>PVIH01001200.1:25413-157998 GCA_004025045.1 Sigmodon hispidus
AAAAAAAAAAAAAAAAAAAAAAAAAAAAAAAAAAAAAAAAAAAAAAAAAAAAAAAAAAAAAAAAAAAAAAAAAAAAAAAAAAAAAAAAAAAAAAAAAAAAAAAAAAAAAAAAAAAAAAAAAAAAAAGAAACATGAGAAAATCTTAAGGTTAGTCAAGGAGAGGAGTTCTATTACACATTTGAGATAGAAAGGAATTGCAGCAGACTCTATAGAAATTTTGTTGCTATATAAGTACTGCACTAAGCCCCGTGTGTTGAAGACTTGGTCCAAATGTAGTATTACTGAGAGTTAGTGGAAACATGAGACTTAAACCTTTATTAGAAAATTAGCTTTGTAGAATGATTTTGCCTAAATATAGGCTAATATACATTTCCTGAGCACATTTAAGGCAGGCTAGGTTAAGCTATTATGTTTAGTAGGTTAGCTGTACCTAATAGATCATTGATTTATAATATTTCCAACTTATAATAGTTTGGTTGGGAAATAACTCCATCATCCAATGAGGAGAATCTGGATATGAAATAATGTTTTTTACCCACTGGGTAATAGGTACTGCTGAAGAGTGATCTGTAAGAAAAGGGGAAAATTAATTTTATGACTGTTATTGAGAAAATCCTGGACTTCCATAAAAGAGGAGGATCTCACAAAGAGTACATTTTCCCAGTGTTTTGGAAATAAAGATCTCAGAGCTTGTAAAGGTAGAAGCAACAAGACTTTATTGTCCAAGTTGTAGACCAGAAGAGGGCTAAGACCAGATAAGCTCAAAGACTGTCATGGGACAGCTTTGCATCTTTGGCAAGCTCTATGCAATCATATAGTAGCATTTCATAAGACTCATTAGGAGCTTACACTAAACAGGGGCACATTTGAATAATATTTGGCCAGAGTAGAAAGGCTTTGCTGACATACGAAAAAGTTGGTTGAGAGGATATCATTAGAAGTTAAGAGAGTAACAGCAACAGCAGAAATACATCGTTTTCAATATTTACAAATAGTATTTGAAAGCATCAGAGTAATCTTCAATAATTTCAATGTTGACAAAACTTATAAAAGGTAATAAGAAAAAAATTCATTCAATAATACATAATCCAATTAAAATATTCTAGGTATGTGAAGAAATAATGAGTTTTGACTTTCAAAATTGCTAATGAATAGAAACAAAACCTGAAGTATCAGAAAAGAGCCAAGCTATTAATATTAAATTATGAGTTATTAAAAACCTACTTAAAGTCTTAAAGAAAAACAGCAGTATAAAGAGACGATGCTATTTATAAAATACAAAGTTATATTTCTAAAGATGAAAAACCTATTTAAAATAGATTGACTTCAGTAGTCTGTCAAGATTAAATTACAGAGAACAAGTTATTTATTCATTTGAAAAACTAAAAAATAAAGAAAAACTAACAACAGAAATTATCAAGAACAACAAAAGTACTCCAATATAAAATTTTCAAGAAAAAAAATAAAGAAATAAAGTAAGATATCCATTGTCCTAAACTAGAATTTCAGGAGAAATTTCAAGCTCTTACATGGGTACTAAAAATCCCTTCTGTTGAGGAGATGGGGTTATGGGTATATCTATATGATGGTATTTACAACTTATATTTCAGAGTATTAAAAAGAGAGAGTTCAAGTAAGGCTGAATATCAAAAATGGATACAAGATTAACTCAAAGAAATCAGTAGCCCTCCTATACATAAAAGACAAAGGGGCTGAAAAAGAAATAAAGGAAAAATCACCTTTTATAACAACTGCAAATAATATTAAATACCTCAGTGCAATTATAACCAAAGGACTTACAGATCTGTTTGACAAAAACTTTAAATCACTGAAGAAAAAAATTGAAGAGGATATCAGAAAATGGAAAGATCTCCCATGTTCCTCGATGGTTAGAATCAACATAGTAAAAATAGCAATCTTATGAAAAGCAATCTATAGATTGAATGTAATTTGCATCAAAATCCCCCCAAAAATTTTTTCAGACCTTGAAAGAACAATACTCAATTTCATTTGGAATAACAGAAAGCCAGAATTGCCAAAACAATTTTGCTCAACAAAAGAACCTCAGGCGATATCACCATGCCTGACTTCAAATTGTACTGTAGAGCTACAGTAATAAAAACAGCTTGGTACTAACATAAAAACAAACTTGTGAATCAATGGAATCAAATTGAAGACCCGACCTTAACCCACATACCTATGAACACCTGATTTTTGACAAAGAGGTAAAAAATATTCAATAGAAAAAACATAGTATCTTCAACAAATGGTGTTGGCAGAACTGGATGGTAATATAAAGAAAAATACAAATAGATCCAAGCCTATCACCTTGCACAAAACTCAAATCCAAGCAGATCAAAGACCTCAACATAAACTCAGCTACACTGAACTTGATAGAAAAGAAAGTGGGAAATACCTTCCAATGAATTGGCACAGATGACCACTCCCTAAATACAACACCAGTAGCACAGATACTAAGAACAACAATCAGTAAGTGGGACCTCCTGAAACTGAGGAGTTTCTGTAAGGCCAAGGACATAGTCAATAAGACAAAACGACAGCCTGCAGAATGGAAAAAGATTTTTACCAACCCTACAAGTGACAGAGGATTGATCTCTAAAATGTATAGAGAACTCAAAAAACTAGAGCCCCAAACCTTAAATAACCCAATTAAAAAATGGAGTTCAGAACAAAAAAGGGAATTCTCAGCAGAAGAATTACAAAGAACTGAAAGGCTCAACATCTTTAGCCATCAGAGAAATGCAAATCAAAACGACTTTGAGATATCACCTTAAACCTATCAGAATGGCTAAGTTTAAAAACACAGATGACAGCTTATGCTGGAGAGAATGTGGAGCAAGGGGAACACTCCTCCATTGTTGGTGGGAGTGTAAGCTTGTTCAGCCATGATGGAATGCAGTATGGTGATTTCTCAGAAAACTGGGAATCAATCTCCCCAAGGATCCAGCAATACCACTTTTAGTCATATACCCTAAAGTTTCACATTCACACCCCAAAAGCATTAGCTTAACTATGTTCATAGCTGCATTATTCATAACAGCAAGAGCCTGGAAACAACCTAGAGGCCCCTCAACTGAAGAATGGATTAACAAACTGTGGTACATCTACACAATGGAGTACTACTCAGCAGTAAGAAAAAAAATCCTATAATTTGCAGGCAAATGGATAGATTTGGAGAATATCCTCCTGAAGCAGGTATCACAAACCCTGAAAGAGAAGCAGGGGATGTACTCACTCATTAGTGGACTTAAAAAAAAATAAAAGATGTCATTGTATACAGGAGCTCAAGGCTAGATCATAGCTAAATGACACAGTGTTTCACTTCTTCAATGATGGCCTCTGGCAGAAGTGTTGGTGAGGAAGGACTCGTTTTTCTTTAAGTATCTGGCCACAGGGAGTTAATTATGCTCCAGTAAGTAAATGAGCAATATGAATGGGCTTTTTGGTAAATGGGGAGATCATAAGAGTGGGTATGAAACTGAGAGACCTCATAGTTTGACGGGGTGCATGATATAAAATCACCAAATAAAAAATAAAAATATATAAATAAAAATAACCCAAAAAACCAACAGTGGACTGTTGATTTCCCCTTAACTACTGGGCAATAATCAGGTAGTGCTTCTAGGGAAAGCACCACTTGAAAGGACCAAGGGATGATGCTTTGCATCCACATAAGATTGAGGAGGACTAGTCACACTGCAAAAATCTTATGGTTCATTGTAATTTTGATAAGGCACCTACAGGGTTTAATTCAGCCACGGGGATAAGCAGATTAACACTGAGTGCTGCTTGGATCCCATCCAACAAATCTAAAAGGAAAACTTAAAAAAAAATTAATTGTTTTTAGCTAATTTTATTCATCAAATAACTCTAAAAGTATTTTCTAAAATCTCAAACATCCATCACAAAGAGTACAAATCCCAAAGCTTAATGTAAAATTAAAAAATAATAAACAGGTATTCAACAAATAAGGAAAATCATGTATGCAACAAATAAGCAAAAGTTAACTGCTGATATTGACTCAGAATATAAAGATACAAAGTTCTTAGATCAACATACTCATTGCCTGAGAACTTAGTTGGAGTCAGCTTGAGGAAGAACAAAGGGTCACCTGCTTCTAGTCAGGGAAGAGGCAGGACCCCAGAAGACTATCATCATATTAGTTTTTCACATTGTTGAGCTTCTCATTTGAATTCATAAGACCAGTGAAATTTTGGGTGTGTTTCGTAAGTGTTGTATTTTTACAGTAAGAAAACAGAGCAGCACAAGCACCAAGGCCTCTTACTCTTTACACAGTTCAGCTCTGGGTCTCTGTATTTCTTCCCATTTACTACAGAAGACATTTTACTTATGATGGCTGAGCAAGGCACTGATTTATGAGTATAACACTTCATTTGGAGTCATTTTATTGCTATGTTTCTTTAGCAGAATAGTAGTATTTATTTTTCTTTTAAATCCATGTCCTATCTCCTCTCAGATTTTGGGTTACCTGAGCAGTGTTGAGGGGAGTTTCTATCTCATGGAATGGGCCTTAAAACCAATCAAATATTTTTTTTTAGTTATTTCCTCAGGTTTGTGCTGTTTTTATACTAGTTCATCCTATAGGCAGGTCACCATTGAGATAAAAGGGTTTGTAGCTGGGTTGTTAATGTCTGTCTTTGATGTGAAGGTATGATCCTTGGATTCAACCAAAAGATAAATCATATTTTCACACACCATCTGTTAGTCTATTATTTTTTTAATTGATAGATATCATTGATGTTGGAGGTTGTCAATGAACTGTGTTTGTTGATTCCTCTTATTTTGATGTTGTGATGTGGATTTTCCCCTAGTCTGATATTTTTGCTTTGTATTTTCTTGGGTTGTTAACCTCTTTGAGTTAAAGTTGTCCTCTTATGGCTTTCTACAGATCTGGATGTGTAGAAAGATACCGCTTAAATTTGATTTTATCATGGAATGTCTTTCTTTCTCCATCCATTATGATTAAAATTTTTCCTGGATATAGTAGTCTGGGATGCCATCTGTGTTCTCTTAGAGTTTGAAGATATCCACCCACTCCCTGTTTTTAGACTCATCATTGAAATGTCAGGTTTTATTCTCATACTTTGTCTTTATATGTTATTTTTTCCACTGAAGCTTTTAATATTTCTTTTTGTCCCATATAGTTAGTGTTCTGATTATTTTGGGTCATGGAGAATTTATCTGGTCCTATCTACGTGGTGTTCTCTAAGCTTTTTGTACCTTGATAAACACCTACTTCCTTCAGCTGGGCATATTTTCTTGAAAATAATTTTGCTGAAAATATTTTTTGTGTATTTTTGACCTGCATTTAATTTTTTTCATTTCTATTAATTGTCAATTTGGTTTATCCATAGCATCTCAGGATTTATAGATATTTTGTGTCTCAAAATTTTCAGAGTTAACGTTCTCTTTGTCTAAGGCATCCATTTCTATTTTCTTATCTTCAATGCCTGAGATTTTGTCTTTCATCTCCTATCTTCTATTAGTGAGGCTTGCCTCTGTAGTCTCTGATTGAATTCTTAAATTTTTCATTTCCAGATTTCCTTTAGGTTTATTATTATTGATTCCATTTCCACTTTCATTTCTTGAACTTTTTTTTTTTCATTTTATCCCACTGTGTGTATTTTCATAGATTTCATTAGTGGATTTATTTGTATTTTCTTTAAGGTCCTTGAGCATTTTCATAATGGCTTGTGTGAAGTCCTTGCATTGTGCTTCAATATATATTATATTTCTCAGACCCTAAAGTAGTAGGATTGCTGGGCTCTAGTAGCAACATTTTGTCCTGAATGGTATTAACTTTGTTTTTACATTTCTGTGTTTGGGATGGTTGCAATTCTAGGTATTGATATGTAGTCTTGTCTTTGAGGGGTAGGTTTTTTTTGTTCATTGGTTTCAGGTCCCTTCAATGTGTCTTAGGATTGTGCTTGCTGTGGGTTGCTTAGTATGCAGTGGTTCTGAGTCCTTGTCAAGTCTGACCACTGGTCATCTCAAGTAGAACTTGCTTCTAGATGTTGAGAGCTAATTGGAAGAAATTGGGATGTGCTATGAGGGGCTAAAAGGGTCTACAGGAGGGAGGAAAGCTGAGTCTGCCAGGAAAATACTGGGAGTCCACAGGGAATGGTGGGATAGAAGAAAGACAAACCCCTTAAGGTATTCTGTACAAAGTTCAGGAAGAGACTGGGGAGCTGGAATTGGTGGATGGGAAAGAGAGTTAAGATTATCTACCTGACCTTCACTGACTTGCTGAGCAAATCTGAAACCTAAACTTCCTTCTGGGTGTTGTCTAAGATTCCTGAAGGGCTGTATCATTAACTCCCTAACAGACAGAGGTTATAGGCTCCCTCAACAAAAGAACAATTAACTAGAGATATTATATGATTGCCCAGATTTTCAGACCCAGGTGAAGATTATTACTTCAAGCCTGTGATTTTACTCACTATTTTTTTTATGTCTTCAGACCACAGAATTCATAGCTTATATCACCTAGGTGTGTGTGTGTGTGTGTGTGTGTGTGTGTGTGTGTGTGTGTGTGAGAGAGAGAGAGAGAGAGAGAGAGAGAGAGAGAGAGAGAGAGAGTCATCTTTTCAATGCTAAGATCTCACAGTTCAACAAACTTTGCTTTTACTTTCACTTTTCTTGTTTCTAAGAACCATCTGAAAGGAGTTCCCTTGTATTCCTTTACCTTTCTGAGGGTTAGCTGGTGACTATGTTCTTAGCCTACTAAGACATGCTCTCTGAATTTTGCATGTGACTGAATTCCCATGTGTATACACTCCTTACACTGTTATAGTCCTTCCTTTTCAATACTTCTTTACAGACTCACTAGTGACAGCACACTGCTTTCCAAAGGCTCTCAGATGTGACCAAAATCATCACTGTGAATATTAGTATTATTCAGCTCATAAAAATCATGTATTCATAGCACCTTAGCAAATTGTCATATATCAGGTTTTTTATTGCATAGGTGCCAGTAATAATCATTTCTGATGGTACAAAGGGGTGCAGTCTTGTGTCTTCTTAGACAAGAACTTTCTCTGTGAATCACCCTCTTTCAGAACTTCACATCCAGTTTTAATTTATATGCTCTAACCTTGAAAAAACCCATGTACTTCTAATTTGAACACAAAAGATACCATTTGAACATATTTCTTTTGGGCTTCAGGCATTTGAGTTATTTAAATTGACTTTAGACAGTGTAAGCCAGCTCTCTCTGACATTCCAGAGCCTTCAAGAGTCAATGGCTTCTGGCAGTCAGCCACCCAGGCCTCCACTTGGCCTAAATTAAGTCAGCACTAACACATCAGTTCTTTTAAATTGGTTGCATGCTGTATAAATCCAATAAAACCTGTTTTAACATTCAGCCAGAATATCTGTGGTTATAACTCAGTTTTAAATAAATTGTCTAACACTCATCCTTTTCTGAAGTCCTCTTGTTTTCTTTTTTGTTTTACTTATTTTGAGATGTAGTTGTTCCATAGCTTTTATAGTCATCCATCACTCTATTTATGAGAACTTGGAGTTAGATATGTGTTTACATGCTTGAATGGATGTGCATGGGGCTGTATCATGTACCCGTGCTGAAGTGTATGCAGAGGTCAGTGGGTAAGACCAGGTATCTTTCTCCATTGCTCTCCACCTTAGTTTTTGAGCTAATCTTGATCATTGCATCTAGAGTTTATTGATTGGCTTACTGGGTTGTCAAGGAGCTGCAGAGATCCATCCAGCTCTGCTTCTGTGCTCTAGTGCTGTGGTTCATGATATGGTACAGCACTGAGCTTTTTATGGAGATATTAGGAACCTACCTCAGTTGTTCATGCTTGCACTGCAAGTCTTCTCTGACTAAGCTACCTCTCTCTGTTCATACAGTTTTATAAAAAGAGGAAACTGAAGCTCATCAAGATTAAATATTATTCAGTTATATGAAAAATTAATGTGTTTTTCTCCCTCCCCAAAGAAGACCATCCTTTATCACCATGAGTGTATAACTGTGAAGGAGTATTGTGAAACCCTTGTTTGCCAAGTGGTGGCAATTCCAAGTTTGTTGATTCACATGTTTCATTCCTCATATAAACCAAGTGCTCTGGATAAGAGCCATATATTTCCAAACTCAAAGTTATCATGCTAGATAGCCCAGACTCAAATTTTTTTAAAAAAAAAAACAACAAAGAACATCTCAAATATATTTTCTTCCTTAGTCATATTGAAGATTATTTCTAAAGTATTCAGAGACTAGTTGTCAGTGCACCAAAGCATAGCTTTCGAAACTTCTTCTTTCTAAAGAAACTCTGACCTTTGGACAGTAGGTTCTAGGATAGCCACTAAAGTGTCTCTTACTGTGTTTTCTGGCTGGGAGTCTCTATTTCCAGTCACAAGTCCTCCTAAAGTCAAATATAACACACTTACTCCTTAAGAACCCTCCTTTTTGTGGAGCTGTAAGTAAATTGGCCTTAATTTTGGCTATTACTGCAATTTATTTTTGCTTTTTTCGTGTTACCAGTTTGAACTTAGATTCATTTGTCTATCCTTCAACCCATGCATCAGTCATTTGCCCTGGAATGTTCTAATCAAGGTCAGGGACCTTCAGGATACACAATTCCAACCTCAAGGTCTCATTAGAGGAGGCATGTAAGTAAACAGAATATGTAAACATGACTATAGATCTCTTGATTTTTATCTCAACACATCTGAAAAATGCATTTCTGTATCAACAGAAGTTACTCCTCATGGAGGGTGAGAGAAAGAGAGAGAGAGAGAGAGAGAGAGAGAGAGAGAGAGAGAGAGAGGCTGGATTTGAAATAGGAAGTGTCTATTTGGAAGAAATAAAGGAGGCAAGGAGGCTCCAACCCAGTTAGGTAATAGTTAACTCCCATTAGTCTAGTCAATGATAAAGGCTGACAGGAAAAAATAGGGGAGAAAGAAATAAAAAGATATCTTTCTCCATAAGAGTAAGGACAAGATTTCAAGAATATGACTTTAGCTCAAGCTAGCTTCCTGAACTGATGGTAAGGATGACTAGGGTAGGTTACTGTCATAGAAAAAGGCATGCTTGTTCATACTTGCAGCACCCATCGATGGACAGAGAATGTTTCTTAGGAGTGATCCTCAAATGAAACCATGTAAATGAACCAAATTCCCTAAGTGGGAAATTACACTAGTGAGGAAGAAACGAGAAGTCAGGAATATGAGGGGATAATCTGTCTCTGTGGCTAGTGCCTCTAAGAACAAGAAGTCATGTGGTCATATGACTATTAGAGGACAGTGTTGGTGGTGTTGGTTTCACACGTGAGATCAGATACATACACTACCACAGCCACACTAGAGCTTATCCAGGAGAGTTGCCAGGTGAGTACAAGGGCACAGAAGCAGAAGAGCAAAGAGATTTCCACATGGAGGCTTTTTTTAAGAGAATGGGTAGGCACAGATTTACATAGCCATGCCTAGGGGCATGCCCTTCTTATGTGCTGTTCTGTAGGCACCATGTTGAGTTTACTACATGGTCACTGCATTTCAAGAATTCTTATCTCATTCGGCTGGGTGTCATGTTGAGTTTACCAGGAATCCTCACAGGTGATAGCAAGACTGAATTGTCAGAAGTAAGAAGTGAAATAATTGCATAGTTTAAGGGGTATTATTGCTTTAGGGAATGGGGACCTCATGTCTACTGACCATCGGACTGCCAGGGAGCAGTTTTAACTCTACCTATCTGTCTCTATGTATCACCCCAGATGACTTAGGGCTATAATGCATTGGAGCTACAACTTGGCCAGCCCCTCTGGTCCTTTATGATGAGTAGGTAATTTGCAGGACAAAGAACTCCCAGAGAATATTTCCAGCTTTTGAGGGACATAAGGGTGGAGGGGAGAGAGAGAGAGAGAGAGAGAGAGAGAGAGAGAGAGAGAGAGAGAGAGAGAGAGGGGATTTGAAATGGGAAGGGTCTATTTGGAAGAAATAAAGGAGGCTCCAACCCATTATCATGAGGACACAGAAGTACAGCATGCCTTACTGAATGATATTTGTTCCTGTTTACTTTCCTCCTTGTGGCACCAAGCTAGATTGCATTTGCCATTTAGGCATAATTACTATTTTATTCTTATTTTTTTCCACAGTTAAGTGGTGCGTTTGAGCACAGCTGAATGGCTGGGAGCCTTGGTGGAAGAAATCTATTAGTGATATGGCCTGAAACAATACACAAAAGACCGCTGCGTGTGGTCTACTATCCAGGCTTTCAACTTCCTTCTGTGGAACAATAAATCTCTGAGTCAGCGAGAAGGCAGCGACTCCCATCCAATGAGAGCTGCATTTTTATCTTTTATGCATTGGCAGGAACATTAGCTGTAGGAGGTATTCAAATCACACTTTTATTTAAACAAACACAGCTGGATCGCAGCCTCTTAATATAGCAATTCTCTAATGAAAAATAACAACATAGTATTTATCTCTTTTCTTTTGTGTGACTCTCAATTTGCTAAAATTAGGCAGACTTCAATCCCATACAAAATTGGCATGTTTTCATGACCAGAGCTCATCGCAACTAACTGCAAAATTATAATGGGGATGTAATTATAGGAGGGCATGTGAAATACACATCCTTTTGCTGCTGTAAGCTATATGGGTTTATACAATTATGTTGTAATAACCTCATTTATCTTAAAGGAGTCAGACAGCTGACTTCATTTATTTAACTTGAACACTCCAATTATGTGCTGTCAGTTTAACATAAATGTCTTGCCCAGAGAACACGGTGTAATAATAATAGTCGTAGCAATAATAATAATAGTGTACTTTGTATAAGAGTACTAGAGAGCACAAAGCAGTTTACAACTCTGCTAGGTAGGTGACTGGGCTCTTGAGTCTATGCACCCATTGTTCTAACAAGAAAACCAAGGTTCAGAGAAGTGATGGTACTGCCAGAGCTGTACCCTTAGTAAGTGGTGAGGGAGGAACTCCCAACTCTTCAGGTGAGGTGCATGAACCAGCCTACTGCCTTTCTTTGCCTATGTTACAGCCTATGTTTACCCCCTTCTCTTATCCCACTGTATTACAGGCAATGTTTTAAGGCAAATAGAGAGGTCTGTGGTCCATTGTATGGATAACATGTATTCATTCTGTGACCTCAAGCAGATTGAATTAACTTATGAGACTGAAATTCCATGTAATAAAACACAGTGAGGAATAATTTTGACCAAGATTGTTTTAAGAAGCAACACATTTGTAAACAGCTTAGGTACAAGTGCTCAGAAGGAGTCCATTCTCTTTCCAGTAAAATAAACACATTTCTCCTGCTTTTGTGTGTGTGACTAAATTGCTGTGTGTTTTATAATAACTTGTTCAACTCACCAAGTGAGTGTGATGACAATGACAATGTCTCGTCTTCCTATGAGAATTCTGCTTGCCATCTTTTTCACTCAGAGATATATTCAGATGTTTTTGATGACTTATGATGTCATTTCAATTTAATGCAGAATCCATTTGTTCAATTCCCAAAGCTGGGAAGATGGGGTGAAATACTTGTGTTTTATTTGAACTGAAGTTTTAATGCTTTTAGCCTAAGTGGTAGATTTACCATGTACAGTGGAAAGAGCCAGAAGTGGAGTCTGGAAGCCTGTACTGGGCCTCTGAGGCAACAACATTCTTAAACTATGTAATTGAAGGCCATCTCTGACAGTTAGCTCATCTATAAATGTTATTTCAGTCTGAACTTCCTGAGATGAAATCAGAAGTATACACTACAGTTGGTGTAGTAGTCTCCGGCAAGTGATTAAAAAAGGTTAATATTTATTAAGGGGTTTATATGAAACACACACTGATACAAGAGATTAAATAGTTGTCAGGTTCCTGAAAAGCTAGACTTCTGCTCAGTGGGTTAGGTCCTCCATTCAAGAGCAGAAGAGAGCAAACAGGAAGAGAGACCAGGGCAGATGTGCACTCATACTTAAACTGGCCTGGACAAGCCCTGAATTCTGGGGGTTAAGGTCCTAAAGGCCTTGCCTGTATGTCAAGGTGATAGTGCCTGCTTTCCACTATACCAAACTCTTTCAAAGAGAGAAAAGGTTGTCCAGCCAGAGTTTCTCCCATAGTTAGCATGGTCAGTGTGCTACTCAACAGATACCAGCTCAGTGAATCTTGTAAGAACGCTGAGAAGGAGAGTGTGCACTTTACAGGCCAGAAAATGGAGATTCAGAGACTGGCTAAAAAGGTATAAAATTGAACTTTGGGTAACTTTTACTTAATGATTTGGGGCTTTATTTTTAAGTTTCCCAAATAAGGAAATATAAATGGAGAAGTGTGTGGGCTCTACTTCAGCATCTCTGACTTATAAATAAAAGTGTTTTATAAGCTTTATAATAATCATGGATTTATTGTTTTTCAAGACAAGGTTTCTTTATATAGCCTTAGCTGTCTTGGAACTCGCTCTGTAGATCAGGCTGTCTTTGAACTCACAAAGATCTGTTTGCTTCTGCTTCCTGAGTGATAGGATTAAAGGCATGGGCCACTACCACCTGGTATAATCATGGATTGCTAACAGTCTGAATAATTATATTGTTAAACATCATTGTTTCTAACTGAGCCAGAAAGGATGTTTCATAATCTAGGTGACTTTAAAAATTATTTTTATTTATGAAATAGTGTGATGTCCCTCTGTGAGTATGTGTAGGTGAATACAATGCCCAAAGAAGCAAAATGACATAGTCAGTTTGTGGTGCCTCTGCCAGTGGGACCAGAATTTATTCCTAATGCATGAATTGATTTTTTGAAGCCTATTCCCTACAGAGGAATACCTTGCTCAGTTTAGATGCTGGGAGGAGGAACTTGGTCTGATCTCAACTGGATATACCATACTAAACTGACTTACCCTAGGAAACCTAACCCACTCTGAGGAGTGGATAGGGAAATGGGTGGGGGAAGCTGGGGGATGACTGTGAATAGAGGAAGGAGGAAGAACAGTGGTGGGTATGTTTAAAAAACTTATAAGAAAGGAGGACAGGGTGTTACATACTTAATAACCTGGAATATCAAGAGACCAACCCATAGTAAAAAACTATGAAGATATAGCTCAGCAAGTTCTTCAGCTTTGAGAACAAGGCCAAACAGCTGGGCTTCAATGGCACATACCTTTAATCCCAGCACAGGGAAAGCCAGGAGGGGTGACCTAAACCCTTAATCTCATAACTCTAGAGACAGAGAACTTTCTGCATTTCTGTGAGTTCAAGATTGGCTACCAAATAGAGTAGTTCTGGCCATTAATCCCAACATAGATGGGATACAACTGGCCTAGAAGAATATTTAAGGCAGGTATAGGAAACCAGCAGGGAGGAGAAGCTACCAGGAGGGAGGCTGAGGAAGTTGAAAGATAGCTGGGTAAGATTTGACTGTGGTGTTTCCTCTCTCTGGTATTTCTGTCTTTCCGCTATATCTGGTTCTGAGTCTTTTTTTCAATACAATCAGAATTCATGCTACACTTGTCGTTAAATTTTGGGGTATGAATTCTCCCCCCAAAATCCTCTTACTGGCCAGAGCAACACTGGTGGCTGGAGGGGTAATTACCCACTGGCTAGGCTTTCTGTTCTGAGTGAGCCTCCAGCTTTAGGCAGACCAGTCACTCATAATTTTCTTTTACTTTTATCTGGGTTTTTCAGATAGTGGCCTCTTTCTCCTGGTGGGTTGCAGGTTCTTTCTCTTTCTGGACCCTTCCTTGGGCTGCTATGACACTAGTTGCTCTACCTCACAATCATTTGAATCATCACTGACAACTTGGTGAGTATTATAAGGATTCCTGGCATTCCACGTAGCTGAGCCTACTTGTACAGAGTCATGCCCCTGGGCATGGCCACGTAAAACTGCGGCACTGCGTACCGAAGCACCTCCCTGAACCCTTGACGCATACTCCTGCACACCCCTTCCCTTAAAAGCAACTGCGAGCATGTACTCCAGTCCTTTTTTCTCTGTCCCCTGACTTCTTTCTCGCTCCTCTGTTTCTTTCCCCGCCTGTGACTCTTCTCTTAAATAAACTCTAGTGTGTGGCCTTGTTAGTGTGTACTTGTTCTCACATGCGGAACTAACAAGTATATCAAATTTTTTTTTAAAGGGGGGGATTTGCTTAAGACAATGGAGGGTGCTTGGTCTCTAGATGATATGATATTGGAACCAGTAAAGGAAATGATAAATAAAGTAGATAGAATTAGCACCATACTGCATATTATGAATATTTTTGTTTTATTTCTGTTTTATCATTGAAGAAGTCAATGAATATGGATGCCAAGAAAAAGTCTTTTAAAAGTCTGTTAAGAGAGAACACAAAGATAATCAAACCCAAACAGAGAAATATATCGTACAAGATAAACCAATTTCTGGAGCTCCTACATTTTATACTGATGCAAACAAACCAGAAAAGGCAGGTTACAAATCAGAAAATATAAGTAAAGTGGCTCAAAGCCCTTATAATTCTCTTTAAAAGTCAGAATTATATATTATTGTGATGGTATTAATGGATTTTACCAAAGTTCTTAACCTAGTCACTGACTCAGTATGCAGAAAGAGTTGTTTTACACATTGAAACTGCTGATTTTATTAATGATGAGTCAGAATTAACTTTATTATTTATTCTGCTACAAGAAATAATTAGGATTAGGGTTCATCCCTTCTATAGAACACACATTTGATCCCATACAGGTCTGCCAGATTCTTTAGCATGAGAAAATGATGAAATTGATTATTAATAGGAAATGTGCTAGAGGCATCAGAATTTTATTAAAAAAACATGTCAATAAGCCAAAGAAATTATAAAAAGATGTCCCACCAGTTCCTTTTATAAGGAAACTCCATTACTAGCACTGAGTAACTACATATATATATGAAATCTGTCAGATAGGTGTATTTCATTATATAGACTTTGGAAAATTAAGATATGTACATCATACAATAGATATGTTTTAAGGATTTCAATGGACAGCTGCTTTGGGTTCAGAAAAGGTGGATTCTGTAATCATACATTTACTAGAAATTATGGCTATCATGGGAATACCTGTAGAGATTAAGCCTGACAATGTTCCAGTATATGTCTCTAGTAAAATAAAAAATATTTCACTTATTATACTAGAAAGCATATTACAGAAATACCACACAATCCTACAGGGCAAGCAGTCATAGAGAGATCAAATCAAACTCTAAAAGAGATACTAAATAACCAGAAAGGAATAACAAAGACCCCATAATGCTTTATTAACTTTGAATTTTCTTAAGGCTAATGAGAAAGGAACAACAGCTGCTGAAAGACATTGGACTATAGAAAAAAAAAAAAAAAAAAAGGCTGAGCTAAATCAGTCTATCTATTTCAAAGATGTACTGACCTCAGAATGGAAACCACAATATGTGCTACATTGGGAAAGGGGTTTGCTTTTGTTGCCCAGGTGAAGAAAAGTAATGGATACTATCAAACTAATAAAGTCTTGATTTGAACTGGAGACATTTCATGAAAATAAAAATTGATGGCTGATCCACCCATATTAATTCTTTAAGTTATAAGAAAAAACAAAGGGTTGGGGCAGGTTTTTGTTTTTGTCTTTACAGAAAACCAGAGATACCTGTGGTGGAAATGTTCTCTGTATATTGTAAATAAAGGAATTGTTTTTGCCTGTGACAGGTGCCTTAGAAGTAGGCAGAAAAATTGAGATTCAGGTACAAGGAGGGTGAGTCAGGCAGACTCCATCCAGCCACAAAAGAATCAGCATATAAGATGCAGGTGAGCTAGGGGGCGTTGGGTCACATGGCAGGTAGATTCATGGAAATGGGTTGAATTAAGATGAAAGAGCTAGCTAGCAATGTGCCTGAGACATAGGCCAAATAGTATGAAATTAATATAAGCATCTGAGTCATTTTGGGGGCAGTAAAAGTGGCCATGGGCAGGTCTGAACTTCTGGCCCATCTGGGGCCTGAAATCTTTTACAATAGATGGCGTCCCCATGAGGACTGAATACCTGCATAAAGCCTGAGAATGTTTAAAAAGCATTCTATAGCACAGAAATAGAACCAAAGGTGGCTTCCTGAATTATATAAAGTGAGTCATGGTACAGAGTCGCCTCGCTGTTTGGGCTTAAATTTAAAAATGGCAGGTCCACAGCAGGCAGTTTAATGCTGATTCCTGAAACTCTCAGCAAGAAGTAGTAAAAGAAAAAAAATCTATGTCCAAATTCCCAAAATATTGCTCATAAGCATTTGTCTTCATTATAAATGGTTAATGGTCATAGTCAACCTTTAAAAATGGGATGAGAGAATATGTTTAGAAATGATTTAGAAAGATAGATGGATTTTGCTTTATTGATTCAAATTTAAGGGTTTTTTTTATGCTGTACATACTTTTCTACTCTTGTTTAAGGTATGATGCTTATGTGACTCATTTAAAATTGTAACATGTAAGAAATGCAGATTAAAAGTCATCTTGGATAACCAAACTTATAGCCATGTTATGTTGTTGTAGGCATACAAATATATATTTCAATTAGATAGGTAGTCTTCAAACACTTCAAAGAAATGCAGAGTATGGCATTTAAAATATTTTTAAAATTTAGATTTTTCTGGACAATGAGACAATTCTGCTCTTGGCAGCACCAATGTATTTCAAGAGAATGATGGACATTGGAAAAATTTGATATGGAATTCACTTTGTGGAAACAGTTAGCCACTGGAAAATAAACTGTTCTTGTATTGACTGTTTGATAGTATGGTGTATAAAATGGACATGCAGGTGCCATAGAAAAGTGACCTCTGAACTTTGGCAGAATAAGCCAAGATGGTTCTTTAGGTTCCTGCTTTGCAGAGAAAATTGTCAGACATCTTTCAGGACACAAGGAGAAGTGACTGACAAACTGTGGGAGATTTCCTGCATCACCAATAGGTATGCCAGAGACTCTGGTCCTATAGGCTGAAGGTGGATGCCCCGGTGTTACAAAGGAACTTTGGGTGACTATCCAGGAAGACAGGTATCATCTCTGTCATTTCTAAATTTTGGAAGTTGCTTGCACTTCCTGTTTATTTGAGTAATATTATATCCTTCTGTGGTCTTTGATGTGGTTGAAGGTTTAATAATTATAGGTATAGTTTTTCTTAGTTATTTTAAAAGGTGTATTAGAAATAAAACTAGATTCACAAGGATAAGGTAGATAATAAAATATTTTGTTTAATTTTGTTAATACAAATAGACTAGATATTATAACTGTAATTCTTGCTTGATAGCTGTTCTGTTGCATGTAATTTTGTGATATTGAAATTAAAACCTTCCTTTTTTATTAGACAGAAAAGAGAAAGTGTTGTGGCACTATTCTCTGTATCATCCTGTAAATAAAGAACTGTTTTGGCCTGTGTGGGGCACCATAGAAGTGGGTGGAGGAATCAGAGTAGAGACAAGTAGAAGGAGAGTGGAGTCAGACAGACTCCATCAGCCACCAAAGAACAGCATGTAGGACCCAGGTGAGCTACGTGGCAGGTAGATTAATGGAAATGGGTTGAATTAAGATGAAAGATCTAGCTAGTAATGTGCTTGAGATATAAGACAAATAGTATAAAATTAATGTAATAATTTGATTCATTTTGATGGGTAAAAGCCGCCACTGGCTGGTCAGACCTCTGGTCCACAGTGAGTCAGAAGTCTTTTTACAACAAACACCCATCTTCAAAAAGTTAAAAGACCATGGATATCTAGACATCTACAACAGAAGGGATACTATCTAGAAAAATTCAGAAGCAAATGAATATCTGACCTATTGGTACTAATATAATCTACATGGTAAAATATTTTTCTTAATATCTATCTTTATTTATAAGAAAAGTTGAAGTCCAGTTTAATTATAAATTAAAGCTGTCTTTACAGTTTGAGTGTGGCTTTCCTCTTCTCTAAACCAACCATACTTGGTAAAGAAAAATGCAAAATCTCTATCATATCAGAAGGGCCATCTGATATAGGACAGGAGAATAATGGAAAGAAGGGACTGTCCTATTGTTAGTAATCCTATTCTGAATAAATATGTATATATTTAGCTTCCTGTATATTGTGTTGAGTCTCTTATCAGTTTTCTGCAGTGATACATGACAATGCCTAATTGCAAACTTGAAGTATCCAAAAGGAAGATGGGGCCCTACAATGATGATTTCAGAAGGACTATGACAAAGTCACCAGGCTGACAAACACTAACCAAAGATTAGATTTGGACTACAATTTGCTCAGGACATATTTGAGGTGGCTAGCTGAGATGAACCAGCTTCACAGATTACTCTTGCCAGGACTTGAGACATACTGTGCACTTTCCTGTTATGTAAAGACTGATAACAAATGATACAGCTACATATTTCAGGACTTGCCAATTAATAAACTTTTCAGGATTCCCTTAAAGATGCCATTGTTCCTCTGCCACAGGAGGAAGTAAATTTAAGAACAAGGTGCCCACATTCCTAAGAGTTGGGGTTGGTGGTTTTGGTCCTTCAATGGGTTATGGATGATTGTCACTGTTTAGGGTAATTGGTTTAAAATTGTTATTGGTAATGGTTAGAAAAAAGCTAAACAAGAGAGATGAGATTCAAGGTTCTTATTTAAAAAAGGGATACAAGATATGCTAGGATATAAGGGTAGATTATTGAATCTATGTTTTAAAAGATATTGCTAACTTTAAATATTTTACATTGAATTTGAATTTTTGTATTTTGTATACAAATTGTCCATATTGATGTAAGGTTGAGGTTAATTTTGCCACTGTACATACATCTCTGTTTGTCCAAGGTATTATATAGTTCTGACAATATAATACAAATAGCTAGTCCATGGAAGTTATTATTACCAACTAGCTAGGATAAAAAGAAATGTAAGTTAGTAGTTAGACATTACAATTAAAGTTATAGTCATATTAGATACTTATAATATAAAGAAATGGAAGTTAGTAGCTAGACATTATAATCAAACTTATAGTCATATTAGATATGTTTACCAGATCAAATATATTTTAGATAAACAGATCTTCTTAAATTGCTTCAGAGATCCAGATGGATTTTAAACCTATATTTTAAAAACATAGGTTGTTATTATTTTTTTGACAATGGGACATTTGCACATAGCAGCACCAATCTACTTTAGAGAAGATTATGGACATCAAGGAAATTCCTCCATATGTGTTGATCTTCTATGTGACAAAAGTTAGTCACTGGGCAAGAAAGTCCTCTTGCTTTGTGTTGGGTTCTCTGAGGCCTTGGGTTTGAGGTCCAGTGTAACTTTCTAAACCTTCCTAGAGTCTGGTGAACTGTCTCTGGCCATAAATTCTATATGAGAGTGACTCAGCATAGCTGAGTCTTCTGCTTCTGCCTAGCCTCCACTAACATGGTAAAATACTATTGGCTCTTTCCTTCACCCTACCTACCTTATCCCAGGACGCCTACCTGCTTCTTACAACCCTATATAAGTTTCATCCTGATGCAATAAAATGAGTCTTATCAAAGCCAGAATTCAGCCAGCCCAGGGAGAGTCTGGCTGGCCCAGATCTCCCTCCACATTATTTGCCAGAGTTAGGCAGCCTTGACTACTGACAATATGATATCCAAAATGGACAAGCAGGAGAAGCACACAAAAAAAGAAATGACAAACCTTTCCAAGACAAGGTAGAAGGGACTTTGGGACTATCCTGCTGCACAGAGAAGCCTGTCAGACATGCTAGGCTTATAGGCTGAAGAAGATAAATGCTTCAACAACACAGAAGAACTCTGGGTGACTATCCAGGCAGCCAACTGTTTAATTTCTTACATAATTGGAAGTTGCTATTTACTTTATATTATTTCCTTCTTTGGTCTCTGAGGAATTTGAAGATGAGATAGTTAATAGTTACAGTTTTCTAGTGACAGTTTTAGAAAAGAAATTCACTGATAAGTTAAAGTGTATGAGTTTAAGAAACATCAAAATATAGTTTTTAGTTAGTAATACAAGTTAGATACAAAGTAGATTAGGCACAATCTTTTGGACTCACCAAATAGGATAAATAATAGAATATTTTTTAAAATTTGTCAGTTGTTAATGAACTGGGCATTTATTATGTAATTATTGTTTTATATGTTGTATATAATCATTGTACCTATTGTATATGATTTTTATTATCTTAGTTATAACTTTCTTCATTTTTGACACAAAAGGGGATATGTGACAATATGTTGTAATTTTAATAAAACCTGAAATATGAAGAGATCAACACACAGTGAACAACTAGGCTGACATAGCTCAGGAATTACTTTATCTTTGAGTACAAGGCCAAACAGCTGGGCTTCAATGGCACACACCTTTAATTCCTGCACAGGGAAAGCTGAGAGTTGTGAACTAAACCCTTAATCCTATAACTCCAGAGATAGAACTTTCTTTGTTTCTGTGAGTTCAAAGCTGGCTACCAAATAGAGTAGTTCCTAACTTTAATCCTAACCTGAATGGGATACAGCTGGCTGAAAATGGTATTTAAGACAGGGTTAGGAAAACATCAGAGGTAGAAACAACCAGTAGGGAGGCTGAGGAAGCTGGAAGAGAGCTGGGTGAGATTTGACAGTAATGTTTCCTCTCTGATATTTCAGCCTTTCCCCAATATCTGGCTCAGAGTCTCTTTAGTATAATTGGAATTCATGCAACAGTAAGCCATTCTTCTGGAAAAGGAATTGTATCCTAAAACATAAAAGACAGTAATTCCACTTCAATAAAACAGCCCAGTTAAAAATATAGAATGATCAAATGACATGAGTAGACATTCATAAAATGACATCAATGGCCAACAACTATGCTGAAGACCAAACTGTACCACAGGCTAAGTCACTCAACATTGTGTTAAATAGTCTTTTCAGGTTGTTCTTTGAACCAAAAGATTCCATTTTGCAAATATCTTTTGACTCCATCTTTTGAGGCTAAAGGATGATTGTGTCCTAGGATAGATCTTTTTATATATATATATATCATCTGTTAAACACCATGAGGAATGGACTGATAAATCACAATGCTCATTGTAGTAGAAAATTGCTGAGTTTATGTCAACTTGATGCAAGCTATAGTCACCAGGGAGGAAGGAACCTCAATTGAGAAAACACCTCCAATAAGATCAGACAGTAGGCAAGCCTATAGAACATTTTCTTAATTAGTTATTAATATGAGAGAGCCTAGTCCATTTTGGATGGTACCACATTGGTCTGGTGTTCCTGAATTGTTTTCTCTTCTTTTTTTAACCTTATTTTTCACATGTGCATATTAGTTTTTGAGAACTTAACACAAACTAGACTTATCTGGGAGGAAAAAACATCAATTGAGGTATTGTCAGCATCATTTGAGTCTATGGAGACATTTTTTTTGATTAATGACTGATGTGGGAGGAACCATCATTTGAGTCTATGGAGACATTTTCTTGACTAATGACTGATGTGGGAGGATCCTGCCCACTATAAATGGTGCCATCCCCAGATAGGTGGTCCTAGGTTATATGAGAAAGAAGACTGAGAAATTTATGAGGAACAACCCAATAAAAAGCTTTGCTACATGGTTCTCCATGGGTAATCCTGCATTATATAAGAAGACAGGTTGAACAAGCCACAAGGAGCAAGCGAGTGAGCATCAATCCTCCATGGCCTCTGCATCAGCTTCTTCCTCAGGTTTCTACCAACTTTGAGTTCCTGCCTCAGCTTCCCTCAATGGACTATGATCCAAATTATGTAAGTCACAGAAAACCTTTCCTCATCATCTAGCATTTGGTCATGGTGTTTATCACAGCAATAATAACACTAATTTTTAGGTCACACCCTATAAATAAGACAGTGTGAATTGGTATTGTAGGAGCACATGGGTGTATTAACATCATATTACAAAAACAAGGTCCAAGAATTTGTTGAACATATAAATATAAGACCAAAACCCTTGAACCACAAAGCAGCAGGCAGTTAATGCTTGGACACACCATTCAGCTGCCATCTGATATCCAGGATATGAATCAAGGCCTTAGAAGCAGCAAATGCTTGACTGTCCCAGGGGCCTCAACTCAGCTCCATTTCCTGATGTTGACAGTATGGCACAAATTCTTTTTTAGTTATAGTAAAAACTCAGAGCCAGATTTTGGGGAAAAGCTAGAGTATCAGAGAGATAGAGAAAGAAATCACAGCCACTTCTCAACTGTCAACTCCTCAGGCCTGTCTCTACAAAAATGTCTAACTCCATCTTCTCTCTCCTAAGCTCACCAAAGAAGCACCTAGGAAGCCTGACAAACCTCTCCACTCTCCCTCCACCAAGCTATCTTAACTTTCTCTTTCCACATTCCTGAAACTAGATTAAAGGTGTGGGTTACCACACCTTGACCTTCACAGCTTGGCTCTGTGATGGATTCTCTGATATTTCAGACTGATTTTATTAAATATGTATCACTACATATCCCCCTATGTGTCAAAATAAAAAAGAAAGTTATAACTGTTAGTATTGTGCATGTGACAAGAACTTGTACACTGCAAGAGGGTCATATGAGGTTTATTAAGGAGGGGGAGGGGAAGAGAAGGAAGACATAAAGATAGCAGAGCAGGGAGACAGAGAAGAGAGGAAAAAGTCTTCCATGTGGTTGGAGATTTTAAAGCGTAGGCACATACCTACATCATAGGCTTTGGAGTGAGTCCTTGAAAGTGGGGGCATGGCTATAAACCAATAATAACTAATATAAGAAAAACTATATACAATAGATGCAATAACTATATGCAGTATATACAAGCAATAGTTACATCAGTAATGTCCAGTCCAGGAGCAATTAAATTTAAATAAAATATTCCATTATTTATCCTATTTTGGTGAGTCTAAAAGATCACACATAATTCACTTTCTATCTAACTTGTATTACTAATTGAAAACTATATTTAATGTCTTTTAAACTTATGCACTTTAATCTCTTAATGAATTTCTTTCCTAAAATTGTCACTAGAAAACTGTAACTGTCTCACTTCAACTGCCTTTGAGACCCAAGAAGAAAATAATATTAACTAAGTAAACAGCATGTACAAGCAAGCAGCTTCCAAAAAAATGTGAAGAATGAAGGTTCCTTTGTAACATTGGGCATCCATCTTTGGCCTACATACCTAGAATATCTGACAGACATCTCTGTGAAGCAGGATATATTTTAAGACTTTCCTAGCTTGTCCTGGCAAGGTTCAACAGTATTTTTGTGGGTCATGCTTGTCCGTTTTGGACATCATGCTGGCAAACAGTGGAGGCAAGGACACTTTCTTGCCCAGTGGCTAACTTCTGCCACAAAGGTCAACTTTATATGGAGTTTCTTCAATGCCCATCATCTTCTCTAATGTAGATTGGTGCTGCCAGGAGCAGATATATCTCATTGTTAAAATATGAAAGAACCTATATTATTAAAATATTTTAAAATCCTATTCTGTAGATCTCTGAAGTGTTTGAAGATGATCTGTCTATCTAAAATCTATGTGTTTGACTTTGAAAACATATCTAATATGATTATGAATTTGACTGTAATATCTATTAACTCACATTTTTAATATTCTAATTAGCTTGTAATAATAACTTTCAAGAACTAGCAATTTGCACTACATTATTAGATGAACTGTGTAGGTACAATACCTTGAACAAACATAGAGATATATGTACAGTAACAAAATTCATTTAAACTTTGTATAAATATACACAATTTGTATACAATACATAAAATTTTAATTCAATATAAAATATTTAAAACTAATAATTACTTTTTTAAAAGCAGTAAAACAATCTACCCACATTCACAAGAGGTTGGTTGGGTGGGTTTTGGTCTTTCAATGGGTTTTGAATTATTGTCATTATTTAAGTTCTAGTCATTATTTAAGGTAACTGATTACAAATTGTTATTGCTTATGGTTAGGAAACAAAACTGAACAAGGGAGACTAGATTCAGGGTTCTTGATTGGAGAAAAAGAAAAAGATAAAAGGTATAATATGAGGTTTCTGGCCCAGACTTTCCAGCCTAGCCCTGAAATTCAGTCCCACTCACAATCCTACTGCCACTTAGCACCAAATAATCACACAAAAGCTTTTATTAGTTTTATGCTGATTGACTTAGGGTCCAGGCATATAACTTGCTAACTCTTTACTCTTAAACTAACCCATCATTCTTTTCTTATTTACCCATGCAGCTTGGTACCTTATCTCAGAGCAGTATAGTTGCCTTCTGCATCTGCTGGCTTCTCCTCTGGTCTCTGTGGCATCTTTCTGGAACTTTTCTGGCATTTCTGCTCTGTTCCTGTTCCCAGAATTTTCTTAGCCTGGAAGCTCCACCCATACTTTTTGTCTGCCTCTGGCCAATCAGGTTTTTATTAAACCAGTAGGAGGGACAAATATTTACAACATGCCAACATGATCCCACTACAAAAAGGGAATACAGATAATAAAATAAAAGGTGGCTTAGATCAGCATCCATTCCAGGAAGATGTGCTTTCCTCATCCCAACATCAAGTTGGGGCCAGGTGTTCCGCAGGAGGGAGTGGGCTCCAAGGTGCCAGTCCAAGGTGTTTCAGATCCCAAGCTGTTCAGTGGTTGTGGTTTGTAGCTTGGGTATGCTTTGCTTTTTGTTTAGAGTCCACTAATGAGTGAGTACATCCCCTGCTTATCTTTATGGGTTTGTGATACCTCACTCAGGAGGATATTCCCCAAATCCATCTATTTGCCTGTGAATTTTAGTGTATCATTTTTTCTTCCTGCTGAGTAGTAATTCATTGTGTAGATGTACCACAGTTTGTCAATCCATTCTTCAGTAGAGGGGCATGGAGGTTGTTTCCAGGTTCTTGCTATTACAAATAATGCTGCTATGATTATAGTTGAGCTAATGCTTTAGGGGTATGAATGTGCATCTTTAGGGTATATGCCCAGTAGTGGTATTGCTGGGTCCTTGGGGAGATTGATTCCCAGTTTTCTGAGAAACCTCCATACTGCATTCCAGGTGGCTAAACAAGTTTACACTCCCACCAGCAATGGAGGAGTATTCCCTTGCTCCATAACCTCTCTAGCATAGGCTGTCATCTGTGTCTTTAATCTTAGCCATTCTGACAGGTGTAAGGTGGTATCTCAAAGTTGTTTTGATTTGCATTTCTCTGATGGCTAAAAATGTTGAGTACTTTTTCAAGTGCCTTTCAGACATTTGGAATTCTGCTGAAAATTTCCTTTTTAGTTCTCAACCCCATTTTTTTGATTGGGTTATTCAAAGTTTTGGGCTCTAGTTTCTTGAGTTCTCTATTTATTTTAGAGATCAGTCCTCTGTCACTTGTAGGGTTGGTTAAAATCTTTTCTCATTCTGTAGGCTGTCATTTTGTCTTATTGACTGTGTTCTTGGCTTTACAGTTTCAGGAGGTCCCACTTATTGATTGTTATTCTTAGTGCCTTGCTACTGGTATTATATTTAAGAAGAGATCATCTGTACCAGTACCTTGGAGGGTATTTCCCACATTGTTTTCTATCAGGTTCAGTGTGGCTGGGTTTATTTTGAGGTCTTTGACCCACTTGGATTTAAGTTTTGGGCAGGATGACAGGCTCTGATCTATTTGCATTTTTCTACACAATACCATCCAGCTATGCCAACACCATTTGCTAAAGATACTATCTTTTTTTTTCCATTGAATATTTTGGTCCTCTTTGTCAAAGATCAGATGTTCATAGGTTTTTGGGTTAATGTTGGGATCTTCAATTTGATTTCATTTACCCACAAGTCAGTTTTTATGCCAGTACCAGACCATTTTTATTACTGTAGTTCTATAGTATAACTTGTAGTTGGGGATGGTGATGCCTCCTGAGGGTCTTTTTTTGAGCAAAATTATTTTGGCAATCCTGGCTTTCCTGTTATTCCAAATGAAACAAGCATGCTTGGGTTTAAAGATGGAGAAGAGAACAACATTCTAACTCCAAAGCCAGTTTTAATTTATAATTAAAATAAAGCTTCAACTTATCTTAGAAATAAATTGTTATAGGTGTTAAATTATGAGATTTTTAACTATTAAAATATATTGGTACCAAAAATTTCAATATCATTTGCTTGTAATTTTTTTCCTGGATATATTTCTCTTCCACTTTAGATAGCTAGATGTCCTAGGTGTTTTGACTTCTTGACAATGAGTATTTCTAATTTTCTGTAAAGACAAAAACAAAACCTGCCCCAACCATTTTTTGGTGAGTTTTTCTAATAACTTAAAGAATTGTCACATGGATGGACAAGCCACTCTTTCTTCTTATCAAAATGTTTCTCCTGTTCAATTGAGTCTTTATTATTTTGATGGTATCCATAGTTTTTTTTTTTTTTTTCACCTGCTTAAACAAAAGGAAAACCTTTTCAACCGAGTAGCACAGATCCTGGCTTCCATTCTGACGTTAGTACATCTTTGAAGCAGACCGGCTGATTTAGCTTAGTTTTTTTCTATAGTCTGTCGATATTTGTAGATACTTAATAATTTCTGGGATATCAGAGAGACCATACAGTTAAATCCTAGGCAGACAGCTCAGGAAATCCTTGATCCTTGAATATAAAGATAAACAGCTGAGTCAGTCACACACACCTTTAATCCTAGCACAGGGAAAGCTGAGAGTGGGACCTACACCTTTAATCCAGAGACAGAACTTCCTCTGTTTCTATGAGTTCAAGGCTACATGCCTTTAATCCTAACCTGGCTGTAGAAACCAGGCTAACTGAAGCGACTGGCAGAAGGAACCAGGATTGAGGCTGAGGAAGTTGCAAGACATCTGGGTGAGAATTAACTGTGGTGCTTCCTCTCTCTGGCATTTCAGTTTTCCCCCAATATTTGGCTCAGAGTCTTCTTTACTTACAACTCAAATTTGAGCTACTACAATAGTCCAATGCCTTTCAGCAGCTGTTGTTACTTTCTCAATATGATTGAGAAAATTCAAAGTTAATAAAGCTTAATGGAGTCTATTTATGGGGGTGTCTTTGTTATTCCTTTCTGTTTATTTAGCATGTCCTTTAGACTTTGATTTGATCTATGACTGCTTGCCTTGTAGGATTATGTGGTATACCTGTAAAATGCTTTATACTATAAAAAGCAAAAAAACTGTTTTATTTTACTAGAGACATATGCTGAAGCATTGTCAGTCTTAATTTGGATAGATATTTCCATGATGGCCATAACTTCTAGCAAATATATGATTACAAAATTAGCCTTTTCATAACTCAAAGCAGACAGAGCCCATTGAAATCCTGGACACATATTTATTGTATGGTGACATATTTTCATTTTACAGATTTTGTAAAATGAAACACATCCATCTGCCACATTTTATTTCTATGTATACCTTTAAGATTACTTCCTTATAGTAATGGAATTTGGTTATAGATGAAACAGGCAGGACATCTCTTACAATTTCTTTGATTTCTTGCCAAGTGATGGAGAATTCTTTTTTTTTAACCCTTTGTTACTGATGTGACTTTCTTTTCATGAAATTCTGGGGCCTCTAGCACATTTTCTATTAATAATTTATCAATTTTATGGCAGACTCATATGGGATAGGATGTGTATTATAGGGAAAGGATAATTCCTGTTTCTAAATATTTCTTCTAACAGAATAAATAATAAGGTTAGTTCTGATTTATAAGGAATAAATTCAGGAGTTTCAAAGTATATATGTTAAGAGGTTCTGCAATATTTATTAACATCATCATAATAGCATATAATTCTGACTTTTTGACAGAATTATAAGGGCTTTGAGATAATTTACTTAAATTTTCTGATTTGTAACCTGCCTTTTCTGATTTCCATGGGCTCCAGACATAAATTTTATACTGTGATCTTTATACAACATGAGGAAGAATCCAGTTAATTCCTTTTATACATTGAATTCTTTTGCTTTGGAGATATCTGTTATTTATCTCTCCAAAAAGATTACAGCAAACTGTTTGCCAATGTTTACTTTCTGCCCATAATTGGTCAATTTTTGCTGGGTCCATTCCTGCCTGTTAATTGACAAAGTCTTAATTTTCCTTTAAAAATCAAATCAGAAATTTTTTCTGCATTTGTCTTTAATTTCTTACATGGTTTATGTGGTAGAAATTTCCATTCCAATATAATATTTTTCCTGTGCAATAAAATATTTGTAGTAGAATGCTTAGAAGTTAAAATAACCAGAATGCAATTAAGGCCTGGATCCACACAATCCACATGTGCATCTTGTAATTTCTTTTTCACCTAAGCCAATTCTCCTTCAGGTTCAGCTGATATTTTCTTGGTTATTTAAGTCTCTATCACCATCTAAAGTTTTGCACAAATTATCTAGTTCATGACTTTTTATCTCAATAGTGGGCTATATATTAGAAATGTCTCCTAGCAATTTTTGGAAATCATTAGGAGTTTGCAATCTATCTCTCCTTATTTGCACCTTTTAGAGTCTATTTTTTGTAGACCTATTTTATATTCTAAATAACAGTGGCAACATCATTTAGTCATAATTTTTTTGGCTTTTGCTCATTTATAGAAGCTTGCCAAAATATTTGTTTTGTGTTTTTTTTTCTGAAATTTTTGTTCTTTTTTGTATAGGTTTTCTATTTTCCAGAGCAGTGTGGTTTTTAGAATAGGAGTTAGGTTCCTTAAGAGCTCTGGGAAGACATTCCATGATGACAGAATATAACTGAACTGAATTTGATACACTGGCCCTCGGAAAACCTTTCCAGGGCATTTCCCAAAGGCAAATTTTACCTTACCTGTCCCTTGTTGACTTGCACTCCTTGGTCCAATGCCTGCTTTTTTATACTTCTGCATACTCCAGAAGACAATGGCATTTTGTTGGGGTTATTCTTAGCAAAGACATTGTTTTTGAGAATGCCTTGTTTACAGTTCCTTTTTGGATGACCTTCTTTTCCACAGTTGTAAAATTTGATACTTTTTCTTTTGAAATCCCAGATTTAACAAATATTAGAATTATTATTATATTTTCTTTTTTATTGTTTTTTGAAAATTAATATTGAACTTTATATTAAAAAGTCTAACAAAAACCCATACAATAATAAAACTTCTCTTTTCTCTAAAATATGTAAAACATAAAAGATAAAATCTAAAGTACACCAAGACAGGTTAGTCTCAGCTACAGATGAAGAAAGCACAGTAGGTCACAGCTAATGCCCATGGATGCACTGTGGCCACCACAAATTTTTGCTAAGCAACCCTTCTACAGGCAAACCAGAAGGCTTTGTGTGTGTGTGTGTGTGTGTGTGTGTGTGTGTGTGTTTTAAATCACTTTATTCACCCATCATCTTTCAATGAAATAAGAATGTTTTTACTTAAAGTGCACAAATGAGTGAGTACATCCCCTCCTTGTCCTTCTGGGTTTGAGATACCTCACTTAGGAGGATATTCCCCAAATCTATCCATTTGCCTGTGAATTTTAGTATATCATTTTTTCTTACTGCTGAGTAGTACTCCATTGTGTAGATATAACACAGTATGTCAATCCATTCTTCAGTTGAGGGGCATCTAGGTTGCTTCCAAGTTCTTGCTATTACAAATAATACTGCTATGAACATAGTTGAGTTAATACTTTAGGGGTGTGAATGTGTGTCTTTAGGGTATATGCCCAGTAGTGGTATTGCTGGGTCCTTGGGGAAAATGATTCCGAGTGTTCTGAGAAACTGCCATACTGCTTTCCAGAGTGGCTGAACAACTTTACACTCTTACCAACAGTGGAGGAGAGTTCCCCTTGTTCCACATCCTGTCCAGCATAGGCTCTCATCTGTGATTTTTGATTTGCATTTCTGATGGCTAAAGATATTGAGCATCTTTTCAAGTGTCTTTCAGCCATTTGTAATTCTTCTGCTGAGAATTCCCTTTTTAGTTCTGAACGCCATTTTTTAATTAGGTTATTCAGGGTTTTGGGCTCTAGTTTCTTTAGTTCTCTATATATTTCAGAAATTTCCCATGTTCCTCAATAGGCAGGATCAACATAGTAAAAATGGAACTCTTATCAAAAGCAGTCTACAGATTCAATGCAATTCCCATCAAAATCCCAACATAATTTTTTACGGAACTTGAAAGAACAATACTCAATTTCATTTGAAGTAACAGAAAAGCCAGGATTGCCAAAACAATTTTGCTCAACAAAAGAACCTCAGGAGGCATCACCATCCTAACTTCAAGTTATATTATAGAGCTACAGTAATAAAAATGGTCTGGTACTGGCATAAAAACAGACTTGTGGACCAATGGAATCAAAGTGAAGACCCAGACATTAACCCATACACATATGAACACCTCATTTTTGACAAAGAGGTCAGAAATATTTAATGGAAAAAAGATAGTATCTTCAACAAATTGTATTGGCATATCTGGTTGGCAGTATGTAGAAAAATGCAAATAGATCCAAACCTATCACCTTGCACAAAACTAAAATCCAAGTGGATCAAAGACCTCAACATAAAAACAGTTAGGCTGAACTTGATAGAAAATAAAGTGAGAAATGCCCTCCAACACATTGACACAGGTGACTACTTCCTAAATATAAACACCAGTAGCATAGACACTATTGAACAACAACCAATAAGTGAAACCTCCTGAAACTGAGAAGTTTCTGTAAGGCCAAGGACACAGTCATTAAAAGCAAGTGACCGCCTACAGAACCAAAAAAGATTTTTACCAACCCTACTTTTTCTCTTTAAACCTTTAGAAATAACCTCTCCTACCCAATTATCATCATAGTTATAAGATTCCACATTATAAGATTACACATTAATTGTAATGCAAATCCAATCCTCCAAGGGTGCTGACCTTGACTTTAAAGGATTAATTATTTTTTTTATTGTGAGTTAGTATTTTCAAAGGCCAGAGATTCAATTATTATTTGCCTGCCTTCTGAATCTGACACCATTCTATGTACTGCTGCAGTCAATCTTTTTTTTTTTTTTTTAATTTTGTTTTGTCTCTTTTAGCCCTTAGATTACTTTTGTAAAGGATTCTTCAATTTCCTTTTCTATTCAAAGCTACCATTCTGCATATAAATATTGATTTTCTACATTAGCATAATCTCCCTCCCCAAGAAGTTTGTTTTGGGATATTTCAAATCCTGTATCTCTGTCTCTTTGTTCTATTGTTTTAGCTTCATCCTTCTACCATATTTTTCACTATAACTTTGGCCCAGTCTCCAAGACAGCCATAACCATATCTGTCCAGTCTTTGGGATAATTAAATTACAGTTTAACATTTGCTTTACAAATGGTAAGTGCATACCATAACTGATTATTACTTGCTTTAATCTCCATAAATCTATCACTTGTACCATATTCCATTCAGTTTTTGTGCAGGTTTCTTTGTTTTCAATTCCTGTAAGGTTGCTGTATATACTAAGGTTGGCTGTTCTTAAGCCTTAGGCTGTTTCTCTGTTATCTGAAAAGGCAATGTTGAGATTGGTTTTTAAAATTTCTCTGTCTAGTTTAGACTATCTCTGTGTTCTCTTTTAACAAGCTTTTCTAGGACTTTTATCTTAGCACTTATACTAACTGACTTTTTAAATGATAAAACAAAAATTATCAAACAAATAATATTTATAATAGACATTGTGATAATTCCAACTACACTGTTTTTCTTCTCCTTTGCTAATTCCAGTGTCAAACCATCTAGGGTAATATCAGACAAAGACAAACCAGCTTCCATCATAATACTGTTTTCCGTTTTTAATGGAAAAAAAGTTCTCTCTGCCTTAAACAAATTCACTTTTTTTAAAAAATGAAATCCCAATTGACTCACCAAACTTGTTGTCAATGACAATTCAGATGACCGTACAAAGTAAGGCAGCTACTTAGGGTGGTCACAGCCCAAGGAGAAGGTCCAGAAAGAGAGACAAAACTCACAACCCACCATGAGTGGGAAGCTATCTGAAAAACTGACCCAGATGAATGTGTAAAAGAAGCATGTATGGCAGGCTCTGTCTAAGGCTGGAGGCTAACTAGGAACAGGAAAGCTAGCCAGACACATAGTGATCCTAGCCACCTGTAGCTCCAGCTGGCAAAAGGCTTTTTTTTTTTTTTTTTTTTTTTTTTTTTTTTTTTAATGTATGCCCACATTGGGCACCAATTATAGCATAAATTGTATTTGATATTTTTTTTAATCATGGAGCCAGATGTTGAGAAAAAGCTAGAATATCAGAGAGATAAGCAAACCACATTCACTTCTTATCAGCCAACCCTTCTGGCCTGTCTCCACAAATCTCAAACTTCTCTCTCCTCAGCCCACCAAAGTAGCACCCAGGAAAGCTGAAAATCTCTCTTCTTAATCTCTGCCTAGCTATCTTAACTTTCTCTTTCAACATTCCTAATACTAGGATTAAAGGTGTGGGTCACCACTCCCTGACCTGCATGACTTGGCTCTGGGGTTGACTCTCTGGATATTCCAGACTAATTTTATTAAATATAAATAAAGGCTTGCTTACCCAATTGCTCTCACTGCCCATCACCTTATAGTTCTCTTTGGAATAAAATCTGCCTATTTTGCTCTCATCTGGTTTTGCCCTTTCTCCTCATAGCTGGATTCATGTTTGATATTTGCTTTGGAACCTGACAGTGTCATGGCCTCCATAGCAACTTCTTCCCTGAGGTTGATTTGGTTTTATTATGTACGTAAGGACTCCATATCTATTTCTTTCAGTCTTCTTCTGAAACCTCTTCCACCTGCTACAGCCTCTTTAACTTGTATTCATTCTGAAACACATACACACAAACACACACATACACAATGTATGCTGTGTGATTTGGAAGCTGATATCAGTAAATAAGGTTGAAATTAAAAATAAAGACATGCATTCAAGTCTACCAGACTGCAAAGGTATATGAGATTATCTGACAAATTATTGTGATTAAAATGACTTATTTTGAGAATTTATTATTTGATAAATTGCGAAAAGAAACAGACAAATTTATCTTTGTTTTGACAGTTTAATCATGATAATTTGTCTCAAAAAACAGTCAACCTCACTATCATTATATAAATCAAATTAGATACTTGATATTATATTAACACTTTTTTGTGAGATTTATTTAAAAAGTCTAAAGATAACAAGTGTTGTTGAGGATGGAGAGGAAAGGGAACCATATGCACTGAGGGTAGTAATAAAAATATAGTATAGGCACTACAGAAGACAGTATGGAAATGTTTCAAAAATTATCAGGAGTGTTACCTTATTATCATGAGCAGTCTTAATAATAGGCAGTTTTTGAAAAACAACTGAAATTATCGTCTTGATGAAATATCTGCATATTTGTGTACATGGCAATGTTATTAATAACCATTAAGATATTAAATCAATCTTCAATGGAAGACCAGATTTTAAATGTGGTAAAGACATATAGCAAAGAATAAACATGCTTTAAAAACAGAGTGGTCATATTAAAAAAAATATGTGAGTTTGGGATGAAAACAGAAATCCTGCATGATCCCATTCACATGATGAGTTTTAGAATTAAACTCATAGAAGCATAAGTAAATAGTGGCAATCAGGAGTTGTGTCTGGGAAGAGTAGGGGGGTGCTTGTCAAAAGTGAAATCTTTAGCTAGAAGGGGCAAAGAAGAAACCATTGTCCCAACAGGTAGCCCCCAAGAGCAATTGCTTTCTAAATACTTATTCTTAAACCCACAGATAATTGTAGTTCTCATTCCTCATAAAAACAAACAACCTCCCCAAACAAAACAGAAAACAAACATTTCTTTGTGTAGTAGATAGAGACTCTTACAGAAATCCCTGACTGATCAAAATGTACAAAATAACAGACTGTAGAGTTGTCACAACCAACTGATTGATCTATAGTGCAACTCTACATCTAACACTCAGGTAATATCTTTAAAAGGGGAGCAGAAAAATTGCAAGAACCAGAGGACCAGGATGTGTGTTGGGATACAGTGTCTTCCATATATGACTTTTGAAATCTCAATAACATTGCCCCTAAACAAGACCTATATAATGAGAATACCACTTGACTTGACAACAGGATGGGAGAAATTTTGCAGGTCTCACACTATATGAAATGCTACAAGAAATAAAAGCCTTCTGAAAGAAAGACAAATGATCTTCTTCAGTTTCTTGATAGTTTATACACTCCGAAGTGGTTATTTGATTAAGCAGTATAATTTAAGAGAGTAAGAAGGTATGAGGGGAGTTTGGGAGGGAACACAGATGAATGAGAAAAATATATACATGTACATTTACATATGTATATACATAGCTCATGCATAAAAATACAAAAAAATTGAAAAAAAGATGAGAAAAATAAAGAGTGTTTACTTGCTTAGTTTCTAGTTATAGGTAATCAAATTAAGAGTTACTTCATTTGAAATTTAAACTACATCTTTTAGTTCTTTGACTTATCTGCCATTATTATTACTATGGTTATTATTAGTTTATTAGCTATATGATGCTGTGAGCCAAAATTACCAAAAGAAAATCACATATATGTTAAAAATGCTAGAAGACTAATTAATTGATTAGAAATTTTGTGATTATAGAGATATATAATATGGTAGGTACTGAACCAAATTATCTTGGGCTATCTTTAATATTCAGACATTGTCTACCTCTATGTTTGAGCTAACATTAAACTTTGTGAGTATTAGATAAACCCTTTTTGAATGCACAAACAGACTCTTAGTTCCAATCAATATAAAGGCTAAGAATGTCTCTAAGTAGCATCTGAAGCATAGAGCAGTATTCATCTCCCTTTTTGGTAGCCTGCTCAATTGAGATATATTAATGTGTATTTTTTCTGCAATGTTTTGCAAAGTTTTTTAAATTTTTATTTAAAAGGTTTTTATTTTTATTTTTTATTTAAAAGTTTTTCTTTTCTCATATCCACCACTGCTCCTCCACCTCTCCTCCTCCCAGTCCTCCCTCAGTCCCACCCACCCAATTTCCCCATCCATTCCCCAGGGAGGGCAAGGAATCCCAAGGTCAGTCAGTTCTGTATGGCATATCCAGTTGATGTAGATCTGAGTCTGCCCCCCGCCCAGTATCAAGGCTGAGCAAGGTGTTCTCCTGTAGAAAATGCACTCTGAGATGTCAGTTTATGCACCAGGAATAAAGTTTGGTTCTATTGCAAGAGGATTTAAAAACTGCCTGTGCTGTTGAACTATCCTCAGGATATTTTCTAGATCCATTCATTTGCCTACAAATTTCAGAATGTCATTTTTTAAACTGCCAAGCAATATTCCATTGTGTAAATGCACTATATTTTTTTAGTCTATTTTTTGGTTGAGGGGCATCTTGATTGTTTCCAGGTATTATGAATAATGCTTCTATGAACACAATTGAGAAAATGTCCTTGTGATATAACTGTGCATCCTTTGGCATATGCCCAAGAACATACCAATGTATTTTTAAAGTACTTTGATTTGTTGATATCTTTGTTCTGTTTCTATAAAAGCTTCATAACATTATTACCCAGTTGGAATGTGGCATTTGGGGCAGGTTAAATGTGTGTTTCTAGATCACAATCACCTATTTGTGGCCCCATAGTAAAACAGCCACTATGGCATATTCTTTTTGAGTTGTGAATTTATGTTGGTGGTATTATGAGTGCCATTATCATAATTATCTCCATTATATTCTATGCATTTTCAAAAAGAAAAATATATATACATATATATTTATATCTATTTTATTTCTACTATTTATATATCCACTAATCTAACATCTATCTATCATTTATCTATCTATCATCTATCTATTCATCTATTTGCCAGTCTGCCTACCATTAGTCATTCAACTTATCATCTATCCATCCATTCATCTACCCATCATCTATCTACTCTCATGTCCACATCTCTATATATTACAGGAAATATAATGATAAATATATTTAATAATATGTTGGGATAGTGAGAATAAATATTTCATGTGGCATAAGTCAGAAAAAGGGAAGATGATTATCCTAGGGAGTGAATTACAAACATAGAAACAGCCCATATTCTCTGAGGCAATATATGTATAAAAATGCAGAAGAAAAGCTTAGTGCTGGGAGACATGAAAAATAACAAAAGGTTTTCAAGTTAATTGGGAACTAAGGCATATGTTATCATAGTCTATTGAAAAAATTAAAATCAATTCAGGTTCTTCTAACTTATGTATCCCTACTCTCCTGTACTTTAAATTCCTTGCTGTGTAAGAGAAATGACAACAATATGCCCCTTAAGCATATTTTAATGCTATACAGGCATCAGGCATTTAGCAAATGTTAGCCACTGTTAAGCAATGAACAGTTCTAAAACTTTTATGGTGGCTGAGTGGCATGGTCACATTTATAACCTGGCTAGAGAATGGGCTTGAGGGTTTAATATTAGAAACATAGAGATCAGCTTTTTTTGTTATATGAGATTAACCCAGGAGGTGATGGTGGTCTGAATGAAACTACAGCTAGTGAGAATAGCTAAGGATCCAGAAGGCAGAATGCTCCCAGAATGTGGTATGTAATTGACTGAAAGCAGTCAGTAAGGGGAGGGATGGACGCAAAGATTTATCCAAGGTTAGTGACTTACGCTGGGCTGAAATCAAGGGGAAAGAGAAGCACACAGATCTCAAGAAGGAGGGCATTGTTCCCAGAGATAAAGTGACAATTGCTCACAGAGAAAGAAGAGCCATGCACCCCAGCACTGTTAGAGATCTCACAGGAGGGCACTTGTCCTTCTGGTATCTCACTTTACAAAAGGAAACATCAAGACTCCCAGTTAGAAAGCATTTCTTCAATGTTATGTAGCTTCAAATCTCATTTTTCCAAAGCTAAAATTGGACAGTTGGGGAAGCTTATAAGTGAAAAGATGCCATTATCTGACATGTACATCTCTGATCTTTAAGAGTTAGGCTTTCCCCAGAACTATCAGGTTTCCAATACAATGCCACATAAGGCTAAAATCACTTAATCTTCATATGTCCTTATTTAATATGTGGAAGTCTGCACTTCACATCTTGTAGTTACCCTACAGTTAAACTCATCAGACCAGAGAGCTGCATGTTTTTTAGCCAAGGCAGGGTAGAGTTCAGAATATGTTCAGGAGGCTAACAAGTATGCAAATATCTATTTAGAAAGGAAATTTGAGAAATGCCACACTAGCATGGCTGATAAAGCCATTGTGTTGGCATACCAATGTAGTCATGTGGGCATGTGGGTTGTGAGACATTGAGAAAAAGTTAAACCCCACTCTCATAAAGGCATATAATACCTTGAAATAATAATCACTGTATTTTCTACATAGGACACATGATTATGTTAGCTAACTAAACTTTTTATAACAGTTGTCCATCTGTAAAATAGGATAAATATTGTTAACTAACACCATAGTATCACAGTGACTTAGTAATCAAGTCCAAGTTTCACTATTTACTGGAGTCAAATTAATTTTATTCCTAGCAAGAGATAGGAAACCCTCAGTAATGCTGGAATCTGAAACTGTGCATATTAGAATTTAAAATATTTAATACAATAATTAATATTTAGGGAACATTACATAGTATATTATTTCAATTATGGTATAATTTGTATAATTGCTGTGATTATTTGTAAGAATACTCAAGAGACAATAGACACAATCAGCTTGTGTTGCTTGGTTTTGGCTGCTAGAATAAAGAAACAGAGTGCATTGCTTATAAACACAAAAACACAGTGCTCATTCACAGCTCTAGGTGCTGAAAAGTTCATGGTCAAGAGCACTGGTAGACTTATTGTCTGGTGAGGGCTTATTTTCTGGTTTGCAGACAACCATATTCTTACTCTATCATCAATATGGTAGCGGAAATTGGAGAGTTGCATGAGGACATTTATTCATTCCTGGGGTAGCACCCTCTCTAAATCCTAGTGTTAGTACTACCATTTTTGATATTTTACATATACATAATTGAAAAGGGAGACAATACAGCAACATCAAATCTATATAAGGTAAAGTTAAAAAATGGCTTCCCTTTTCTTCTAATATGTCTAATCATACAAGATCACTCTTATTTTCCCTACTTTTCTTTGAACCCTTGTCCACTCTAGAATAATTCTATCTAGAATCAGGACTAGAAGACTGGGGTTTTATGGTTGTGTCCATCATTTCCCAGACTGTTGTACCAGACTGTGGTACAACACATGAATCTTACTTTACTAAGCTTAGAGGCAATCCCTGCACACCTTGAATGTGAATGAAAGTGGTTTCCAACATAAAGTCTTGTAGCCAACTCTGCACAGCCTCCTCTCTGATGCTCTATTCTGAGAAACAAGGAAAAGAGTTTTATTATTTTTCCTGACATTAAAGTTTTATACTGTATATGTAACAATGGAAAAAAAAAACAGAAATTAAGCATATAGGTTGCTGGTGGTAAGGAACTAAAATATTCATGTGGGGAATTCTCCATAGTATGGCTCCATAAAACTGAAAAGATATCTTCTCAACCAGAGAGATCTCTATCAAAACAAAACATTAGAGAATAGACATACAAGGTACAAGGATGGGGTGGGGATGGTCTGGAGAGGGCAGCAGATTAGATTTATGAAAAGATAACTTTCTGAACCAGCCCCAAGTACAATTGAGAACTAGTCATATATTAAGAAGAAACTTCCTTTGGCTACTCCTGTAGGACTGTCTCCTGCCCAAGGTTTACATGTCAAGTTCAAATCTATACTGCACCTGGAGTTGGTTCACCTACAAAAACCAGACAAGAGGTCCTCTGAATGCTAGGAAGAGAAGCTTCCCCAGAACATGAAACCTATGGACTGTGACAATGAGCATTTCCTCCTTCAGCATGCAAGAAAATAGATTTTTGCTATGTGACTCCTTTGTTAGTATTTCATTTTGATTCCCAAGTAGATTATTATAACATGTAGATTGTATTTTTTTTCCCATTCAATCAGTTTTACCCCATAATGATAGTATTAATAAGTCCCTTGGTGATACAGATTAGCTTAGTTTTTGCCTTTCTTTTTATGCATTAAATTTCATTAGACTCTCATAATGAAAACCTGGAATGAAAATGAGAACTACTTACTGACACTGACATTCAGACAGTTGTCTCTAAGAAGAAGTTCCAGGTTCATTGCTGCTTCTTAATTTCACCCTCCCTTCCTTCAGATTCATTCTTGATTCTATTCAAATTCAAATATTGCTTTAAGGTCTAGGCAAGGTCGGGAGCACCACAATTCTAAGATTACCTGCTCTGCTAGAGTGGAAAGAGAGTGAGTGAGGCAGAAAGAGAAAGGATAGAGAGAGAGAGAGGGAGACAGATAAAGACATGGAGAGGAGAAAGAGAGACAGAGAAAGAGAGAGACCGAGATAAAGACAGGGAGAGCAGAGAGACAGATAAACAGAAATAGAGAAAGGGAGGGAGAGACAGGAAGAAAGACAGATACAGAAAGTCAGAGATGGAGACATACAGTGAGATAGAAAAGAGACAAAGGGATTTTCAAAAAGGGTAAATAAAGCATCCAGATTAGTAGGGAGCCTTTAGCATTTACATCTACAGAGTGTCTTGGTGGTAAGGGATGAAGAGAAGTAAGTAGTCATCACAGTGATTCTAAAAGCTAGCTTTGGAGCATACATGATTCCTCTTCTACGGAAACTATTCTTTCTGAGGAAGTGTTTTTCAAGTGATTATTCTAAAACACCAATTAAGAGCCTTATCTGGTATGGTAATGTCTCAGGTGCAATTTGGAACATACACAGTTATTACAGTGTAAGGCAGCCTCAGAACCATCAAGCAATCAGAAACAGCCATAGTACTAAAGAGAAAATAGCAGCAATTGGCATTTGAAACTGTTACCTACAAACCCTTGTTCAGGTTGATTTGGAAGTTCAATTTCTACCATATAAATGAGAACACTATTTCTGTAGATGCCTCACTTCTGCCAGCACACAGATATCAATGGGCTCAGAATCAAACCCACTGCTCATGTTTCTTACCCACTCAATGGCTGCTGGACCCTTGAACATTCCAGGAAACTACAATTCTAGAGAGCCTTTACAAGTCCTTTCTATGCAATTTTTGCCATTTTATTGTATCTAATATTAATTTGTCATCTAGAAAAAATATTGATCTTACTAGAATAGAGAAGAGCTAGCTGGCCATGAAACTACAATCAGAAGTGGTTACATGTTTGCCTTTGCAGAGGATGTTAGATCTGGATGGCTGAAGAGGCTTTAAGGAAAAGCAACCTTGCCTTAACTCAGAAAGGCCAACATAGCATATTTTCAGTGAAGATAAATGTGCTCCTCATAGCTATGAGTCAATGTGCAATATATAAAACACTTTCTCATTTGTGATTTTGTTTTATTTGTGGACCTCTTCTTTCCTATCCTTCTTTGTGTCCATCTCTTTCTTTTATTATTTCTGTCTCTTTGCTTCCTTTTTATCTTCTTTTCTCTTTTTCCCTTGTACTGTTTTTACGTACTTCTTGTCATGGCCTGCCTTCTTCTGCAAACATTTAATGACTACTGGGCATTGTGCCAAGAACCGTGTGCATTCAGAGCCAAATAATTGTTAGTTTTAAAGACTGTGCTGTCTGTGAGATTGACAAGAGTGATTCTAATATTAAAATGAAAGAGTCAACATGACACCTCAGGTATTATCTAAGAAAGATCCATAAACCCAAATAATCTGCATGGTGGGGATAGCCTGGGGCTAGGAAAGAGATTCTGTGGATAGGATCATGCATTCCCTTTGAATGAAAGACTTTAAATTATTGGCAAATTGGAAAAGAATCATCTAGAAAAAAGACCAACAGAAGCAAATAATTGTATATGTGTTTTGTTTTGGAGAAGTACAAATGGTTTAGCATAGATGACAGGGAAGGTGAATGAGGTGCAATCAGGGACGAGTTGAAGGTTAGTAGCTAGGTGCTAAAGATCTATCTGCTCATACAGATGATGTTAGATCCATGGTTGTGTGTATCAATTTAAGGGCCAAGATTTAATTCTGAAGATAGTGGAATGTTATGAAGGAAAAGTATTGCATCACAGGACAGTAAACCTTCAATTAGATTTATTGTTGTTGGCTATTATTACTCTTTGGGTGCCTTGAGGACCCTACCACAAAGCTCCAAAAGAAATCATACAGAGCTTATTTATGAATGCCAGGCCTTTGCTTGGCTTGTTGCTAGCCAGTTTCTCTTGTTATCCCATCTACCTTTTGCCTGTTGGATTTTATCTTTCTGTGTTTTGTATTCCTTTCTTACTCCATGGTTGGCTGTGTAGCTGAGCGGCTGACCTGTGGTGTCTTCTCTCCTCTCCTCTTTCATCCTCTCAAATCTCTCCTCTTCCTTATTCTCTCTGCCTGCCAGCCCCTCCCTCTTATCCTTACTCTCTTCCTGCCGGGCCCTCCTATCCTTTCTAGCTGTTGGCTATTCAGCTGTTTATTAGATTGATCATGTGATTTAGACAGGCATAGTAACACAGCTTCACAGAATTGAACAAACGTAACACATCTTTAACTAATATTCTACAACGATTTATTTAATAAAAAGGAAGTTAAAATATAATCACATAATTTCTCCCTCTTTTTCTTCCAACCCTTTGGATTTACCCTCTCTTGTTTGCTTAAAAAATCCATGGCCTCTTTTTCTTTAATTGTTTTTATACACACACACACACACACACACACACACACACACACACACACACACACTTAAATGTATAATTAGCACACACTTAAAAGTATAAAATATTATACTTTTTGTGTAACATTTTTGTATGTATCAGGGCTGAGAACACACAAAAAAGGATTATCTAACCCAAAGAAAGAACAAAAGAGAAGACTAAAAATTGACAGAACCACATTGAACAAGGAATCAGAAATGAACAAGGAAACATTATGATAGATACTAAAAAAATTTCAGACTTCTTTATGTCTGAAAATCTCCAAGAAATGGACAATTTTCTAGATTCTTCCAAACCACCAAAATGAAACAAAGAAGAAGTCAACAACCTAAGCAAACTCATAACAAGCAAGGAGATTAAAACACTAATAAAAACTCTTCTTACTGAGAAATATCATAACCTAGTTGAAGTCATAGCACATTTATTCCAGACTTTCCAAGACAATCTATAGCCAATCCTTCTTAATTATTAAAAATAAGTAGAAACAGAAGGTGTAGTCAGAACTTTTCTTGTGTCCTACAGCCACTTGGTCCCAAAAACACAGAGAAGCTTATTATTAATTACAAAATGTTTGTTCTATGGCTCAGGCTGTTACTAGCCAGCTCTTGTATCTTAAATCATCATATTTCTATTCATCTATGTATTGCTACCTGGTGCTTTCACTTGGATAGGTGGATTGTGTCTCCTTGGTCTCACCTTTCTTCTTCCTCTACGTCTCTTGGATTCCAGGCCTGTGTGTCCACTGTCTTGCCATAGGCCAGAACAGGTTTTTATTTACCAATAGTAGAAGCACATATTGACAGTGTACAGCAAGATCATCCCATAGCAAGAAGGAGCAGTAGTCCTTAACTCCTTCTATGAAGCTAGTATTACTGTAACACCAAAACCAGGTAAATATACAGCAACAACAACAACAGCAGCAGCAGCAGCAAAAGAAAACTACAGGCTAATATTCTTGATGAACATAGAGGTAAAAATCCTCAATAAAATACTTGCTTATAAAATATAGACATACAACAAAAGCACTATCATTGTGACTAAGTTGGCTTTTTTTAGGAGATGTAGGAGTCGTGCATTATAGACAAGTCAGTAAATGCAATAGGTCACGTGAATGTACTTAAATGTAGACGTCACATGGTTGTCTGGATGGATGCAGCAAAATCCTTGGACAAAATACAATATACCTTCATGATAAGAATTCTAGGGAGTAGAACTATAGGGAAAACTCTCAACGAAATAAAAGCTATACTGAGAAACTCACAGCCAACATCATCCTGAATGGAGAAAAACTTGAAGCAATCTCACTGAAATCAGGAGTAAGCAGGGGCTGTCCACCGATTCCACTTTTTTTCAATACCGTGCTCAATGAACGAGCTGAGCAGTTTAAGAGAAGGAAATCAAAGGGATACAAATAGGAAGAGAAGTGAACCCATTTCTAATCAGATTTTTAAGTCTCTTTTCTGTTTTCAAGACCAACTGAACATTTGGGATTTTATTCTCTGACCTAGATTCTCTGCTGCATGGAAAGCAGTTGCTGAGTCAGCATTTCCTGACCACCCTCGAAAAGAACATGGATTATTCATGGGGCCTGTACACTATTCCACGTGCAGCAGGGATTGCCCTGGACTGGGCCCATTTGCAATTTAAAGGCATGGCAGAAAAAAAATCCTGTTTTCAGATCTGATTCCATCTTTATGCTTCTGCTGCTGTTATAAATTTAGGCTGATAAAGTAAATGTGAGGCAGAACAATAAGCTTCTGACAGCTTTACAGAAGGACTTTTTAGATGCTGATTTGTGAGTACACTTGGGCATGATTTCAAGAGACTGCATACTTTTTATATGTGTAAAACACTGAGTAGGGAGTTTTAAGCTAGATAAATCTGTGAACATGAGCATGAGAGTTGGCTTCCCACAAATACCATGCCCCTTTCTTGTGAGAAGGACAACATGGGATTTGGTTCCTCTTCTCCTTTTCCTGTACATCTGACATTGTGTCCCACCAGTTATCACTACTGGAAAAGAACATATCTTCTTGCACTTTCTCCTTGATTCAAGTATGTGACATTTGGCATTTTTTTCATGTAATAATTATTTTTTCATTTATTTTACACACCAACCATAGTTTTCTTTCCCTCCTGTCCTTCTCTCCCACCCCATGCCCATCTATCCCTCAGGATTCATTAAGAAAGAGCCTCACATGGGCTTGAATAAGGCATGGCACATCAAGTTGAGGTAGGACCAAGCTCCTCCCACTGCATAGAAGCTGGGCAAAGTAATTCAGCATGGGGAACAGGTTCCCAAAAAACTAGCTAAGCACCAGAGACAGGTCCTGATCTCTGTGCTAGGAGCCTGTGACTTTCTATAGCCAATGGAATACAGTATGTGAGGGAGTCTGGAGGCAGGGACAGCACAAGCTTGATCCTGATCTTAAAGGTCATCACACAATTCTTGCATCTCTGCTACACAGAGGGAACTTTCTTAGCATTTCCCACCTCCTCAGCCGGAATCCCAATGAAGCAGATATGTGCCCATGTGTCTTAGTTTGCTTTCATTCGCTGTGATGAAGTATCATGACACAAAGCAACCTGGGGAACAAAAGGTCTATTTGGTTTACATGTTCTAATCACAGACCATCATGAAGAAGGAAGTCAGGGCAGGAACTGAAACAGAGAGCATGGAGGAACACTGCTTCTTGGCTTGCTCCCCTTGGCTTTCTCAGTCTGCTTTCTGGAAGTTAGAACCACTGACCCAGGGTTGGCTCTACAGACAGTAAACAAGATACTCCCACATTAATTATCAATCAAGAAAAATGCCCCAGAGTCTAGCCTGCATATCCGTCTGCTGGAGACATTATCTGAGTTAAAGTTCCTTCTTCTCTGAGGGCTCTAGCTTGTGTCAAGTTTACCAAAAGCAAACAAACTTGCCCCCCATAGAACAAACAAACCAGCAAAAAATGACCAATCAGTTAAACAAACAAAAAAAAAAAACAAACAAAAATCCTTTTCAGCTCACTAGCTCATTAAGTGATCAAAACACTAAAATGGTGTGGCTCACACAGGGCTCCTAATGACTCTTTTCTGATGATAAACCTTCTCTTTTTTTTTTTCCTCTCTTTGTTTATGGTCTGTCCCTGCTGAGCTAGATGTTTATTTTTAAGTATGATAGGCTTTTGTTTCTGAAATTAGATGATAAAACACAATAATCTTCAACTAGTTGGAACTTTTTCAAATATTGTGAAGAAAATAGACGCTATGCAGCGACTCACATTAGTAGAGCAAGAAGATTTCCTCTGGCTTACATTGAGAAGGAAGTGAAGCTAGAGCTAGCAACCTCAGAGAAACTGAATCTTACCAACAACCATGTAATTCCTTGAAAATAGATCAGGCGACCACTTCCTAAATATAACACCAGTGGCACAGATATTAAGATCAACAATCAATAAGTGGGATCTCCTGAAGCTGAGAAGCTTCTGTAAAGCCAAGGGCACTGTCAATAGGACAAAACGACAGCCTATAGAATGTCGAAAGATTTTCACCAACCCTATAAGTGATAGAGGACTGATCTCTAAGATATATGAAGAACTCAAGAATCTAGAGCCCAAAACCTTGAGTAACCCAATCAAAAAATGGGGTTCAGATCTAAAAGGGGAATTCTCAGCAGAAGAATTACAAATGGCTCAAAGGCACCTGAAAAAGTGCTCATCATCTTTAGCCATCAGAGAAATGCAAATCAAAACAACTTTGAGATATCACCTGACACCTGTTAGATTGGCTAAGATAAAAGACACAGATGCAGAGATGGAGAGGATGCGGAGCAAGGGGAGCACTCCTCCATTGTTGGTGGGAGTGTAAGCTTGTTCAGCCACTTTGAAATGCAATATGGCAGTTTCTCAGAAAATTGAGAATCAATCTACCCAAGGACCCAGCAATACCACTTCTGGGTGTATACCCTAAAGATGCACAGTTGCACTCCAAAGGCATTAGCTCAACTATTCATAGCTGCATTATTTGTAATAGCAAGAACCTGGAAACAACCTAGTTGCCCCTCAACTGAAGAATGGATTAACAAACTGTGGTACATTTACACATTGGAGTACTATTCAGCAGTAAGGAAAAATGATATCCTGAAATTTTCAGGCAAATGGATGGATTTGGAGACTATCCTCCTGAGCGAGGTATCACTAACCCAGAAAGATAAGCAGGGGATGTACTCACTCATTAGTGGACGCTAAACAAACAAACAAACAAGAAAAAAGCAAAGCATGCCCAAGCTGCAAACACAACCACTGAACACCTTGGGATCAGAAACATCTTGGACTGACTCCTTGGATCCCACTCCCCCTAGAGGAACATCTGACTCAGTCTTGAAGTTGCAGGGAGAAAACTGGATCTGCCAGGAGTGGAGGCTAAACTAAGCAATATTAGGACAGTGGGACCATGGGACTGCCTGCCGCCTGCTCAGGGAGGGGATGGGGAGTTGTGGAGAAGAGAGAATGACCTGATGTGTTGGGAGGGGGAAGGGACCTTGAATAAGGATATACAGTAGAGAAAATGTGACTTCTTTGTTCATAATAATAATAATAAAAAGAAAATAGATCTGTACCCATGGAGTCTTGTGAATAAAAAAAATGCCTAATCAAACCCAGCTGTCCTGAGATGGTGCTTAAGCATTTTACATTGTGACACCATGAGGAAAGATGGTCTGGTTTCCATTCTCAATGATGTTATGAAGCAGAGTGCTCCCTAATCAGGAAGAGCTTAGACAGAACTAGCAGAGACCTTGTTAGAGGCACAGTGTCTTATTTCTGTCTGATAGGAACTCCATGGCTGAAACCTCCAATGTTATTACTAAACTAGCTTTATTTGTTCTCAACTTGTCTTTCCTAAAAATTTGACACAGTTGGGTTTTTTTTTTCTATTGATAAGTAATAGAGTGTCTGAGCCTGAGAACTCTACTCAGATATCTAATGGACCATTGAAAAAAATCAGGATTCTATATGTCCTCTTTCTGTGTGATCTCAGTAGAAAGAATGAAAAATGAAAGGAGATTCTGGGAGGATGAAGAAACATACCTGCAACTGTATAGAGCCATGGGAATGTTATAAAAAATTTCATGTGTGAAGTATATCTATATACTTTCATATATATATGCTATATATATAGTTTCAAAGCAATAATAACAAAGACATAATTATTAATGTGAAGTCTTTGTGTGCCTGTTTGGCCTCACTGGAAATAGCCTCACACTAAGGACATCTGGCTGCATGGTGTGAGATGTTTCATGGTGCCCAGAAGGCCAACCACATTAAAGGGTGTATAACTGATAATCCACAGTAGGAGAATGCCCTTAGAACACCCAACACTAAAATTGGTCTCGCTATGGGGAAAAGAAAAAAGGAGAAACATACAGCGTTCCACCTGCTTTTAATTTCTCTAAATCTCAGGCTTTCTTATTTGATGTTTTTCATTAGCACAGTGAACAACTGATGCAGGTAATAGTGAAAATGCCAGGGGTCATGTCACATGTGTCTTCAAGAGAGGTCGGTGACAGGGTGAGGCATATAGGGATTAGTGATCTAGAAAGTGATGTCACCTTTGCCATATTCTGCACATTACTCAACTCTCTGGATTTCTATTTCTTTTAACAATACAGAAAGTCCTGCAATATCCTGCTTTCCTAGGCACAAGTTTGTCTGGTTGGTTCAAATGGAATATATTTTAAAACTATAAAGAATTTGACAGACCCAATATTTATATTACCGTAAATGAAAACATGTTGCTATGAGTCTGTGCCAGAATTTTAAAGGCATTAATGAGAACTTTAAAATATAAAGTAAGCCAAGAAGGTCAGAAAGAAACATGAGAAACCCTGGAGGACTGCTAACAAAGCTCTATCAGCTTCTCTGCTGCTGAATGTGGGCTTGTGAGGACACTTGGAATAGAGAAATATAAGAAAAAGGTTGGGGAAGGTATACAGTTTCCTAATGATTTTTAGGAAAGAAAGAGTCACAAACCACTACTATTAAACCTGTTTGTAACAGTGTAATCTGAAGTTTATCTGTCCTGCCCCTGCTGGCCCCAAGTAATCACACAAAGGCTTATATGAATTATAAGTTGTTTGGCCTGTGGCTTAGGTTTATTACTTGCTAACACTAACTCTTAAACTAACCCATAATTCTTATCTATGTTTAGCCATGTGGCTTGGTACCTTCTCTCAGTGCAGCATTCTGGTCTTGCATCCTCTGTATCTGGCTGGCATCTGCCACTCTGCTCTTCCACTTCCCAGAATTCTCCTAGTCTGGTTGCCCTGACTCTATTTCTTGTCTAGCTTCTGGCCAATAAGCATTTTATTAAACTTATATTTACAGTGTTAAATATTTACAGTGTACAAGAGCATAGTCCCACAGATTTCTTCCCCCTTTTTTTCTGTTTAAAACAAGAACCCCAAATCTAATCTCCTTTTATAACTTTTATCCTCACAATTATCTATAACAACTGGTAACCAACACTGTAAACAAAGACAATCTATTACCTGAAGGTAGTCTGTTTCTGATTGGTCCTTTTGTGCTCCAGAACGCTAATCTTGCTCCCTATTAAGCAATAATTTTACATTAGATGTTTATAAACCAAGATCAAACAGGAAATTAAGAAAACAAAAACAGGCAGAAACTACGTCTGCTTTGAAAGCAAAGTGTTTGTCCACTGGCAAAGTGTTTGTCCACTGTTTGATCTCCAGACTGTCATTTCTTACAGAAAGTACTAAAGTGGCCAGTACATTATCTTCAGTCTTCCTCTCTGGGCTAACATTATCCCAGGCTTTCTATCCATTTGTCTTACTCTTTTATCAACGTGAAAGCTGTCTTCTGTTGAAGATTGTTGGGCTAGGATCTGCTGAGATATTTGGGACCTTTCTTTAATTGAATTCTTGATATAAATCTTTAAATAGATACTTTTTAGAGTCCTGCATCACACAAAATAGAAGCTGAGTTTTGAGAGGTTAGAGGATTGTTTTAGCTTGTTCGGCTAGCTATGGCTATCACCAGTGTTTAAAGCCAGACTTGACTGCCTTCAAAGTCCCTTTTAATAAAGTTTCCAGTTCACAGTAGATGGATACTACTTTTATAAGTACAGGGAATACTACTAGATTATTGCATGGAAAGAATGATTTTTTAGTTTGATAGAACTGAATTGAATTTTTACTTCTTTGTTTTCTGATCTCTGAAATACTTGACACCTGAATTATCTTCATAAATTTGTTTTCCCTTTAAAAGAAGTATGGAGAGTAGAAAGTTCTTTCCTGTGAGCAGTCAAGAAGACAATGCATCTGAAAGGGTTTGACTACTGGCTGTTGAAGCTATTCAGGAAATAGGTTTTTTTCCATTTTCTGTTTTCTTCACTTTCTGTTCTTGTTTTTGTAAAGTGTGGTGGCCATAAAACTTGCTTCCAGGTATGCTTAGGAGCCTTGGTTTTACTCCTAAGTGGGTTTAGTTAGTCATATAGTGTGTCGTATGATTCTTCTCTGATGGCAGTGGCAATCAATGACCAGTTCCATGGGTTCTCAGTAATGGAAATTTGGCTGGTTTTCTTCTACTTAAACTCTTTATAGCATTGACCCAGGGATAAATTGAATGTCTTCATAATGGTGCACAAGACTTTGATGGTCTGACCTACCTGCTTTGATGTTTTCTTATTTTTGTCTAGCTGTTTATGTCCTGTCAGGGCAACATGTATATTTTCACTTTCTTGAACTATGCATTCCATGGCTCCTGTGCATTTGCCATGTGCTTCACTGCGCCTTGGAACTTTGCAATTCTTCTTTGTTTCTATGACTGAGATCATTTTCTAGTTGAAGAGAACTTCCTACTTTGGGGGATGATATAGGGACAAGACTCAACACATTGTGTGTATATATATATATATATATTATTTTTATAGAATAAAGTCTCATTTTTTATCAATGTCTCCCTTTATTCAAACTCCCTTCCCCCTCCTGACCCCTCTCGGGTGGTCACTTATTAGGAAATTCACATTTTCTGTCATCCATCATTCTAGCTATCATCTATCTATACAATAAACTCATTATCTATCATCTATCTATCTATCTATCTATCTATCATCTTTCTCATTTATCTGTATCTATTAGTTTTCTATATCTATCAATCTACCTATCTGTATCATATCTACAAATCATCCACCATTATAGTTATTATCTATCTATCTACTAATCTATTCATATATATAGCTATCATCTATTATTTGTCTATATTTATAAATCGTTGATCTATAATCTATCTACCTATCTCTATCATATCTATTTATCTATTCTATTATCTAGCTACAATCTATTATCATATATCATTTATCTATATCTATCAATCATCTATTTATAGTCTATTTAACTATCTCTATTATATATCATCTATCAGCGACCTATAATCTGTAGTGGGGTTATGTTGTTACATTGTAAATAATTACCCTGCCTACTAGTTTAATGAAAAAGCTGATTGGCTGAAGGCAGACAGGAAGTGTGGGTAGTGCTACCTGACTAAGAAAGCTCTGGGAACAGGAAGAACAGAGCAGAGATGCTCGAGAGAAGCCAGAGAGACACCAAGGAGACACCACAATGAGATGCGAGCAGAACTAGAGGAAAGAAGTTGAAATGCTTTTCTGGGACAAGGTACTGAGCTGCATGGTTGAACAAGATAAGAATCATAGGTTAGTTTAAGAGTAAAAAGATAGTAAGTTTTATGCCTGGGCCATAGGTCAATCAGCATAAAATTAATGTAATGTCTATGTGTTTCTGTGGGATTGCAAGTTTGTGGGTCTGGATCACAGGCCATTTGGGCCATAAACTTCATACTACAATAATCTATCTATCATCCATCATCTTTCTATCATATCTCTCTTTTTTTCTCTCTTCATTGCTCCCTCCTTTCCTTTCTTTATTTCTCATTGTAAACACCCTTGTATCTAAGACTTGGCATCTGATCTAGGCTAGTGACAATAAAAGATAGTAACACAAGAGGAACAAAACAGTCATTTTCTCTCATTTTATAACAGAATAAAGACAAAAAAAGTGTCATCAGACCAGAACTGAGTCAACATTGTACCTTTCTCAAGTTCTTAGTCATGTAATTTTAGACAAACTTCTTGATTTCCCTTTATTCTTTCTCCTCCACCTATAAAACAAAGACTGACCTCAGTGGGTACTTATAACATTAAACAAAAATACACATATGGGGCCAAAGTCTGACATAAAGTGGGTGATGTGGGATGTCTTTTTGTACGCTGTGAATATCATTTCTGTTAATAAAGAAACTGCTTTGGCCCATCATAGGATTAGGCAGGGAAATCCGAGCATAGGTAGGAGGAGCAGGACAGAGTCAGACAGAGATGTGATCCAGCTGCACAAGAATCATCAAGTAAGGGAACACAGGTGAGCCATGGGCCACATGACAAGGCATATTAATGGAAATTGTTTGAATTAAGATGAAAGAGCTAGCTAACAATATGCCAGAGAAATATCCCAAGCAGGAGGAAATTAATATAAGTGTTTGAGTCAATTTTGGGGGCTAAGCAGGGCAGGCAGGCCCCGAGTGTGGGGCTAGGTGGTCTAGGACTACAGGTCTGTGGGTCTAGACTGCCAGCTGAATGGGACAGATACCTCATGTTACAAAGTGAGTGCTTGGAATTAAATATTCCATTATATTACTAGTATTGTTACCAACAGTGATAATAATAGCAAAGTACTTAAAAGTTTCAACTATCTCCCCATGACTTTTCCTTAACATGTAAGTGGAAATGCCCTAACACGAAACATGGATGTGAATTTTCTGATCCATTAGAAACCACTATTATAAATTGTTCTAGTTTTATTTCTGTTGTGATGATAACATAGTCTCACCAAAAGTGACTTGGAAGGAAGGGGTTTATTTGACTTCCACTTCCATATTGCAGTCCATTATGAAACAAAGTAAGGGCAGGAATTCAAGCATGAAACTGGAGGCAGGAATTAAAGAAGAGACCACTGGGAATCACTGCACACTAGCTTTTTCTCCAAGGCTCACTGGGCTCACATTCTTATATAGCTCAGGACCATCTGCCCAGGAGTGGTCTCTCACATTAAAAATACCTTACAGACATGCCCACAGCCAATATGATGGAGAACACTTTTCAGTTAAGTTTCCTTCTTATAAAATGTCTTAAGCTTGTATCAAGTAGAAAACACATACTATCACATGGACTCAAATCTTATTTTTTTAATGTAGCAGAGCACTGCTAAACTTTTTGTAAATGTTTCAGCTTTCCTATATGCCTTAACTCCACATTAAATACTTTCTAGGCCATATTGTCCCCAGATTAATTTAATATTCCTGGATTCTAACTAGGAACTACCTTGGTACCAAGTATGTATTTAATAAACATTTTCTGGTGTTTACTGAATGAACGAAAACCTTGGTTACCCCAGGTATACTGCAGTGAAAAAGTAAGCCCAACAGTGGAGCCATTGATTTCTCAAACACTTCAGTGCTTACCCTGGGTGGCTCCATGGGCCCACTTAAGAGTATGACAATCAACATACACACATTTGCACTGATGATCTCCGCATCCTTGACAATTTCAAGAGATTTGCAATCAATGTATTTCACTTCTGCAGTGTGCCTGGGTCCCACATTTGGCTCAGTAGATGGGGTTTATCTAGAGATTTGATCCCAATCAGTGCTATTGTGCTTCCCTGAGAGAACATTGTCCTGTAAGTCAGGACGATGTAAAACAGTTCTCCCGAGTGAGCAGAGACACTGGGTGCTGCTGCTCTATGTGTTTCCTTTGGATGTAACACACTGGGTGTTTCTGTTTGTTCCGCTATGAATGAGTGACTGGATACAGTTTCCTTTTAACTGAGTATCTGCATATTTCTGCTATACATTATTTCAGTTTCTTGTTCCTCCCTGCTCAAATCATAAAGTTGTAATTATTTACCAGGGTATTAAAGTCCCCTAACAAACTGATTCCTTTATTATTCTGGTTTTATATCCTACCTCACTCTACCAGGCACTCCAAACTCCCTATGTTTAGTTATCTAATCCCTTTCTTTCTAATCACTAACCAAAACTTCAAGATGATAAAATGGGCCTGCTGATGACTCTCACATACCTACAATCTTTTATAAATAATTCAAATAAAACAGAACTAAAATTACCATGAATATCCTAAAGTTAAATGACACAGTATTCCAAGGATGGCACAAGGGGACACCATCATAGAGGTATTCATCAAAGTCAGTAGATCTCCCAGAAGCTCTTTACAAATTTGTTGAAGCCAAGCACTACTTTGTTATAAGTATATCAGCAAGGCTCAAGAAAACATAAGCATAAAATAAGTATTAACCCAATATACCAGTAAGTGAAAACACTGAAACAGTGGAAATTTTAATCCATACCTAAATCATAAGTAAAATCTACTTCCCATTCTTATGTGGAAGTTAAGAACATGCATACCATATTTAGAAGCAATATTGAAGGTATTGATGGTGCCTTATGGTTTAAAGTTCTACTCTGTTAAAAATCTTAATGAATTGTAATAAATCTATGACTGCAGGGAAAAAAATCTTTGTCTTTATTTTATTAAAAACTAAGGCTATTGAGAAGCTCATGGTAACCTATCTACTAAGTGACAAAGGAAGATAAACCACTTTGGATTTCTGGACTGAAGTCTGTGAGCTAGCTTCTTTTCTTCCCTGCTTTCTCATCTTCTCTTGAACTGTGGATCAAACGAGGGCCTTGCTCATGCTAGGCTAGTGCTCTACCACTGAGCTAGATCCCTGGTCTAGTTTGCCTTGAATTGTTGACCTTATCATTTTAGTTCTCCAGAATGCTGAGGTGTCCACTATATACCATTATGTCTGCCTTTCATGCTGCTTCCTCCACATCCTCCTTTTCCTCCTCTTCTTTCTCTTTTTCATCTTTTTTTTAGATTAGTTATCATGTAGTTCCAGCATGACCTTGAACTATCTATCTAGCTGAGCATGACCTTGAACCTCTGATCTTACTGCCTTCCAAAACCCCCTCAAAAGTTCTAGGATTACAAACTTAGAATGCCACATTAATTTCTGTAGTGCTGGAGATCAAATATAGGAGCTCTTCATATTAAGTTGTAGCATATTACCAAGCAAGCTACAGTACTAGCCTTCATCCTTCTTTACCACAGATCCGTAAACATAATGGTTTCAATGATCCAGGAATACATGACACAAATTAACGAACTCCCTATTGGCTAAAACACTACCAGTGGTAGTGTTGTCTCTCTGTCTCCTTTGCCTTCTCTTGAGACTCTTTTCCTCCTATTGAGTTGCCTGGATAACTTGTTTATGAACAATTTTGACTTTTCTTATTGTGTCCTGTTTTGTCCTTTTTGGTTGTCCTTTCTTAGAGCCCTGCTCTTTTCTAAATAGAAAGTGGAAGGGGATTAGATATGAGAAAGGGAAGAGTTGGGAAGGAGCTGGGTCAGGATACTTTATAGGAGAAAAGAAACTATTTTCAATAAAAAGAAAAAACATTAAGTAACTACTTATTTTTTAAAAGAAATCCTTTATGTAAAGAAAATCACAAGATGGGATTTGAAGAAGAAAACACTGATGAGTACGACTAGCATGGAGAGGGTCTGTCACCAAGGACTGTCTGTACATTTAAATAGAAGCAATGGAAAGGATGAGATTGAAGAATATGGGCCACCATAGATATCAAGGCTTAGTAAGTCATTCACACTTTTAATGAGAACTCAAAGACCTTCACTCAAGATGAGACAATAAACCACACAGCTTGATCTTCTTAGGAACCCAATTTCTCAAAATGGCTCAAAGGAGAGTTCTTAATATCTCTAGGAAAAATATTAATTCCTTTGTAGTATGAAACTTCGTTTCCATTTTAATTCTGATCATTATACAAAAACTTTTCAATATAATATTTCTACTATTTATTAATAACATGGAGTGAAATACAACATTGTTATGATAGTGATCTTGATTATCAACATAAAGAAAGCTGACATGGCTGGGGACACCTCTGAATGGGTGTTTGGGGGCATTTTCAGAGAGCGTTAACTGAGAGGAGAATACTGGTCATAAGGAGGAGCAGTCAAATGTGTGATCCCAGTATAAAGATTTCAGAGAAAAATAGCTTTTTTGCCTGTCTGGGATTCTCCTTAATGAATGTATCTGTTGCTGATGCTAATGATACCACTACTCTCATCTTTCTCTGACATCATATTCCAGCTTCAGTTGGGTTGCCTATCAGAGACTCTAGGAATCTTCCAGGACTTCAGGGACAACTGACAGATCTAATTTTTGAACTGAGCAGGTACTAACCTGTCTGCCTTCTCACAGCCATTACTGGACTACCTAGTCCCTATCATCTAAGCAAATCATTTATAATATATATTAATTCTATTAATTCTGTTTCTCTTGAGAACTAATTAATAAAATCATAATAAAATTATACCATCTAGTGATTTGGTATTGTTAAATCACAGTATATGTTTATTAGGTATGATGATTAATAAAAGATTTTATGCAATATGTAATTATAATTATGAACATTTAATTAAATAAAATTTATATATTTACTAATAATAACTGTAGTACATTGATATTTATCAGTTATTCTATACATGAATATCCTGCAACCTATTGACTGACCCAAAGTTTCTATTTAAGAGTTTATATTCAAGATTACTAAGTGAACAGATGTATCCTTTTAGTGCCACACTCATTTTCTTTTAGACATTTCAAACTTGTTCATATTCATTGAAGTATGTGAACTCAGAAACTGACATAACAGTCGAATGAGTGCTCTCAGCAACAATGAACCAATTTGCTCATAACACTTGTTCCATCCAGGAAAGTTATGAATCTACTTTCCCATGAATTTTCTCATTTTGAATAACATAGCTAATATTGGAATAGGAATGGAAGTGTCTGCATTAATTAACTCATTAATTGATTAAGTACCAAACTATCTTTTTAATTGTTGACCAGAGCTGTCCAAGAGTAACCCAAAATACAGCCTATTGCTCTTGTTTGCAAGGCAGAAGGTAAGTCACTATTGCTCAAGACATTGCACATTTTCATAGACTCCCAGCTATGACTGTCATGAATGTCCTCTCACTAAGAACTAGCATTTGTGGTAGCAGAAAGCACCATGCAAGCTTCCAAAGAAGGGAAGCAACTAACAGTCCTATTTAGTTTTTATGCCTATGAACCATATAAAAAACTAGAATGGTACAATTATCTATGGGTGCAATAGTGGCACACATACTTCACTGGTAGCCAACAGCTCTCTGATTGGACTTAAGACCTACTTAGCAAGGGAGAGACCATACCTGGTACTTAAAATTTAGCTAACTGCCCTGTTCTAGTTATGTCATATTTATTGAAGGAAAATCGGCAACTTCTCATTTCCTAAACCAGTTCAACCTCTAACAACAATCTATAAATATGTATTCTTCTATAGAAGGGTTGCTTAGCAGAAATTTGTGGTGGCTATAGTGCATCCAGGGGCATTAGCTCTGACCTCTGAGCTTTCTTCATCTGTACCTGAGCCTAACCTGGCTTGGGGAGCTTTGGGCTTTTTTATGTTTCATGTATTTTAGAGAAAAGAGAAGTTTTATTACTGTATGGGTTTTTAAGCTATCCTGGATGTTTTGCTTTTTATATACAGTTTGATATTGATTTTCAAAAAACAATAAAGAAAAAAAGAAAAAAAATATGTATTCTTATACCACAGATAAATATAATCTTCACTTCTAGTCAAGGAAACTACTCTTTGCAATAGACTGAGACCACTACAGTTAACCACTACCAATCAACATGCAGAATTATGGAACCCAGTCCCAATGGATAACTCTATAAAAAATTCCCAAGTATAAGGATGAGCGAAACTGTAGAAGAGGAAACAGAATGGCTGTAAAAGCCAGAAGATGAGAGAGTCTGCTGTGAGAGTATGTTTCCTAGTAACATCAAAAGTTACACCAACAGGACTGCCATCCTGAGCTCAATAGGATGAACCCAGTGGATATATGAAAGTGCACAGGAAAAAGTTCAAATGGGCCCTCAATCCTACACAAAGAATGATAAACACATGAGGAAAGCTGGTGGTAGAAGAAGCAGGGTATCCCAGGGAAAAGCACACCACTTTATGGTTCAGTGCCAAACAGTCAGCCATGAAAACAAACACATGTTAGATAATACAGACTGAAAGTTTATATTTAGAAATTTATATGAACACACATATATATGGAAATATATATCTAATACTAATTTGTGAGCAAAGAGGCAATGATTCTGAAGAAGAGAAGAGAGAACTGTATTGAAATGTTGGGGTTTGGAAAGGTAGAGAAAAATGTGATTATTTTATAATCTCAAAAATTATAAGCATAGATTACAAAAGTATAAGCATAGCAATAAAACAGATAAAATAACAATGTCTACATAAAACTGTTTCTAGCAGATGGGAACAAGTAGGCACTCTTTAAGTAATATAAAGTCTTTGATGCCTATAAGTAATATGGCAATTAAAAGTTAAGGTATTAGAGACATGAGGTGCGCATAGGGTTGTTGGACAAAATAAGTATAAAGTTACAGAAAAGAAAATAAAGGATGCCACATATGAGTTCAAGATTTGCTAGTAGAAGAGTTTAAGTTGTTAGAAGCTGAGGTAGGAAAGAATTGCCAGTGGGGTCAGCTTCAGAAGCTTCACACATAATCCATCTGAGTCATACCAATTTTTAAAAGCTACTAGATATCTAAGAGAAAATGTCTGAGTGATTGGATATACCAGTCAATGGTAAAATGAGAGGTCTGGGCTATGAATGTCAAAATCTAGATGGCACTTACAGCCATGCAAACAGAGAAATACACAAAGGCAGTGGATTCAGATAAAGAGTGCAGAATGTATATGACCTGGTCATGGGCGGCTTCTATACTCACTGATGGAGAAAGGAGAACATGAAACTGTATAGAGGGGCCAGAGATGTCACTGTCCTGAATGGCAAGAAGTACTGGTAGTCCATATGGGGTGCTTCTGAAAAGTATGAAAAATAAAGACAACACAGAAATAGTATATGAAGATCCCTGGTGACTTTGAGGAGTCGTATAAACATTACAATGCAGAGTTGTTATTTCTGCTCCATCAGGCTGCAGATTTTTATGGTGAGAAGCGAGTGTTGGGAGGAATATGTAGGCTGCTTTTTCTCACTTATGCTTTGTGTCTATGTGAAAGTCCAGAACAGGAAAGGTATTGGGATCTTCTACAAACAACACTCTGTACTTTGGAAGCTGCATCCCTGCCAAGCTATTATTTTCCCTCACCTTAGCATTTGAATGTTTGATCAGGGCATGCATTAAATTGCTGAGTTTCTGCGCTAGTAGTTGTGCTGTTGATGCAGGTAGTTATATTCCATATTTACTATTTTATTGAAAACTTTTTCCTGTTTTCTCTTTCTTATTTATTGTCATTCTCAGAAAATAGTCAACTGACTTGGTGCTTATGCCACAAAGGATTAACATCAACGCTCATAGTTGATATTCTGATATTCTTCATCAGGGTGATATGAGAACTGTTGTCACCTGGCTTGATACTTTGATACATGAAGGACTTTGCTTCATTAGCTTTCTTCCTACTATTTTTCTGAAATTTATTTTGTATAATCTGTTCTAAGTGAAGCCATGATGCTTCCTTCCATGTGATCAACTCTTCCCCCATATGACAGTAGAAAACCTGTTTGTGACCATACCACCTTTTGGGATAAAGCCATAATCACCCTTCTAAATTTCTCAAAGATTGTTATTTTTCATCTTTTGAAATTGTTATTTCTCCTTTTTCTACCAGGTTTAGCCTGTTTTTGGTATTTTGGCATACCTCCAATTCTCCATGATTTTCTCATGTTAGTAGGAATTTGATATTTTTTGAACAGCTTTTCATTAACACAGTCTCAAATGCAAAGTTGGCAAAAGATGTCCTTTTTGAGAAAAAAATAGTTTTCCTAGTAAAAAGGAAGTCTAGGCTGGCTTTCTGACATATGTTACTGTATTTACAAAATAAACTGTTTTTAGGGATCAGTTTATAAATTCAGCATAAGGTTTACTATTTCCCTTCAGTTCCTTTGAACTTTGAGTTTTCTTATATAGCTGACACAGGAAACCACGTGATTTTTAGTCAGCACATAGTTGCAGGAATATACAATGAATCCTTTGTCTTTATGTTGTATGGATAATTGGAAATATGACTTTGGGTTAAAGAAACCAGGATTGAATTTTGGTTTTGCCACCAAGAAATTCTGTAATCTTGAAGGTCACATCTATTCCTGTAAATTTCTTTTTATCATCTGCCAAATATGAATAAATATGAATGAGCCACTAGTTGAAGCCTTTTAATTATTCAACAAAATGATTGAGTGTCTGTTTGTGTGCCAGACCCCACATCAAATACTGAAGATGTACACATCTAGATATGACCCATTTGCTCAGAATATCAGAAATTGGTATGTGAACTCAATAAAAACTGAATGTGATCATTTATGCAATAAAAGATTATATTGTAAATATATGATATTTGTATGCATAAAAAATGCTGGCTTCTATCAAACAACCCTGGATTCTATTCATATATAAAAATCTTTGAAATTAATGGAGAATTAACTGTGAAGTTTGATCAAGTGATTTAACTGCCATGTGGCCATGAAAAACCTAACATTAGTATAAACTATCAGAATCTTTTTAAGACATCATGATGACGCAACTATCTCTGTCTTCACAGACATGAAGCAAACCTCAATTCATCTTTATTTTATATGATAATAGGAAAGATTGTGATATAATATTTAGTGTAATATATTAGAGTTCCTTAATATCTGAAAATGATAAGTGATTGGATATGTCATGAAACCTCTCAAAATAATAAATGTTTGGGTACACTTTCACAATAAAGTAAAAAAAAATCAGGCAAAAGACTGAGATCAAGAATCCAAAAACACCATGGTATTTTGAATGTGAATGACCCCTATGATTGAGGCTGATACATTTGAATAGTTGGTTCCCTGTTGGTACAATGGTATTGGAGAAATTATTCATAGTGGAAATACTTAGGGTTACCAAAAGGGTTATCATTCCCTGTGTACTTTCTGGCTCCTGCTTGTGGTTACAGATGTGATCTCTTAGCTATTCTCATCATGGATTCCTACCCTCTCAAACCATAAGCCTAATCACACACTTTATATGTTGTCGTGATGTTTTTTTTTTCAGCAATATAAAGTGACAGGACATATGTCCTGATACTAAAATGCCCTTATAAATCTATGTTTATCTTTAATAATGAATGTACATAACCTTATGTAAGCTATCATATTTTCTGAACCTTCTCAGTTATCTTTTTTTGTGAAATAATGATAGCAATTACATTTGATGTGAAGCAAATAATAATACCTGAAACAGGATGATAATGCTCCTGGCCCACAGCTAACTAAGTGGTGAGTGGCACGCCTCCAGCTCTGGCCAAGTGGAGACCCCAGGATCTGAGGCCTAGCCCAAGGACAGAGCCCCTGGCATACCACCCCCACCCAGCTCTGCCCTAAACCCAAACTAGCAAGGAAACACCCTTCAAGCCCAAACTCCAAACAAAACCCAGACAGCAGAACATCCCATGGTCAAACCCCTTACCCCAACACCACCCAATGTCATCACACAGCAACAACTGGAAACCCACAGAACCCTGGCCCATAACTGACTAAGGGCTGACACTAAAAGATCATGGTTGTGAGCCCAGACTACTATACCCAGCTATATCAATTACCATAGATGAAGTAAACAACATATTTTATGACAAAATCAGATTTAAACAATATCCATCCACAAATCTGGACCTACAAAAAGCACTAGAGGGAAAACTCCAACCTAAGAAAACCAAATATATCCATGAAACTACAAGCAATCAATAATCCCAAAGAAGAAAAGCATATACACAGCCTACCACCAAAAATAACAGGAAATAACAAATAACAATCACTGGTCACTAATATCCCTTAATATCAATGTATTCAATTCACCTATAAAGAGATACACTCTAACACGATGGACACACAAAAAAAATCTATTCCTCTGCTGCATGAAAGAAATATACCTCAACTTCAAAGATAGACAAGACTCAGAGTAAAGTGAGAAGACTTTCCAATCAAATGATTCTAAGAAACAAGCTGGTGTAACTATCCTAATATCTAACAAAATAGACTTCAAACTAAAATCAATCAAAAAAGACCAGGATGGACATTACTTATTCATATCAAGATAAAATCCAAGATGAAGTCTCAATCCTGAACATTTATGCCCCCAACACAAAGGCACCTACATATGTAAAGTAAACTCTACTAAAGCTTAAATCTCACATCAATAATACTGAGAGACTTCAATACCACATTTTCAACAATGGATAGGTCTATCAGACAGAAACACAACAGAGAAATAAGGGATTTAGCAGGTGTTATAACCCAAATGGACTTAATAGATATATACAGAACTTTCCATCAAAACACAAAGGAATATGCTTATTTCTCAGGACTACATGGAACTTTCTCTAAAACTGACCACATACACAGTCAGAAAGCAAACATTAACAGATACAAAACAGTAGAAATAACTCCTTGTATCATATCAGACCACAATGATCTAAAGTTAAGAGTTCAACAACAACAAAAATCACAGAAAGTCTACAAATTCATGGAAGCTTAACATTTGTCAATTGAACCACCTCTTGGTCAAGGAAGAAGTTAACAAGAAAATCAGACTTTTTAGAATTCAATGAAAATGAATCTAGAACATACACAAACTTATAGAACACAATAAAAGCAGTGCTAAGAGAAAAACTCATAGCAGTAGATGCCTATATGAAAAATCTAGAGAACTCTCACAAAGGAGACCTAATTGCACAGCTGAAGGCTTTAGAACAATTAGATGCAAACACACCTAGAAGGAATAGATGGCAGAAAATAATCAAATTCGGGGCAGAAATCAATACAATTGAAACAAAGAGAACAATATAAAGAATCAATGAATCAAAGCGTTAGTCCTCTTAGAAAGTCAACATGATACATAAACTCTTACCCAAACTAAACAAAAGGCAGAGAGAGAGAGAGAGAGAGAAAGAGAGAGAGAGAGAGAGAGAGAGAGAGAGAGAGAGAGAGAGAATATGAATCCAAATAAACAGAATCAGAAATGAAAGGAGGATATAACATCAGATATAACCCAGAAAATCCAGATAATCATTAGGTCATGCTTGGAAAATTTATACTCCATTAAAATAGAAAGCCTAAAAACAGACAGACAACATCAAACTAAATGGAGAGAAATTCAAAGCAATCCCACTAAAATCAGCATCAAGACAAGGCTGTTCTTTCTCCTCTTATAAATTCAGTATGCTTCTCAAAGTTTTAGCTAAAGCAATAAGAAAACAAAAGGAGATTAAGGAAATACAAATTGGAAAGGAAGAAGTCAAATTATTTCTATTTGCAAATGATATGATTGTATACATAACTGAGCTCCAAAATTCTGCCAAGAAACTCCAGATAATAAACACATTTACCAATGTAGCAGGGTAGAAGATTGACTACAAAAAAAAAAACAAAAAACAATAGCCCTCTTATAAATTAATAATACAAATGCTGAAAAAGAAATAAGAGAAACATCATCCTTTATAATAGCTACAAATAGCATTAAATATTTTGTGGGTAACTCTAACCAAAGAAGTAGCTCACCTGTTTGACAAAAACTTTAAGTCATTGAAGAAAGGAATTGAAGAGGATATCAGAAAATGGAAAGATTTCCCATGCCCCTGAATCAATAGAATCAACACAGTAAAATTGGCTTTTACCAAAAGCAGTCTACAGATTGAATATAATCCACATCAAAATCCCAACAAAATTTTTTACTGATCTTGAAAGAACAATATTCAACTTCATATGGAATAACAGTAAACCCAGGATTGCCAAAACAATCTTGTTCAGTAAAAGAACTTCTGGAGGCATCACTATCCCTGACTTCAATCTGTACTATAGAGATACAGTAATAAAAACAGCCTGGTACTGGCATATCAATAGAATTGAGGATCAATAGAATAAAATCAAAGACCCCAATCTTAATCCACACACCTATGAACACCTGATTTTTGACAAAGAGGCCAAAAATACACAATGGAAAATAGATAGTATCTTCAACATATGGTGCTGGTATAACTGGATGGTAGTATGTACAAGAATGAAAATAGATCCATATCTATCACCCTGCACAAAATTCAGATCCAAGTGTATCAAAGTCTTTAACACAAACCCAGCTACATTTAACTTGAGAGAAAAGAAAGTTGGAAACACCTTTCAATGCATTGGCACAGGAGACTACTTCCTAAATATAACACCAGGAGCACAGACACTAAGAATGACAATTAATAAATGGGACCTCCTGAAACTGCAAAGCATCTGTAAGTTAGAAGACACAGTCAATAAGACAAAAAACCACAGCCTGGGAAAAGATCTTCCTCAACCCTACATCTGACAGAGGGAGGACTGATCTCTGAAATATAGAGAGAATTCAAAAAACCAGAGCCCCCTCCAAACCCAAAAATGGGCTTCAGAACTTAAAAAGGAATTCTCAACAGAAGAATTAAAAATGACTAAAAGGCATTTAAAGAATTGATCAACATCTTTAGCCATCAGAGAAATGCAAATCAAAACAACATTGAGATACCACCTTACACCTGTAGATTGGCTAAGATAAAAGACACAGATGACAGTTTATGCTGGAGAGGTTGTGGAGCAAGGGGAACACTCTTCCTGTTGGTGGGAGTGTAAACTTGTACAGCCACTTTGCAAAGCAGTATGAGAATTCTGTAGAAAGCTGGAAATCAATCACCCTGATGAGCCAGCAAAGTCATTATTGAGCATATACCTGAAGGATGCGTGTTCTTTTTTTTTCTTGTTTTTTATTATTAAAAAAGTCTCATTTTTTTATCCATGTATCCACTTGTTCAAATGCCCTTCCCCTCCTACCCCTACAAGTCACTCTTCTCCCCATCTTCTTACTTCCTCCCTGGCAAGGACAGGAGGTCCCAAGGTCCCAAGGTGGCTCAGTTCAGCATCCACTCCAGGCAAATCCACTTTCTTCAGCCTAACATCAAGGCTGGCTCAAGTGTTCCTCTGGAGGGAATGGGCTCCAAAGTGCCAGTTCAAGGTGCTTCAGATCCCAAGCTGTTCAGTGTTTGTGGTTTGGATGTGGATTCTTAACCCAAAGGCATTAGCTCAACTATGTTCATAGCAGCATTATTCATAATAGGAAGAACCTGGAAACAACCTAAATGCCCCTCAAATGAAGAGTGGATTAACAAACTATGGTACATCTACACAATGGAGTACGACTCAGCAGTAAGAAAAAATGATATCCTAAAATTCTCAGGCAAATGGATGAATCCTCCTGAGTGAGTTAACACAGGCCCAGAAAAATAGGCATGGGATATATTCACTCATAAGTAGATTTTAGACAAAAAACAAAGAATACCCAGGCTGCAAACAAACCCCTGAACAGCTTGAGATCAGAAGGAACTTAAGAGAGTTCCAGGGATCCCTTTGGGAAGAAAAAATAAACATCTCCTGAGCAAATTGGGATCATAATGGGTAGTAATGAAGGAGAGATGGGAACAAATCATGAGGGAAAGAGATGGTTGAGTGAGAGAGACAACAAAGAGGCAACACAAGAAATGGGTATCTTGATGGAGGAAGTCACTGTGAGTCTGGAAAGAGGCTGCGTACTAGAGAAACCTTCAAAGATCTACAGGCTGTCCCTTGCCAAGACTCCAACCAATAGTGGAAGGGGTGCCTAAACAAGTCTTTGTTTACAATTAAATAAATGATCACCCTAAGTGTCATTATAGAACCTTCATCTAGCAATGAATGGAGGCCGAAGCAGAGATCCATAGCTAAGTAACAGGTCAAGCTCCTGGTCCAGCTAAAGAGAGAGAGAGGAGAGTGTATATAAGCAAAGGAATCCAGATTATGAGGAGGAGACCCGCAGATATTGCTGACTGGAGCTTTTGGGAGCTCAATGAATCAAAAAACAGCCAATGGGGAAATCTTGAAGAAAAGGAACTAAACCCTCCAAAGGTAGATGTCTGTCAAATGGCATGTGCGGTATTGGGAACCTTATGGAGTAGGATCAGACTATATTCCTGTGCAAGAACTGGTAACTTGAAGCCCGTTCCCTATGGAGGAACACCTAACTCAGTCCTAATATTGGGACATGAGAATTGGACTACCTCAATTGGATACACCAGACTGAACTTTGGGACTCCTTGCCCTCCTTAGGAAATGCATGGGGGTGTGGGGTAGTGGGAGGCTGATAGAGGATTGGGAGGAAGGGAGGGTGAGCAGGGGTATACAAGGGAAAACATTTTCAAAATATTATCTATGTTTATTTGTATACACACACACAAACACACACACACATACATATATATAAGACAGGATGATCACTTTATGTGGTATAGTTGTAAAATTGGTGCAGGTACTAATATTGAAAATTAAGAGAATTCATGATGATCTTAGTATTTTTATTAAATATTTCTGGGAATATTAGAAAAATGATAATACCCTCAAAGTACAAAGTTGGGTATTTAGACAGTGTTATATGTACATATACATATCATGTAATCATCAATATGGAAAATCACTTTATAGATAAGATGTGAGAATTAATAAAAGATTTTTTATCACAACAGCTAAATTAGAACTAAAGTGCTATTTCATTTCCATACTCATACAATATGTTAAAATAATGTTGTCACTAACTGTATCATAAAATAGCTACAAGGTCTTAGATAAGCTACTCACCCTTCTAACACAGCTATTTTACCCATCTGTGATTACAGGTTTCTTTTTTTTATTTTATTTTATTTTTTTTATTTTTTGCTCCTCCTCTGGCCCTTTCTACATCTAATGGGTAGTTAAATGAGAATCAGGTCTTCTTTATTTCACCTTGATGGAAGTATTTTTTATAATTTTCGGATGCATTTATTTGATGCATATGAGCGTTTTGCCAGTATGTCTGCCTGTGTATCATACACATGTCCAGTGTCACAGAGTTCACATGAGAGCATTAGATCTCCTTGAACTGGAGTAACGAATGATTGTCAACCATCACCTGGGTTGCGGTAATTGAAATTGGGTCCCCTGCAAGAACCACAAGTGATCTTAACTGTTGAGTCATCTCTCCCACACAGTTAGTGATGTCTTTCATCTAAAATGTTTATTATGTAATTTTCTGAGCAAAAGTGATTTTTATCTGTGGTTTTGATTTGCTTCTAATTTCCATTGGTTTTTATGACTTTTTAGCAACAGAGATACTGGTGATGCCTACTTTATCTCATCCAAGCTGCAGAAGTACTTTAATTCCCATGATTAAATAGTTTGTGAATATATCACCTGTACATAAGTAGTTTGACAATTATATAGAATTATAAAACTGAAGCAAAGAGAAAATGAACATAATAGAGGGAACATATAATTAACATTCACTGACTGGTCTCGTATGTCTACTACCCTCTTTATTTTTTACTTTAATAAAATTATAGTAAATAATTTCAAAAATCCATTACCACTAGCTTATGATGATAATGATTTCTTTTCACTTTATTTGTGTACTGCCAAAATGTATTTAAAAAAATACCTAGAATATCATAGGTACTTAAGACAGCTTGAATATTATGACTTAAAAAGCCCAAAGCCAGAAATATCCTAAAATCTAAAATATATCAAACACCAATAAAGTACCCTGAGTAGAAAATTACACATAAGTCCATGTGTAATAGTCAAGGTAAAAATGCAAAGGCACTGACAGTATTGTATAAATGACCTTCAGTTTATACATAAGAAGCATAAAACACTAATGAATTTTGTGCTGAGACATTTATTTTATTATATATATGATACTATCCCAAAATCTGAAAAAGTAAAATCTTAAATAACTCTAGCCCCAGTCACTATAAATAAGAGATACTGAGCCTACAACTTTCTGTTGCATTAACAACTGAGTTAACTTCTCAAAGATCAGGAGAAGGCCCCAGGAAGTGGAATAATAAACCAAATTTACAAATGTCAATTCTGGTATGAAAGTCTCTTCCCAGTTTTGTGGCAGATTAGGTACCCTAACTTCTTCTCTTGAAGTAACTAGAAATTCTAGGTTTTATCTGAAGCTATATAAAGGAACATAACTATCATATCTCTAAAGAAGAAAGGACAAAACCAACACAACAACAATAACTCAGAATAAAGGTGTAGTATTGAATAGTGCTCATATGTTGAAGACATTGATGAACACACTCATTTTAATAATTCTGACACTAGAAGAAACCATGGATGAGTGAATTAAGCCTGCTGTTTATACACTCTAACTTACAGATGTCTCATTCCTTGTAAGGTAGGATACCACCTACTGGATTCCTTAGTTAAGTCTGGACTATCTAACTTCTTGGAGACAGAAAGAAAAAAATGTCTAGATCATTTTATTTTTGTCAGAGAAGGAAATAACTTATTCTAATAATTTAAACTACAAAGGAAATATGAATAAAATGTGTAGTCCAAATCAATAATGCCTGTTTTTCTATAAAACAAGAATAAAGGAAAAAAAAAATCTAAACCCTAAATTCCCCAAAAGCCAACATAGGAGTTTAAAGAATCCTAGAATAGTAGAATCTAAAACAATGCTCCGTAGAGACAGAGCCTTAATGACATCTAAAGTTTTAATGAATATGAAAAATGAAACCACAGAATCAAATGCATGAGTGCTGCCAGAAACCACAAATGAAAGAATCAGATACAGCTCAGTAAACTCGAACGTACTACAACCATCATCCAGGCTATGGAGTAAACACACAAACTCCTTGTGTACGTGCAGGATAAACACATTTCCAAAGTGTGAAAAAACAAAATTTGATTTTTTGATACAGATTTATATATAAACATCTTTCCCCATATTGTTACAGGAAATACTGGGACTGTCAGTATATACCTTCAAGCTAAAGATTAGCTTCAGATATAATGTATGGAGTTTTAGTTTTAAGATTCAGTCCAAAAGTATACCAGCTGCAGGGGAGAAAATTTCTTAAAGTAGATGATAGTGATATAAGAGACTCATCAAAGAAGTGTTCACACAGGGCATGACAAAGCAAAGGTAAAACTTGTGACTGATAGGCAAAAATTAGCTGTGCAGAGATTTGGTGGAAGATTTGGTGAAAGAAGACAGTGGATAGATGGTGAAATATAACACAGTTTACTAAAAGAAATAAAATAAATAAGACATTGAAAATATGAATAGTAGGGTAAAGTAACCAAACATTTAAAAAATAATCCAATGAGTTTAAAGAAAAAAAAAGTAAAGAAGATTTTGGGTGTATTTCAGAGGGATTGTGCAGATTAGCATGTGGTTGGGTTCAGTTCCTAGCAATGGAGACAAAGAGAAAAACAAAAAAAAAATGTGTAATATTTGAAATATGGCTCAAGGAAATCTTTTTAGCTAAGGAGAGAATTAACAAAGTTAGATCTGGAGCATCTGATTTGTAATCAGAGAGAAAATAATTTAAAATATGTGACTTGTAGTTAAAAGGCCATAGAGTGCTTGGAATCTGAAATACCTTGGACTGGCACCTTGGATCACACTCCCTCTAGAGGAATACTTGACTCAGTCTTGATGTTGGGGTGAGGAAACTGGATCTGCCAGGAGAGGATGTTGAACTGAGCAATATTGGGTCCTTGGGACCTGCTACCCTTCTGGGGAGGAGATTGGAAGATGTGGAGAAGAGAGAGTGACTGGAGGGGGTGGGAGGGTGAAGGGACCTTGAATAAGGATATACACAGAAAATGTGACTTTATTCATAATAAAAAAAATCCCATAACCAAAAAAAAAAAACAAAAACAAAACAAAAAAAAAACCCATATATGTGAATGCTTGGGAGGCTAAAACAGGAAAGTTTCGGCAAGTCTGGGCTAGCTTGGGCTATAACTCTGAGATCTTCTCTTTAAAAACCAGAAGAAACTAATACATAAAAAATACAAGACAGCTTGTTAACACTTTGACTCTGGAATGAAGACTTTGTTCTAAGACTTTATTATTTATTTTATTTAGATACATCTCAATGGTCAATTTGCCAGTAAAAGTCTTGTTTAGATCTCAACACTATTCATTCTACACAATGGCATTGTCACTTATTTCTTTTTTGTCAGTCTATTTTATTTTATTTTTAGAAAATAAAGTCCTTTTTTCCTATGTAAAATAAAATTAAAAATACAAAATTCATAGTCTAGTTATGGTAGCTTAACCAATAAAATGTATAATGCTATTGAGAAAAAACAAAAAACAAAGAACAACAACAGCAACAAAAAAAGCCATAGAGTGAAATCTGGAATGTGGCTGATTAGACTACAAGAGAGAATTAGAAAGGAAGAATATTTGAGAGAAACTTAAATGAGAAGCCCTCAAAACTTAAAGAAAACATTTAAAAATCTCAATTTTAAGGAGAATAAGTAAAGTAAGTATACATCTAAACACAAGATGCATAAACTAGAATAAACTTACATTACATTAACTCTGCACTCCACAGACTATGGAGACTATAGATCTATAAAGGACGGAAGAAGAGACACACAAAACCAAACAACCTCAGATGACTTTCAAACAGTATCAATGGGAGCCGAGAAGCCAGTGGAAGTACAGGTTCCATATAAAGGTTTTGCCACATCAGAATGAAAAATCAATGGAACTGTTTTTTTGTAAAATGAAAATAAGGGTTATGAGAGACTTCAGTTGGTAAAACATTGGATAAACTGGAAACCTGAGTTTATTTTCCCAGAATCCTTTCAGAGAGAAGTGACTTCACAAAGCTGACCTTTAACTTTCACTGGTATTCTTTTGCTCACACACTCATACACACACACACACACACACACACACACACACACACACACACACGCACACACACACTGATAATAAATTTCAATTAAAAATTGAGTTCAAGTTAAATTCCAATACAACTTGACTTTATCAAAGGTTTTTATTTCAGAAAAGCCTAAATTAAAATTATTAAGAAAACAGAATTTATCTCAGAAAAAAAAGTGTAGCAAAGATAGCAAAATGCTGGCTATATAAAACAAAATATGATTTAAGAGCTTTAAAGGATACAAAGTCAAAATGCCTGACAGCAACAATATGTATGCATAATTGGTTGAATATTCTTAGAAGAAAAGTTGAGTTGTTGGTAAGCTTAGGAGATTGGTGATTAGATAATGCATATTGTTTTGTTCTAGGGTATAACTAAGTAATATAATAATGGAAAAGAATGTAGATAGCATAAGAAATATTTGAATGAGAAGAATAACAGTCTAAAAGCAGAGATTAAAAACAACCAGTAACACAAAAGAACTGAGTCAAAGAGAAATTACATAGAAAATAGGTAATAGGGATTTCAGCACCTGGACCACCCGTCTGGAGAGTCCCTCTCTGGCATCGGGGTCAATACCTGGAGTCTAATCTCAGATTCTCTCTAGTAGACAGGACTAGGCTTTGGCTGTGAGGGGATCCTCCAGCCACACCTAAAAGAGGGGACCTTGCATGGCCAGAACCACGTCCAACTGCATCAGCAGAGAACGATTGAGGCTTTGAAGTTCAGACCCCTGCTCAGAGCAGAGTCAGAGATTAAGCAGACCCTTTGCTCAGAGCAGACAGGAGACACATAAGCCCTCTTGTCAAAACTGACTAGAAGGTACCTAATTGTGAACCACTGAAGCCATGGGGAGACCCCAGAGCAAAAATACATATAACAATATAAAGAACAACAAGGAAACACCAGAAGAAACTGGTGATTCTAAAACTACAAGAACTGAACAGAGCAATGAAGAGGAAACAACACCAAAAACACCTTTAATGAAGATCATTGAAGCCTTCGAAGAAGATATAAAAAATTCCCTTAAAGAAATAGAAGAAAAATACAAACAAAAAATTGGAAGATATGAACAAATCCTTAAAAGAAAACCAAGAAAAGGTAAATCAAAAAATGAAAAAAATTTCAGGAACTAAAACCTGAGATAAAGTAATAAAAAAGGCACAAAATGAGGCAAAGATGGAAATAGAATACTTGAAGAAAAGAGCTGGAACTACAGATACAAGCATAACCTACAGAAATCAAGAGATGAAAGAGAAAAATCTCTGGAGTGGAAGACACAGTAGCAGAAATAGATACATCAGTCAAAGAAGATACTAAAGCCAAAAATACTATAACACAAAATGTTCAGGAAATTTGGGACACCATGAAAAGACCTAACATGAATAATAATAATAGAAGAAGGAGAAGAATACCAGCTCAAAGGCACAGATAATGTATTCATTAAATCATAGAAGAAAACTTTCCTAACTTAAAGAAGGTAATACCTATAAAGATACAAGAAGCTTACAAAACACCAAATAGATATGACCCCCCCAAAAGTCCACTCATCACATAATAATGAAGCCACAAAACATACAGAAAAAGAAAAAAAATTAAGATCTGCAAAAGAAAAGGGCCAACTCATTTATAAAGGCAGACCTATCAGAATAATACCTGACTATTCAATGGAAATGAAGAAAGCATGAAGGGCTTGGTCAGAAGTTATACAGATGCTAGAAGAGCATGGCTACCAATCTAGACTACTATGCTCAGCAAAATTACCAATAACCATAGATGGAGTAAACAAGATATTTCATGACCGAGTTAGACTGAAGCAATACCTATCTACCAATTCGGCCCTCCAGAAAGCATTAGAGAGAAAACTTCAACCTAAGGATCCCAGATATACCCATGAAACCACAAATATTCAATAATGCAACAGAAGAATAGCCCAGAGAAAGGAAATACATACAAGCTTCCTCCAAAAATAGCAGGAAACAACAATCAGTGGTCACTAATATCCCTTAATATCAAAGGATTCAACTCACCTATAAAAAGATACACACTAACAAGATGGATACAAAAACAGAAGCCATCCTTCTGCTGCATACAAGAAACACAATTCAACCACAAAGACAGACACGGGCTCAGAGTAAAGGATTGGGAAAAGATTTTCCAATCAAATGGCCCTAAGAAACAAGCTGGGGTTGCCAATCTAATATCTAACAAAGTAGACATTAAGCTAAAAGCAATTAAAAGGGACCAAGATGGACATTACTTATTCATCACAGGAGAAATTGGTTAAGAGGATATTTCAATCCTGAATATATATGCCCCTAATATAAGGGCAACTATCTATGCAAAAGAAACACTGCTAAAGCTTAAATCACACATCAATTATCACACCCTAATAGTGGGAGACTTCAATACCAAACTTTCACCCCTGGGTAGGTCAACCAGACAGAGACTCAACAGAGAAATAAGGAGTCTAACAGAGGTTACGATGCAAATGAATTTAATAGATATTTATAGAAGCTTCCACACAATGCAAAGGAATATACATATTTCTCAGATCCTCATGGAACTTTCTCTAAAATTGACCACATAATTGGTCATAAAGCAAATATGAATAGATACAAAAATGGAAATAAACCTATGTATCATATAGGACCACCAGGGTCTAAAGTTAGAGTTCAACAACATCAAAAATCAAAGGAAGCCTACCAACTCATGGAAACTAAAAATCACCTAGCTGAACGACTCCTGGATCAAGAAAAAAATTGAGAAAGAAATCAAAGTCTTCCTAGAATTTAACGAAAATGAATCCACAACATACCCAAACTTGTGGGACACAATGAAAGCAGACTTAAGAGGAAAATTCATAGCACTGGATACCCATATGAAAAGCATAAAGAAATTCCACACTAGAGAATTAACAGCACAACTGAAAGCTGTAGAACAATTAGAAGCAAACTCACCTGAAAGAGTAGACGACAGGAAATAATCAAACTTAGAGCTTAATCAATATAATTGAAACAAAAAGAAAAAGAACAATACAAAAATCAATGAATCAAAGAGTTGGTTCTTTGAGAAAGTCAACAAGATAGATAAGCCCTTATCCAAACTAACCAAAAAGCAGAGAGAAAGTACTCAAACCAACAAAATCAGAAATGGAAAGGGGGACATAACAACAGACCCCCAGGAAATCCAGAGAATTATCAGTCATACCTTGCAAATCTACATTCCACAAAAATAGAAAACCTAGAAAAAATGGACAGCTTTTTGGACAGGTACCATTTACCAAAATTAAATGATGACCAGATTAATTACCTAAACAGACCTTTAACCCTAAAGAAAACTGAAGCTGTTAATAAAAGCCTCCCAAGTAAAAAAAAAGCCCAGGTCCAGATGGTTTCAGGGCAGAATTCTACCAGATATTCAAAGAAGATGTCCTAGCTTTAGTCCTCAAATTATTTCACACAGTAAAAACTGAAGGAATATTGCCAATTTCCTGTTATGAGGCCACAATTTCCCTAATAGCCAAGACACAACAAAGAAGGAGAATTACATATCAATTTCCGTCATGAATATTGATGCTAAAATTCTCAAAAAATTTTGGCAAACCTTATACAACAATATATAAAAATATCATCCACTATTATCAAGTAGGCTTCATCTCAAAAAGGCAGAGATGGTTGAACATATGGAAAACCGTAAATGTCATCCATAATATAAACAAATGGAAGGAAAAAAAAAACACATGATCATATCCTTAGATGCTGAAAAAGCCTTTGACAAAATCCAACAGTCCTTTATGATAAAAGCCTTGGAGAGATCAGAAATACAGGGAGAATACCTAAATATAATAAAGGTGATTCACAAGAAGCCGAAAGCCAACATCATACTTAATGGAAAAACTCAAAGCAATCCCACTAAAATTAGAAACTACACAAGAATGTCCTTTCTCCTCTTTTCAATTCAATGTAGTTCTCAAAGTTTTAACTAAAGCAATAAGAGAATGAAAGGAGATAAGGGAATACAAATTAGAAAAGATGAGTGAAACTATCTGTATTTACAGATGATATGATTGCATATATAAGAGATCCACAAAATTATACCAGGGAACTTCTACAGCTGATATACACCTTCAGCAATGTAGCAGGATACAAGATTAACTCAAAGAAATCAGTAGCCCTTCTATCCATTAAAGTTAAAGGGGCTGAAAATGAAATAAGGGAAATATCACCCTTTATAATAGCAGCAAATAGCATTAAATACCTTGAAGTAACTATACCCAAAGAAGTAACAGACCTATTTGACAAAAATTTTAAATAACTAAAGAAAGAAATTGAAGAGGATATCTGAAAATGGAAAGATCTCTAATATTCCTGGATAAGGGGGATCAACATAGTAAATTTGGCAATCCTACCAAAAGCAATCTACTGATTCAATGCACCTCCCATCAAAATCCCAACACAATATTTTAAGGACCTTGAAAGAACAATACTCAACTTCATTTTGATTAACAGGAAAGTCAGAATTTCCAAAACAATTTACTCAACAAAAGAACCTCAGGAAGCATCAAGATCCCTGACTTCAAGTTATACTATAGAGCTACAGTAATATAAACTGCTTTGTCCTGGCATAAAAGCAGACTTATGGATTAATGGAATCAAAGTGAGGATACTATGAGCACTTGCTTTTTGACAAAGAGGCCCAAAATATTTAGTAGAAAAAAAACATAGTATCTTTAACAAATGGTGTTGGCATAGCTGGTTGGTAGTATGTAGAAAATCACAAATAGATCCAAGCCTGTCACCCTGCACAAAACTCAAATCCCAGTGGATCAAAGACCTCAACATAAACCCAGCTGTCTTAACTTGATAGAAAAGAAAGTGGGAAATACCCTTCTATGAATTGGCACAGGTGAGCACTTCCTAAATATAACACCAGTGGCACAGACACTAAGAACAACAATAAATAAATGGGACCTCCTGAAACTGAGAAGCTTCTGTAAAACCAAGGACACTATTAATAGGACAAAACTACAGCCTACAGAATGAGGAAAGATTTTCACCAACCCTACAATTGATAGAGGACTGATCTCTAAAATATATAGAGAACTCAAAAAACTAGAGCCCAAAACCTTGAATAACCCAGTCAAAACTGGGGTTCAGAATAAAAAGGTAATTCTCAGCAGAAGAATTATGAATGGCTGAAAGGCACTTGAAAAAGTGCTCAGCATCTTTAGCCATCAGAGAAATGCAAATCAAAACAACTTTGAGGTACTTTCTGACACCTGTCAGATTGACTAAGTTAAAAGATACAGATGACAGCCTATGCTGCAGAGGTTGTGGAGCAAGGGGAACACTCCTCCATTGTTGGTGGGAGTGTAAGCTTATTCAGTCACTCTGGAATGCAGTATGGCAGTTTCTCAGAAAGCTGGGAATCAGTCTCCCCAAGGATCAAGCAATAGCACTTCTGAGTGTGTACCCTAAAGATGCACGGTTGCACTCCAAATGCATTAGCTCAGCTATGTTCATAGCAGCATTATTCGTAATAGCAAGAACCTGGAAACAACCTAGATGCCCCTCAACTAAAGAATGGATTAACAAATTGTGGTACATCTACACAATGGAGTACTACTCAGTAGTAAGAAAAAATGATACCCTAAAATTTGCAGGCAAATGGATGGATTTGGAGAATATCCTCCTGAGCAAGGTATCTCAAACCTAGAAAGATAAGCAGGGGATGTACTCACTCATTAGTGGACTCTAACCAAAAAAGCACAAAGCAAAGCATGTCCAAGCTGCAAACCACAACCACTGAACATCTTGGGCTCTTTAACACCTTGGACTGACACTTTGAGTCCCACTGCCGCCAGAGGAACACCTGATGCAGTCTTGATTTTGGGGGGAGAAAACTGGATCTACCAGGAGTGGATGCTGAACTGAGCAATACTGAGACCTTGGGACCTCCTCTCCATGCTGGGGAGGAGATGGGGAGATTTGGAGAAGAGACAGTTACTGGAAGTGGTGGGAGGGGGAAGGGACCTTGAATATGGATATATATGGATATATAAGGTTTCTTTATTCATAATAAAAAATCAAAAAAAAATTGGTAGGTAAAAGTGATCCTATCAGGGAAATGGTAAAGAAAGGATCTCTGGGAAGTGGAAAAGATACAGAAGGTCACAGGGGCATAAATGAGAATAATAGGATATAAATCATCTGACAGGGTAAATGAAAAAAGGAGGCTTCTTATGGAAAGGGTCAGAGGTAAATACAGAAGAAGGAAGAGGTAGGTAAAATAACAGGTGTCTGAAACAGCCACAAAGAATACACTATTAATTCTTTGCCTCACAAAAATTCAAACCTATGATACATATAACTTCATATTTAAATATACATATAGAGAGATGACTCAGTGGTTATGAGCACCGACTGGCCTTTCAAAGAACCTAATTATGATTCTCAGTACTCACCTCGTAATTTACAAGCTTTTGTGACTCAAGTTCCACGGCATTGATTCCCTCTTTTGGCTTCCATAGGCACTAGGCATGCAAGTGGTAAACAGTGGTACATGCAGGCAAATCACTCATACACATAAAATAAAATAAAAATTAAATATACATGCTTCTTAAAGGGGGAATTTAAATGAAAGCAATGCATATATGGATAATATAGTTTCCATAAGACATGGGTTATTAAATAAAATTTTCATAATTACTAACAGGCTACTTTCTAGAAGTTATTGGTCATGGAGGCCACAGCCACAGAGATAACGAAAAGAATACACAGTATTTCTATTGTTTTTGGTTGACCACTATAACTAGATTGTAAGATATTTTTGCTAAAGACTTTGTTTATATTGGTTGCAGAACACAGAAAAAAATCAACTGTAAGCTGAGAAGGTTTCTTCAAGCTAACATAATACTTCCAGAAGATGTTGTGAAGGTAGCTGGGGATGAAAAGGACCAGACACTGAATGCTATAACATTGACAAGCCGCAAGATGTGCCCTTGGTGCATTGGTGGCATGGAAGTTATGGGAGAAATCACGTTTTTTATATTAAACATACATACTGTTTGCTCCACAGGAGTGCTTTCATGCCTGGGTCTGTAAACCTGGCCCAAAGCCCATGACTATGAGATCATAAGCACTAGGGGAAACAGATTGTTGTTATTTTTCTAAATGATCACACTGTCTATCTGCATTCTAAATATTCATGTATTCCTGGTTTTACACATTTGTGATGCTCCCAATTTTCACCACTTTTTTTTCCATTGAGTAGTGGTTAATGCAAAGGCGCAGTGATGCACAACTTGTCAAGTGCCAAACATAATAACAGCAAGTGTTCTGTTGGAGTTGGTCATTTACATTAATCTCTACCACCTAAGTCTCAGAGAACTTCACTGAAGAAGTGGTTAAAACAGTGTAAGTTTGGAAGATGGGGAACAGGGCAGTAAAATTCTGAGCTCAGACTTGACATGACTGTTGAAAAATTAACTAATAGTAGCGTTGGCTATTTTCAAAGACCTGCATGACATAAGTGTGGTAATAATTGTAGAGTGGATGAGAAGTCTCTGAAGTCCTACCCATAACGGAAGAGCTATTGACAATAGATAGCTGCTGAGTGAGGGATTCACTCCCTTTTTGAGATGTGGCTGTTGATATAAGATGATTGAGGTTATATTGTGAATGATGTGTTGTATATTTATGATTATATTTACTATCTCTGAATTTCAATTTTTTATGTGTAAAAACTGTGAACAATAGTGATAGCTACCATATGAGTGGACACATGGCTGCTGGCATCATTGAAATATGCAGTTCCTGGGTAGAAAAAAAATACCACCTCTGCATGACAACATTATATCATTATATCATCTACCCTTACCACCGCTTTCTGCCAACAGCATACACAAGGTGAGTAGTAGAAGTGTTACTTAACATTGAATTGTTACTACACAAATCTGGTGAAGAGATCCTTATAGCATTCCTATGCTAGGAATCTTCTAGAAACAAAAATCTAAGGATTATTTTTAAAACTCTGAATAATTATTCTAAAATAATTGCATAAAGTTTGCTTTTTTCTATTAATATATTACATTTAGACATTCTTTTATATTGTCTAGAATATTCTAGTTTAGAAATTGTATAAAGATTATGTCTGATATTTGGCTCAATAACTAAACTGGAACTAAATAGCTATTACTAGTTATCACCCTGTGGATTTCCCAAATTCTCAGAATTTCCATTGTAATTGATTTCAGTGTATGCCTCGTAGTCTCATGCTGTCCTGTGAGTTTGGTAACCAGTTTCTCATTTTCCCAAGGAGGATACTGGGTCACAGAGAAGTTAGGGTGGCTAAAACTATATTGATAATAACGTTATTTACGATTTGAATTGTACATGCTATTTTCTATTATTTTCCCCGTTTCCTGTGTGATTTTACAATGTAAAATGTAAAAGCCATAGAAATTGATGGTTACAAGATGAATAGTCGAATAGGAATCCTTATGGTCATTTATAATCGAGCCCAGATGGTTAGTGCTCTGAGCTATTGGAGACCCCATTTAACGCCCCAGTTACTTACCACCATACAATTAGGATAGGCATCCACCAGCACTTAATAAAGGGGAAGATATAATTTGGTAGAAAGAACATGGGCTTTGAAATCTGTCTTGGAATCATTTTTCAGCTTTGCCACTTGCTAGTCATGAGATATTTAACAAGAAAGATTTAACATCTCTTCATTTCCATCTCTATGTGTACAAAATGGGAACAATAATACCTACATTATGAGTGGTAAGTGGAAAGCAAAATGAAGACCTGTGATTGTTCCTGACTGAGTTAGTACCTAGCTGACATTCAACAAACATCAGCTGAATCTGTACTTTAAATTATCATGATTTGACTCTGGAATGACCTCCAGACGATCATGTTGTGGATACTGGTGACCTTTGGGACATGGAAACTAGCTAGGACTGATAAGTCACTAGGAGTGAGCCTTTGGAAGGTAGATACATCACTTCTGTTCTTCCGATATGTCTACCTTCATCCTCACAAGCTACCTCTGCATGCTTCTGCCTTTGTGGAGGGACTCCCTTCACATTCTGTGACGGGACTGCACCTTCATCTTTTGTTGTTGTTAAAAATTGTATGTGAGATAATTAAATTTTTAAATTTATTCTTCTCATATATTACATCTCTATCTCAGTTGCTGCTCCCTCCTCTCTTCCCAGTCCCAGCCCTACCTTCACACTTCCCCAGATCTACTCCTCTTCCATTTCTCTTCAGAAAACAGTAGTTTTCTGAGGGATATCAGGTAAACATGCCATAATAAGTTACAATAAGACAAGGTATAAAACCTTATATCAAGACTGAATGAGTCAACTCACTAAGAGGAAAAGACCCTAAAAAAGAGGCAAAAGAGTCAGAGATGACCCCATACCCACTGTTTGGTGTCCCTCAAGAAGACAAAGCTAAACAAACATTATAATATATATATGTATATATATTACATTATATATATATATATATATATATATATATATATATATATATATATGCAGAGAAGCTAGGTCAGACCTATGCAGGCTCACTGGTTTCTGGTTCAGTCTCTGAGGACTATTTGGCTGTGGGATGTGGGTCTCTACATAGGCTCCCATCAGTCATTGGATGAAGATCAGTCATTAAAATTAATTGACTCTTGTTTTTCTTTGCTAGTCATATTTGGTTCTATCCTTGGTCTCTTGGCTATCCTGGTCCTCTAGGCAGTATCAGGTATGAGGTCTCTCTTGTGACATGGGTCTCAAGTTAAACCAGTCAATATTTGGCCACTCCCACGAGTTCTACACCACCTTTACCCTAGCTCATCTTGCATGGAAGACAAATTGTAGGTCAGAGAATTTGTGGCTGGGCTGGTGTCCTTATCCCTCCACTGGAGCCTAACCTGTTTACAGATGATGCCCAGGTCAGGCTCCCTCTCCCCTCGTACTGTGAGTCTTTGATGGGCTCGCCCTCATAGACTCCAGAAAGTTTCCATTGCACCAAGTTTCCACCTCACTTCCAAATGCAGCCTAATTCCAGTTAACTCTCCCAGCACTCTTTCCTTTGCCTCTGCCATTTGATCCCTGCTGTCCACATCTTCACCTGAATCCCAGTCCACTCATGAAATACATCGTATTTTCCTTTTTCCCAGGAGATCCATGTATCCCCCTTTGAGCCCTCATCATGTAGCCTTTCTGGGTTTTTGAATTGTAGCACAATTATCCTTTACTTTACAGCTAATATATCCTTATAAGTGAGTACTTACCATGTTTTGTCTTTCTGGGTCTGGGTTACCTCATTCAAGAAGATTTTTTTTTTCTAGCTGCATCCATTTGTCTGAAAATTTCATACCATTTTAATTGTTATCTTATACTCCATTGTGTACATTCGCCACATTTCCTTTCTTCATTTTTGGTTGACGGACATCTAGGTTGTTTCCAGTTTCTGGCTATTATGAATAAAGCTGATAAGGCACCAGTATTTTCTATCTTCAGTTTTTCTTCCTTGCGTATTTGTAGCATTGAAAAAAGAAACTATTACAAGGCACATACTGGTATAAAATGCAGCCTTTTTCTTCCCATGATTTTAATGTGTTGCAGGCAGAATTTCCCATAAACAGGTGCAGGAGGCCAGGCTTTGAGAGATGCAGACTCTATTGTGTTAATTTTGCTACAAAAGAGTCTCCAGGATTTTTACCTGTTCAGCCTTCCTCTTCTGCTTCTGCCCACTGAAGAATCATTAACAAAGGTGTCATCAGGTTCTGGAACCTTGATATTGGACTTCTCGGGCTCTAAGATTGTGGGGAAAATCTCAATGTACCTATTTGTAGATGTCCATCAGAGCAGCCCACAACAAACTCTCCTAAGGCTTAGTAGCTAGCTAGTTGATAAGTCACTGACAAAGGACAGCAAGATAACCAAGGTCAATTCCAAGCCAAATAAAAGCAGAGAAAAAGATTCTGAAAGACTAAAAGAGTGAGAGACTCAACTTCTGTTAGGAGGTCATTCTGAATGCTATTTGAAAAAGATAACATTCTACATATACCAACTGGAAAAATTCTGCTAGAATAGAGGAATAACCCTTCCAAGAGATGTGCACATTCTTGTATGAATCTCAAGACAATTGTGGTGGAGTAGATATAACATTAGGTGGCTTATGTTTGTTGCTTTGGCAATCATTGGATCTTTGTTCTATTTGAACCTCACTTGATCTACAGCAGTGATTCTCAACCTTCCTAGGGCTGCAGCCCTGCAGTATGGTTCTTCATGTTGTGGTGACCCCCAACCATAAACTTATTTTGATGCTCCTTCATTGCTGTAATTTTGCTATTGTTATGAATCATAAGGTAAATGTCTTATATACAACGCATCAGACATTTGACCCCCTCTCCCCCCCCAAAGAAAGGTTGCAACTCACAGGTTCAGAACTACTGATCTAAGTGGTAAGGACAAATTTTATCATTAGTTTTAAGACAAAACATAGAAAAAATAGAAAATGAGATCAAATAATAAAACTTGAGATATTGGAAAATAATTTGTAGCTTTCAATGGTAAGGGAGCTTGAAATTTTTACTTATGAGCAGAGAAAATCTCAAAGACTTATAACCAGAGATGGTTTCAAATAATAGTTTCCAAGAGAGTCTGGCCATAGGTGGATGGCTATTTGTCAGACAAGGTGGTGTTCCAGTCTCTACTGTTGCTGAATCCATTGTCAAAATGAGTTTGGAAATGAAGAAAGTTTTGTCCTTTACCCATTTTGGAGAAAGCCTTCTTAATCAGGGAAATGGAATTATTAGCACACTGGCAGCCTTTTGTATTTTGTATTTTAAATTGCTAATTCAATTTATTTCTGGATATAATATCAGTATAAATCAAACCTGTTCACAAAACTGACAGCTCCATGGAAAAGATGATAGAAAAAATGATCATATGCATGACTAAGCTATATTTTAATTTAAGCAAGTGTTCTGTGTTCTGATTAAATCATAAAGGGAATGATGGCATTATGGGGACAATATAACTCACTGAGTTGGGGTCAGATTTATCTCTACAGATAGTATATCTACAATGAAATATTGGCTTTGTGGAAACATTGAGCTTCTAGAGAAGGCCAGATATTAATTCAAATTATGAATACAGAGTTCAGCAGGGCAAGGACTTTTTGGCCACCATTATAAACTCCACCTAGAGAATTATCTGAGTCAGGGTTAGTACTATAGACATCTCCATCATTGCTGTGATCAGTGGGAACTCAAACTATTACATATAACAACTAGAAAACTTGGGAGAGTCAATTCATTTTAGGCTACTTCGACAGTAAGATAGACACAGTAATGCTTTATAGACTGAACACAAGTGGTAGCATTATAATATGGTTTGTAGAAAGAGACAACTTATATGCTTACTTCATGAATGGAGATCAGTAACTGGCTTTTACTTTTGAGTATACTTTGCTGTATTGAACCAATGACTGGGGCACTAACTGAGACAACTACTTTTGAGGTTTTTATCTTTTGTAGGGATTAGTAAGGATATTTTCATATGTAGAAAATATATTTTCCAAGGTGATAGAACTTTGAACCATTTTTTTTTTAACTAGCAATTAGCTCATAGAAGACAATGGATGTCTACATCATGGACATGGTCTATGATTATTACATTGCTATTTTTCTAGACACTGTATTAAAAACAAAGTTGCATTTTATGTATAATTTTGTATATGTATATATACATCTCTGTAAGTATGAACATGAGATTACAGGAACTCATGCAGGCAAAAGGCCTCACATACACTGGAACTGGAGCTACCATCAACTGTGAGTTACTTAACAGGACTATTGGAAATCAAACTCAGGTCCTCTGCAATAGAAGAAGGCATGCTTAACCACTAAGTCATTTCCCTAGTCTGGCACTATTCAATTTCTTTTATTTCTGTTACAAACGCTCTACTTCTTGTTTCTAAAGCCAAATTATTCTCATTTGCATGAAGATGAGGAAGCAGTGAAGAGAACCTGGGTATAAGTCTATAGTTATACATTAACTAAACAGTAGATTTGACATCCACAGAAAACTTTTGGGTTCAAAACCAATGTATTTTATAGGAAAATTCCTTAGGATTTGTTTGAGTAAATTAGTGGGCAAAAACCAATCATACTCTGTTTTAACTTTCTTTCAGTCTTAAGATGCTCTTTTAGCTCCCGGCATGAAGATATTAAAACAAGAAATCTGGCTTTGGTTCAGTGACTAAAAGCATGAAATCTGGAATGGGTAAATTCTTGTTCAACTATGCAGAAGTACACATCAGTTTTCCAAGAGCAAGGACATCCTTTTGATTGATTATGTACTCTCCTTTCCACAGAAAGAAAAAGAAAGTAAAATATAACAAAAAGGCCAAGGTACAGAGGCTATGGATTTAATGCTCATAATGGCAGCGACTAGTATTTGGTATGTGCCGGCTACATAACTGGACTCACTCTGTGTGCTTTACATATATTATTTTGCAATGGCTCTCTGAGGGCTTACTGTTACCTACAAGTAATAAGAAAAACAAACTGCTCAAAACTGTACATTGCCTTTCTGACCCACTTGGAAGTACCACATTTGCTGTGGCTCACAGGGCCTTCCTTTCTTAACCAATCCAATGGCCATAAATTGACTTTTGGAAGTATAATATTGGAAAAGGGATTCATGTCTGTTACCTATGCACTACGACAGATATGGAGATACTCAAATGAATCTTGCCAGACTCACGCACCTTCCCTTTCTCAGCTTAATGTAGAAATGATGCCTTAGTTCAGGCTCCAATAAGTCTTGGGAAAATGGGATAGTTCTGAAGACTTTTTTTTTTCCCAGCATATCTTCAAAATGCTGAAGATACAGAAGGATGCCACTTTCTTCCTCAAGAGGTCTTTTATTGGTGCCTTGTGGGAGGCCATTTTCTAACTGTCATTAGGAGCAAATGTGCAAAGCTAGAACCTAATTCAACTGTACTTTCTTTGAGAACTGTGGAGAAGAGAACATGAAAAATGGAAAGACAGGATCTGCAAAGATTGTTCCGCCATTGAGAGCACTGGTTTCTCTTTTAGAGGGCAAGGGTTCTGTTCTTAGGGCTCACATGGTGCTGGTAACACTATGTAACTCCAGTTTCCAAGGCTTTGATACCCTCTTCTGGCCTCAGCAGGGACCAAGCATGCATTTGGTACACAGACATATGCAGTCAAAATACCTATATGCATAAAATGTATAATTAATAAAAGATAGAAGGTGAGGCTGAACCCCTGTTGGAAGTGTGCCTACCTAAGCGCCAAGGGATGGGAAGAACAGAAATACCACAGGCTGCCAGACACAAGACCTATGCAGTGAGCAAGATGTGTGTGTGCCTTGAAGGCACCAGTCCTGGGTATGACCTTCCACCAGCTCACTAGCCCTCTCCTCTGCCCATTCCTGACAGGTAGAAAACAAATTTACTTTAACAGTCTGCTTAAATATTCAATTTTTATCTAGCTTCAAGGCACTTTTGGACCTGGATCTTTTAATGGTCAGTGACCCTTTCAAATCAGCGTCATTTGTCATATCAAATTAGTCTTGTTATCAAATGCAAGTCAGTGACATTCATCTTTTGAGTGTTTTAAACCAGTCAGAAGTAAAGTTCTCCTGTGGCATGCAGCTTGGTGTGGCACATGAGTCACTTTCTCGGTGAGGCAATTGTCAGAGAAATGAGAGACTTGCTGTAAGGTAAATGTGGTTGGGTCACTTGAAATGTATGTAGATTTGACATTTTCCTCCTGATTAGCATGTCTACACATTAAAGCTTTTGCATGTCACATTGAGTAATTCGGATGCCAGGGTAATATCAGTGGACATGCAAGAGAAACTTTATTTTACTATTGAGGAAGAAAGTAGAAAAACCAAAACAGAGACATTATTTGAGGTGCTACATGGATGCTAAGTGTTCTTTCAGAATATGAAAAGCATGCTTTAAAGGAAAGTAATAACAACTTTGCTGCTTTAAATGTGTATCCCCTGATTTAACTTTTTAGAGATTATGATCTCCTATGAATTAATAAGGCAAGCAAAGGAACAGGATTAAAGTCACTTAGTAAAGTGTATGAGCTGGGAGTTCCATCTATAAGCCATTATAACTCTTGGAGTAGGTTGCCTCCAGGAGATGAAATGTTCAACCAAACCCTGACAGAATCCTGATTCTGTCATTGATTTGCAAATAGAAAGTCAGAAATCCAGAATATTTTGTCATCCAAATTGTCTCTTTAGTGAATAGATCTATTTAGTCTTCTCTGAACACTTTAGGAGTTAAGAACTCACCAAAGGAACTATGCTATATTGCCAAAAGTATTTTCATAATTTTAATGTGTGATAGTGGGCTGATGAGATAGTTCTCTATCCTCACACTACATCAAAACACTATTGTTTCTCTCTTGAAATATATAAATAATCTAGATCTTGTTCTGATTATTTTTGAGCTCCCACAAGGTATAATGTGTTCTGTGCAAGACAGTCCTGGAGATCTTTCTAAAACTATGTCAAGCCATTTCTCTGCTCAAAGCCCAAATAATGTCTCACTGTACCAAAAAAAAAAAAAAAAAAAAAAAAGAACGATCCTTACTGTGCCCTACTAATTGAAATTTTAATCTATTGTCTGTCTGAATCCCAGAACATCACTCTCCTACTTGTAATTTTTCCTTAACCCGCATGTCTTCCTTTGTTCCTTAAAACTGAGATTTTTTATTTCTCACAGACGTGGCACTTCCTGATACCGAACCAGGAATCAGGAATTATTCTGGAAACACCTTCATAGCTACTTCCTCCCAATCATAGATGACTCAGCTCAGAAAATCCACCCTGATTAGCCCAAACTTTGAAGCAATAAATTGTTTTTATTTTACTAGCTTGTTCTACATGACCTTAACCTTATTTTAAATATAGTGCTTACTTGTGGGAATTTTGCATCTGCTTTTCTGCAGTAGAATACAAAGTCCACAGAAAGACCTCACATTGAACACAGTGTGGTGCAGATTTGTTGATTGATAGTATTAGTTGAAGGAATAACTACTGCTTTTCACTTTTATCTTCTTTTCTTTGGACTGTATGTCCCTGCTATATCAAACACATAGCAAACTGTGAACCAAGTGTGAGTGCGTTAGATATTCTGTGTCTCTGGTAACACACAGTCCATTTTAGCCAACTTTCTATAATTTCCAGTAGCAAGAGCTGGTCTTCACCTTCCTTGGAAAGCACTCTATGCATTTAGTGCAATATTGTGTACATAGCGGGTATTGAATGGATGTTGATGAATAGGCTATATAATGGGTTTTGGGCTCCATAGATCAAGATTTTCTTGAAGGGCAGATAATTACTTCTACTTTATATCTGACATTTTAATATAACTGGTTGTGGTCATTATCCTTTAGAATTGCATCCTAGTCAATTCTTTCAAAAAAGAGAAGAAAATAAGGCAAAATTACACTGAGCAATCCACAATTGGATTTGCATTTAAAAACTGCTGAGTATGCACTCCTGCCTGATGAATTTAATCTCTCGTAACTCAAGGTCTCATCTATTCAGAGAGTGAGTGGAGCTGGGTGTAAGGCTTGCTGCTGGTTTCTAAGTGGAAGAGGCCATCACTCTCATTTATATTCACAGGGCGCCTACAATGTTCTCTCTCACTTTGTAGAAGGTGAGATTACAGACAGTTAAACTATCATCCAGTGTCTGGAGCTCAGTAAATTAAATAAAATCTAATTTATCTGGTCAAGATCCCTGTCCAGTTTGTACACTTCTCCTTGGCTATTCCTCCCAGTTGTCATGAAAGGCAAAATCAGGTATCTGTGATTATCATCTCTTCCCTCTACTAGACATAGCTGTTGACCGACTGCTAGACAGTTGGACAGCTGGCCAAGAACAGGCAGTTTCTGGTTTTCCAATTACTAAATTAAAGGACCAAAAACTAGAGGAATAGCATTGTGCATGGAAATGTAGAGATAATATAATACATATCAGATGTCTGTGAGTTCCTGGTGATCTGATCCTGGAGAAGATCTTGATTATGATTTTCTTAATGATTATTGCTTGTTTTAGGTTTTATACTGAAAAAAGACTTTAAGTAAAGTACAGTAGGCTTTTGATCAGTGCTTTTATAATTGCTTGAGCAGGCAGCTCTACAGTTTCTTAAAACTGGCTGAAAATGGTTTGAGAAAATTGAAAAGAGTCAGCTAAATTGACTCACAAAGGAAGAGTAATAATAAAAAAATAGAATAGAATTATAAGCAGAAGACAGAAAGGTCTATGTAGCATTATTCAAACCAAGGAAGTTTGTAAAAGCATATATGTTGCAGGATATAAAAGTTTAGTGTTATTGGAACTCCAGATAGAATGTAGCAAATGTAGTCTTAAAATGAGGAGAAGCTAGATAGTGTTGTCTTTCATAAGATATTTTGGAGTTTGAGATTTAACTTTTGTATTTCTCATCTTCTCAATGATTAGTCTTAATCCTTTCTCTGTTGAGGTCCAAGTCATAGCTTCAGACAGTGTCATCATGTCAGTTTTCTTTTTGATTGATAAACTCATGAAAATGAATACATGGAATGTGGGGATAAAAAGCAAAGTCTCAAGCTTGTACCCTGGGATTGATCCTCTACACTTCGAATTCTCATTGGACAGGTGTGACCAAATAATTCAACTTCTCTGATCTGCTGGGATAGTCTATCAACCACCATAAATTTTAGTTAATATTCAGCATACATATTTGTGCATGATTGTATGCATGATCATATCTTCCTGTGTGAACAAGTACATGTGTGAAGGCCATAGGACAATGTCAATTATTTCTCAAGAAATGTCTACCTTTTTTATTATCCCTTTCAGGCAGGGTCTTTCACTGGTCTGGAGCTGGCTAAATATCTAGATTGACTGGCTGGTCACTGAACCCTAGGGCTCTGTCTGTTACTGATACTCAGTGGAAATATTGCAAGTACATGCCTTTGTTGCAGGATTTTTACATGGATTCTGGTAGTTAAACTTAGTCATTACTAATTAAACCATCTTCCAAGTTCCAGCACATATGTATTTTAATGTCATGCCACATATTAGCCTCAAAGCTTTCTTTTCCATACACAATACCTCTCTACAATATAGTCAAGTTATGAGTAGATATTGTCTCTTAATTAAAATGGGGACACTAAGCCTCATAAAAATGAAAAGTCATGTTCAATTTCAAATACCCCAAAGTAGAAGAGTTGGGATTTACAAATACCTCAACATAATTTTAGTTACATTAAATAGAAGAGAAAGTGGGAAATAACCTTGAACATATTGGCACAGAAGTCAACTTCCTGAATAGTACTTTAATAGCACAGACACTAAGAATGATAATTAATAAGTGGGACCTAGTGAAAATGAAAAGCTTTTGTAAGGCAAAGGATACCATCAACACAACTCAAAATGGCAGCCTAGACAATGAGAAAAGATCTTCATCAACCCCACATCTGAAGGATTGATTTTCAAAATAAATAAAGAACTCAAAAAAGTAGACACTAAAAAACCAAATAATTTTAAAAATGGGCTACAGATCCAGAGAATTCTCAACAGAAGAATCTCAAATGAATACGGAACACTTAAAGACATGTTCAACATTCCAAGTCATCAGGGAAATGCAAATCAAAATGATTCTGAGATTCTATCTTATAACTGTCAAAATTATTAAAATAAAAAAAAATAATGACAGCTCTTGCTGAAGAGGATGTGGAGCAAGGGGAACACTCCTCCATTGCTGGTGGAAGTACAAACTTGTACAGCTACTTTGGAAATCCTATGGTGGTTTCTCAGAATATTGGGAATCAATCTATCTCAAGTCCCAACTATACTACTCTTGGGCATGGACACAAAGGATGCTCAATCAAAACGTAAGAACACTTGCTTAATTATGTTCATAGAAGCTTTATTTATTCATAATAACAAGAACCTGAATACAACCTAGTTGCCCCTCAGCTGAAGACTGGATAAAGAAAATGTAGTACATTTACATAATGGAGTGTTACTCAACTGTTGAAACAATGCCATCATAAATTTTTCAGGCAAATGATTGCAACTAGAAAAAAATCATTCTGAGTGAGGTAACCCAGACCCCAAAATACAAAAATGATGTATGCTCACTTATAAGTGGGTATTAGCTATAAAGTAAAGAATAATGACATTACAATCCACAGACTTGGACAGGCTAGGTAACAAGGAGGGACCAAGGAGAACTTGCATGAATCTCCCTGAGAGGGGGAAATAGAAGAGATCTCCTGGGTAAACTGGGGGTGGGTGGGTTTGGGAACACGAGGCATCATGCTGTGGTGGAAGGAGGGGGAGAGTACTGAAAGAGATGACAATAAGGGGGGAAGTTCAGGTTCAGATAGAAACCTGGTACAAGGGAACTTCCCAGAAATCTAAGGGGATGGATGACCACAGCTAAGAGTCCTAGCAAGAGTGGGCAGTAACCTGAACTGACCATCTCCTGCAACCAGACAAGACTTCCAGTGAAGGGATTGGACACCTTCCAGCCACACAATCTTTGATCCATAGTCTTTCATGCCCATGGGATATGTTGGGGTTGGTTACTATCCCAATTGTCATCAAAGAGCCTTCATTTAGTAAATGATGGAAGCAAATGCAGAGACTCACAGCCAAAGCTTGTGCTGAGCTCAGAGAAACCTCCAGAAGAGAGGGAGGAAGGACTAGAGGAGCCAGAGGGGTCAAGGATATTAATCACCACCACCACCATCATCATCATCATCATGGGGAAAAAATTAACTTGGGCTCATGGGACGTCACAGAGTCTGAACTGACAACCAGGGAACCTGTTGAGACCAACATAGATCCTCTACATATATGCAACAGTTGTGTAGCTTGGTCTACTTGTAGGACTCCTAATAATAGAAACAGGGGCCATAGGCTGGCTTTTAGAAACCCATTCTTCATATTGGGGTGTCTTGTCCTGTCTTAAAAGGAGAGTTGCTTAGTCTTACTGCAATTCCATATATCATGCTTTGCTGATTCATGGGAGGCCTACCCCTTTCTAAAAACAGAAACAGGAGCTGTGGATTGGAGGAGCAAAACAGAGGAAAGAAAGTGAAAGGGAGTGGAAGGAGAGGCAGGAGGGCAAACTGGTAGGGATGTAAAATCATTAAATAAATTCAATTTTAAAAAGAAGCAAAAAGAATATTTTTGCAAAACTAGCATTCTGGCTAAAAATGTTGCACACATGGTAGTTGTGACCCTTTTTGTTTGTGAAACCAGAATCTGCCAGACTCTTATTTTTGTTTCAGAAGAATTTTGTCCCAAGTGGTCTGGGGTATTTTGAGTTCTTTTCTTGTTATAGACAACAGTGCTTCTGTACAATCTGGGGCTCTACCTGGGCTGACCCCCTCTGTCAGCCTCTCCAAGTACCACTGACTACTTATCCAATGTAGCCTTTTTTCTTGTTCTTTTCTGTAAAATCTGAACACACGTAAACTGATGTATCTTAAATTATAAGGAGGTTTTATTACTTATTTTATTCCCTACACTGTTTTTCCTTTTAATTATAGTTTCTTTGATGCTTCAAAGAATGACTGCAAAGCCATTTTTTAAAATGTTAGTATAAAATAGTATTCTGTTCAGAAGGAGTTATGGAGAGCTATTATACAGGCTATACGCAAGGACTGAGCAGGACTACAAATTAAAACACAACAAAAACCAAAACCTTAAAAACTGACTCTTGTTTGACTAGCAGCTTTGTGTGTAGGGGGGTCACTTGTTAATATGTAATAAAATTACCACTTTACAAAACTACGCTTTGGCAAGTAATGACTAGTAAAATCCAGCTTTTGTGGAAGGTTGGTATTATACCACCTGAGGAGTGGTTTCTGTGAGACTAGCCCTGCGGGCACACTGTTCAAACAACACATTGGCAGCATTCTCTGGGGTAGATCCAAGCTTGGTTGGACTCAAAGATTATACAGTTGGTAGGGAGTCTCTAAGAAAAATAAAATAAAACCATGAATTAAAATGTGGTGTTAAAAGGAGTCTGTGTGACTGAAGAGCCCTCTAGCTTCAAATTTATTTTTCTTATTTTCATCTTTCAAAAGACAAAGTTTTTTAAGCTAGTGTAGCCAGCCTCAGATGAGAAGGGCTGGTGGTGAACTGGAAACAGACACTGCAGACTTGTCTGCAGCTCCATTTTTATCCCCATGTCTTAGGATCTAAAACTTTGACATCAACTTGACTTTTCATTGTCTATGGTTTTATTTATTTTTTTAAGTGGAATAATGACTAATTTAAGATGGTGGAAAAGAATAATCATCTTGAAAATATAATTAATAAGAAAAACATTTTAAATATGGTCATTTAGCAACTTGCAAATAAGGTTATGATTCTTGTGAAAATGTTTATTAATTTTAAGAGCTACAGATATATTGACAATCATTAATACTATTGCTGATCAAATAAAAATGCTTTTTTTTAAGTTAAGAAAAGAGTTTAAAACAATTTTTAAAGTCATAATAAGGAAAGGGAGACTATTGTGGTAATCAAATATTTTGATTTTACAATCTGCAAGCTTCTCATACATATATCATACAAGCTTGCATATTTACATAATGTAAATATATACAAAAGGGTTGTTTTCTTTAATAGATAAAGAATGCTATAAAGAACCAGTAAGGGGCATATGAGGCATGATTGGCAGAATCTCAGGAGGGACCATTGCTTCTTTGAAAGCACTAAGAAGGGGGAGGTGCACCAAAATCAGGTTATATATGTAGCAGGGGTAGAATTACAGACTGGAAGGAGGAAGAAATTATGAACTCCTAAAAATTCAAGTGAGTTTTCAGATAGTGAATGAGAAGACACTCTTTAATTAACCATTTCTGAGACAGGAGAGGATCTGCACCTACCCCTGCCATAGAGAAACATAATTTCCCCTATTGGTTACATACCATACATACAAACCAAAGGTGGTGCTTTGTAGCTGGATACTTTTAGGACATAATAATTTGGGGAGTTTTCTGTTGTTGTTTTCCTGGATCATGTGTTTCAGTTAAATTTATTGTTGTCCAGTATTTTTGTTGTTCTTGAATTTATGAAGTTTAGTTTATTCCTAAAAACTCTCTATGCACAATGTGTGTGTGTGTGTGTGTGTGTGTGTGTGTGTGTGTGTGTGTGTGCACAAGAGGGCAAAGGTCAAAGTCAAGTGTATTCCTCTACCATGCTCTGCCTTATTTAAGGATAGTATCTCTCAATAAAGTTGAAGCTTACCATTCATTCAGCTATGCTGGTTAGCATGGGAACCACCAGGATCCTCCTGTCTCCCTAAACCTAGCACTGGTTATGCTGTGTCTGGCTTTTATTATGTGGGTCTGGTGATCCAAACTCAAGTCATGTCCTTATACTGCAAGTACTGTAGCCCCTGAGCACTGTTATGGCCATTCACTTGATGCAGCAATAAAATGGCAAGAGATAAGCAACCATATGTAAAAAAAAAAAAATCATGCTCACTAAAGTCTTAAGATGGTGTTTAATATTTCTCCCCAGCAAGAGTAACAGCCTGAACTGACAGACATAAATATGCCAATAGGGGCTGATACCGTCTAGTGATGTCTGACTCTACCCTGCCTCTGACCATGTGCATAAAGCCTGGAGTAACTGAGAGCACAATAGAGTCCTACCCATTTCATTCTAATAATATAGAAGAAAAACAGGGAATAAATGTTAATTACTGATTTTATTTCATAATAGAAACAATGAGCCTGTGTTCCTATTGTTTTATTTGAAAAGGTACAGAAAAATATAAAGAGAAAGATGTTCATTAAGCACATATTTCTCGTTGGCTGTCAGCGGTGTTTCTTTTAGGAAAAAAAAAGTGTTCTGTTGTAGATTTGTCCCTTTGGATAGATACAGGAATTGCTAAGAGTGCCAGACAGTGCTAGCATATGCTTGTTTTTCTAACTCAATGTGGGCATCCTTTCTTAAACATTTTGTATAAATATATTTATTCTCCCACTGAGACCTTGCCTGCCAGGTTCAGGAACAACTGAGTAAGCAGATGAGTTACAGACCCTGGAAAGAAGAGGAGGTTTGCACTGGAAATGCTGTGGTGTTTTTATTCCAGTTGAGTACATTGCCCCAGTATAATAAATTAGTGTTGTTGAATTAGTGATAAATCTATATCGGTTTTTATATTCAAAGTAAATGATATCCTTGCTGTTGATATATTCATAAAGCGAGGAAATGTTGACATCCAGTGGGCAAGATTAAAACACACCCCCACACCCATGTGCTTGTACACACACACACACACACACACACACACACACACACACACACACACACAGAGGCACACAAAAACCCTTTGGTGCTTCATCTACATTTGCAAGCTGTCTGCATTTTTCATATTGGCCTCAGCTTTGACAAATGCAAAAAAGTCACTAATATTTTGACACTCTCCCTGCCCAAGTCTGATACCAGCTGGCTACGAAGCCACATATTCATTGTTCTGCTGGATTTTAAAGACTGGGTCCCAGCCAAAGGACTGGACCGGATCCATTCATTCATTTTCAAGATTGAAGTTGCAGCTTAACTGTAATGACCATTTCTCAACTCAGTCTGGAAGCCTCTTCCAAATTCAACAGATGCCTGAGAGGGAAATGTGCATTTGGATGGGAAATGGCTCCGCCTGAGAAAGGAACAAAAGGTGATTTTTGAAGCTGACAACAATTAATATGTACACTCGTTGTGGCTTTGCAAAAATTAAAATTCTCATGATGCTTAAAACAGTTGGCACATGCTTATTTTAGCACTTTGAGTGAAAGAGAAAGTTAAAATTGCAGATGTAACTATTATGGAAAACATCCTCTCCTTCACATTTGGTTTGAAATAGGAAAACACACAAAAGGAAAAGTCTTTAAGATTGTGGTGAGCCATTTTGTTCTACCTTTGCATACTTTTTTCCTATATCAAATTTGGTATTAATAGTTGGGGTAAAAAAGGAAAGGAAAGAAATCACTGTGGCTTTCAGCTCTGGTGACCATCTTGTTCTGGTAACTGTACTCAGCAACTGCTCAAGTCTGCCACAGACTGAAAACCAAAACCATGCAATAATCTATAGAAATATCTTTGCTTTCTACATCTAAAAAATGTTCCCCTGCTGTGTGTTCCTGCTGTCCCATTTTTCCAGTTACTTAATAATTGGAGACACTAACCCTGATTATTTACAAATTTCCCGTTTCCATCTATTCCCAGGTACATATGCTCAAAAAAATTACCCCACAGGGCTGGAGCAGTATGGCTTGATCCTGCAATCATGTGTAAGGATTTTCCTCAAGGCATGAAAGGATGTGTGTGTTTTCAAATATCAAAGTGTCAGCATTCCAAAGAAGCAACAGGATTAATATTTTGATATAAGCATGCTTTGGTATTCTTACTAAAGTATGCAACTGTGGCAAAGATTCATTTATAGTGTGTTGTCGAATGTTCAAACAACTTTTAAAAACATGTAATATATAAATTAATATGTCCACTTTTTATTTGGGGAAACTGATCTAGGGTTTGAAGTTGTAATGAGTTGATTCCATGTACAGTGGAATTTTTGCACACAAGTTATAGGTGTCAGCATTCTGAGTGAACTGTCTTCTGATTTCAGTGCCTCCATCTATAAATTAATAACTCTAGCCAATGGCTGTTCCAGTTTCCTTACCAGTAAGATGGGAATAGTAGAATCAGAGACCAGGAACAGTGTACAGAATAAAATAGTTAAAGCTCCTCTGAGCCTAGGACCTCTCTTACAAATAATAATCACTACAATGAACACAGAGTGAAATGTTTCTGGAATCTTGTCCTTATTCTGCCTGCAAAAATGGACTGTTCTCCACAGACTGTAGCCACTCTACTCTCAGGCTTGCACAGCACTGATTAAAAACTGAGTAGCCAGCAGTCATCTGTGATTGCCTGCCATGGAAGTGTGACTCTCCTTGTCCTCTACCAAACTGCCCCATGCACTATTCATGAGGGGTACAATATTCCAAACTTAATTTTCACTGATTAATTCTCACTAATTATTCACCATGCAAACCTTCACAGGAGAATTCCACTGAATGCTCTTCGTCCTGAGGCAGGGAATGCAATGTCGACTCGTTTTCTGATTTCAAGTGGAAAACAAACTAATTATGTGGAAATATGATAATAGATTGTGCTGTAGGGACTAGTCCTCCATAGGCCTCAAAATGTTTGCTTATGATGGGCTCTTGATGTTATTTCTTCCAGGAGGAACTGCCCTTTCATAATGCATCAACATTATTGACTGGACTGTGATTCTTTACTTAGAGTTAAGGCGATTTGCATAATTGTATATTACTTCCGTCTGGTGGAAACAAACAAGATGTTCGGGTGCTAATGATCAAGCAGGCAGCAGTGACTGCTGGGAAAAATTGCCTTAGCAAAATCCCCAAACAATGAAGAACAGCTTCTCTTGTTGGCATCATTTACCAACTCCTTTTGACCTAGCATTTTTTCTGCTTGGCCACAGGCTTCTTGAATCTGTTTGTCTGTCTCAGCCTGGAAGGCGGCAAATCAGCAAGGACAGAATGCTATGGAGAGTTGTAAACTTTTCTAACTCTGCGTATTGGCCCAGAACATTTCTTTACTTCTTGGATGTTATCATCTCTCTGACAAAATGTGGTAAGCCCTTCAAGTGTACAAATAATCCGCCCATTTTTCGTATTTCCCCAGTGTTTCAAAAGTTAGCATTCATCATTCTCAAAATAATAAAAATAAAAAAGATCATCAAATCATCACAGCAAGAGCTCACAGAAAATACAGAGTTTGTGTATGCACATTTTGGACTTTGCATTTTTCAGCTCTATCTTAGACACACTCAGAAGTGAGGAGCAGACACACAAACAAAAATAAGTCATCACTCATTTCAATTCTTCCTGTATGTACTACTTCATACCTGCCTAGCAGTTAGTTATGCTGCCTATCTTACAGGTAGACAAAGTTGCATTTCTTTCTCTGTATCTCATCTCCATAAGCCCATGATCAGGAAGACAGAGGAACAGCTACACAAATGCCTCCTGCTGAGTAAACATGACATTTCAGGAAAATGATTCATACAGAATGATGCCATACATGGGGGATGCATATCAAAACCTTGCCAAGTCTTCAGGATTTGCAGTGGATTCATGAAAAGCTGTGTAAAGGATTTGGAGACTGCATCTGCTTATTGGGAGGTTGTCTGTGATAGGTTAGTCATGTCTGAAATAAACATATTAATGGGAAATAGAAAATCAAATATTTTGTATTTGTATTCTTGTTATGAGGACTTTACCTCAGGCATTTTAAGACATTCAGTGGCTACTCACATGTGAGTAGAACTGATAAGCATACTGGCTTTCTTCCAACTAAATAAAGCCCTGAATTTATATGGCCTACTCAGAGCACTATGATATTGTGTTTTTAAATATTGGACATGAAATGTTTTAATTTATTCTTCATGAAAGTTATCTGACCTGTCATTCTTGATATTATAGTATTTAATTTATCAAAGCAACATTGTACATACAATATTTTAATCCAACTTCATAGGTGTATAAAATGAACCCATAGAATTTGACTAGGATGAAAAGGCTGTGAACGGCACATCCTAAATTCAAGTGGAATTGTTCTTGACTCCAAATTTTGTGCTTTTTCCATTATTATATAAAGTCTTATTTAATTTTAATTTAAAGCATATAGCTTTGGGCTTCAAAGAAAAATGTTCTCCAGTCTGTGAAAGGGACAGACCAATGAGAGGCATTCTAACTATGTGGGCTCTGTGGCAGTTTGAGGTGCAGGAATTTTGTCTGAGAGTCTGTGTGTAGACAGATTCTGAAGGGAAAGTGGATTCCATGAAAAAGGATTGAAAATGGAAGATGACTTCTTTTGCTGACTTTGTGCTTCATGCCAGAGATTCTAACAAATAGGGAACAGTAACGGATTGGTTTTATTAGCTCAGTTTCTCACAAGAAGAAAATGTAGTCACATGTAACTGCATCAATGAAAAGAGATAGTCCATTCTACTCTATCATTACTGCATTCCTAATGGTATCATGGTAGAAACAAATGAATGTTACCACAAGGTAAATTAGCTTTAACATTTGAATGTGCTTAACACTAAAGTCCATGCCATTCTGCTCATACTAACCTGTTTGGCAGAAGGTTAAACTGACTTTAAAGCAAGTTCCAGTTTTCCAAGATAGCTTCTTACAAATCTGCCTCTGTGCAGCTATCTTTGAGGGGAATGTGTTTACAATAAAGCTTGGCAGGTTCCTTAGACATTAAGTATCTCTTAGAAAATAATATTTTGATGGATTGTATGTAAATGAATCAGAAACATGTGGCTTCCAATTTCCTTTAGAATGCACACAAAGAACATTTTATGTTTAGAGAAATGAATTTTCCTGAATGCCACCTCCATGCTTCCATCCCCTACTTCAGACTTTTTAAGAGGAACAAAAGATCTGAGAATCCTCCCCAAAACCTGGTGCTTTCAACTTCTGCTTCTAACCTGGTAAGAATACACAAGACATTTCTCCTTTATTTTCACCAGCAAAATCAGCTGCTATTCAGCAAGGAATGCAAGGAGCCTACTCAAGACTTTTCAAGAATGGGAACTTCTTCTTATGATAGACACCAACTTTCTGCCTTGGGTTTGCTGAATGGTAAGTCGTTGGGAAGGAAAAGATTTCCTGTGCTATACCCAAAGTTAAGTGATATAAAATACACTGTGAACAACTGAACTATTTAAAGAAAATGATCTTTCACTGGAATGTCTTCAAAACAGATAAAAGCTATTAAATAGTTGACTTGTGGCATGCATTGCATGCTTACTATAATTTTACCACAGAAACAGTATGTCATCCTGGTAGATCTGCAGAATGGAATGTGTCCAGCAGAACTTGAAAAATCCAGGAGCATCCATCAGGCTTCAACATGCTCTTTGTTCTCAAGGCCTCTTAATTTCAGATTCTAAACACAATGAGTGTCCCTAATAATATTCATCAGATTAGTATTCTGGGATTGCTAAACTAAACAGAATGTGTCTAAGACTGAAGGAATTATTCCACTTAGATTACAAAAGTCATGCATTTATTATAAAATATATTGGTTTTATCTAAGCTTACAAACACCAGGAGGTCACATGTGTCAGCATCAAAGTGGATGGTGGGGGCTGTTTTGATGAAAGTCAATCAGGGTATAAAAGGCTATGGCATAGACTGGAGAAGAAACCTAGTCCATTTGTAACATTCTTTTTTTTTTTTCACTATAATATTCTATTTTTTTTTTTTGTGGGAGAAGCAGCATAGACTTGAAGAGCTCTGTAATCCTACTTCTTTTTTGTTTTGTTTTGCTTTTTTAGACTTCTTTTTATTATCATTATGAATAAAGTCACATTTTCTATCCATGGTCCCTTCTCCCTCCCACTCCTTCTAGTCACTCTCTCTTCTCCACATCTCCCCATCTCCTCCTCAGAAAGCACAGGAGGTCCCAAAGTCCCAAAGTGCCAATATGGCTTAGTTCAACATCCACTTCTGGCAAATCCAGTTTCCTCATCCAAACATCAAGACTGAGTTAGATGTTCCTCTAGAGGTGCCAGTCCAAGGTGTTTCAGATCCCAAGCTGTTCAGTGGTTGTGGTTTGCAGCTTGGACATGCTTTGCAACATAGTAAAAATGGCAATTCCTCCAAAATGGCAATTGTATCAAAAGCAATCTACAGATTCAATGCAAAATCCCAACACAATATTTTATGGACCTTGAAAGAACAATACTCAACTGCATTTGGAATAACAGGAAAGCCAGGATTGCCAAAACAATTTTGCTCAAAAAAAGAACTTCAGGAGGAATCACCATCCTCGACTTCAAATTACACTATAGAGCTACAGTAATAAAAACAGCCTGGTACTGGCATAAAAATAAACTTGTGGATCAATGGAATAGAATTAAGGATCTGGGCATTAATCCAAAAACCTATGAATACCTGATCTTTGACAAAGTGGCCCAAAATATTCAATGGAAAAAAGATAGTATCTTGAACAAATGGTGTTGGTAGTGTGTAGAAAAATGCAAAAAGATCCAAGCCTATCACCCTGCACAAAACTCAAATCCAAGTGGATCAAAGACCTCAACATAAACCCAGCCACTCTGAACTTGATAGAAAAGAAAGTGGGAAATACTCTTCTACGAATTGGCACAGGCGACCACTTCCTAAATATAACACCAGTGGCACAGACACTAAGAACAACAATCAATAAATGGGACCTCCTGAAACTGAGAAGCTTCTGTAAAGCCAAGGACACTGTCAATAGGACAAAACAACAGCCTACAGAATGGAAAAAAATTTTCACCAACCCTACAAGTGATAGAGGACTGATCTTTAAAATATATAAAGAACTCAAGAATCTAGAGCCCAAAACCTTGAATAACTCAATCAAAAAATGGAGATCAGAACTAAAAAGGGAATTCTCGGCAGAAGAATTATGAATGGCTAAAAAGGCACTTGAAAAAGTGCTCAATTTCTTTAGCCATCAGAGAAATGCAAATCCAAACAACATTTGTGATACTACCTTACACCTGTCAGATTGGCTAAGATAAAAGATGTAGATGACAGCCTATAATAGAGAGGTTGCGGAGCAAGGGGAACATTCCTCCATTGTTGGTGGGAGTGTAAGCTTGTTCAGCCACTCTGGAATTCAGTATGGCAGTTTCTCAGAAAACTGAGAATCAATCTCCCCAAGGATCCAGCAATACCACTTCTGGGTGTATACCCTAAAGAAGTACATTCACACTCTAAATGCATTAGTTCAACTATATTCACAGCAGCATTACTCGTAATAGCAAAAACCTGGAAGCAACCTAGATGCTCCTCAATTGACGAATGGATTAACAAACTGTGGTACATCTACACAATGAAGTACTACTCAGCAGTAAAAAAAAATGATATCCTAAAATTTGCAGGCAAATGGATGGATTTGGAGAATATCCTCCTAAGCGAGTTATCACAAACCCAGAAAGAAAAGCAGCGGATGTACTCACTCATTAGTGGACTCTAACCAAAAATCAAAAAAGCAAAGTACTTGTAACATTCTTAAAGCCAAATTTTTAAATCCCTGGATAATGTACACATGCCAGTCTTAGAAACACATTTGGATGGTAGTATTTAATCTTTTCAACCAGTCATACCTGCCCTTATCTGTTTCTCTTAAACCTGGCAAATATTTCCTCTGCTGTCTACTACAGTCTGCTTCCTACCCTTTCTTGGCCTGCCAAAAGCTAGTAGTAACTGGCAGGAGCAGAGAGGCAGACTGCCCTTGCTAATCAGTAAATTTGAGATCCTACCACTTTTAATTTTTAATTATTTCTTTTATTTTTTGAGATTGTAATATAATTACATAATTTCTTCCTTCCAAGACCTTCCATATACCCTGTCTTGCTCTTTTTCAAATTAATGACTTTTTTTTCATTATTTGTTTGTTGTTTGTGGTTTTTGGCCTGGACTTTCTGGCCTGGCCCCATGGCCCAGACCCACAGACCCACAGTTCCACAGAAACACAGAAATGCTTATATTAATTTTATACTGATTGACCTGAGGCCCAGGAATATAACATGCTAACTCTTTACTCTTAAACTAACCCATGATTCTTATCTTGTTTAGCCATGTGGCTCCGCATCTTTTCTCAGCAGCATTTCAACTTCTTTCCTCTATGTCTCGTGGTGGTCTCTCAATGGTGTCTCTCTAGCTTCTCTGCAGCAACTCTTCCTGTTGCCAGAGTTTTCCCAGTGTGGTAGTACTGCCCATTCTTCCTGTATGCCTTTAGCCAGTCAGCGTTTTTATTAAACCAGTAGACAGGACAATTATTTACAATGTAACAACATAATCCTACTACATTTTTGTAGTATGAAATTTCTGGTCCCGACTTTCTGGACTAGTCCTGAAGTTCTGGTCTAGAGATCCATAGTGCCACAGTCCCGCAGAGACACACAGATGCCTACATTTATTTTATACTTAATTAATTATATGCCTAGGGCTCAGGCATATAACTTGCTAACTCTTTGCTCTTAAACTAACTCAAGATTCTTGTTCAGCCATGTGGCTTGGTGCCTTTTCTCAGCAGCATTTCAACTTCTTTTCTCTGCATCTCCTGGCACCTCTGTTGTGTGTCTGCTTTGCTCTGCCTGTTCAAAGTTTTCTTGGTCTGGTAGCCCTGTTCACATTTCCTGTCTTCTTTCAGCCAATCAGCATTTTTATTAAACCAGTAGGCAGGACAATTGTTTAGTGTAAAAACATAATCCCACTACAACTGTTGTTACATACATGTTTGTATATGTACAAACATATATATTCTTAAATACATAAATATAACCAGCTCAGTCTCTATGAGACTTTCCTGTATGTTTTCAGGGCTAGCCATTTGGTATTGGATACAATTGATGTGCTCTTCCCTGGGAAAGGAATTTCTCAGCTCTCAGCATTCCTTAGTTGTCTGTAGTGCTTTGTGTCGGGTAGAAGGCTTTTGAACTTCCCCCATCCATATTAACATGTCTAGTGTTGTTTACTTGCTGAGCTCATGTTTAGATAGACATATTGGTGAGACTTTATGGAAGTAGCCTCTGACTTTTCTAGGAGATGCAGTCTCTCAGCCAGTTCCATGATCTTCCTGTTCTTACAATCTTTCAGCTTCTTCCACAAAGATTCCTGTGACATTCACTTTCTTCCTTTTCTTTCTCTTATTCCATCATTTATTTCTTTTCAGAAGGTTCTGGAGTTAGAAAGAATCATATCTCACTCAGTGTTGTGATTTATGCCCAGGAAACTTGAGTTTATGTTGAGGCCAGAGTAAGTATACGAGTCATGTTCAGAACTGGTGGGGAGCACTAGAACATAAAAGAGAAAAAGGTTGGCCAATCAGGAAGTAGGTAGAAAAACACATCAAGAAATGATCAAATGTATCAAACGAAGTGATTAATATAAAGAATATAAACCTTTTATTTTTCTTAAATATTTTAATTAGTCTTAGACTTATCAGTTTAATAATTTATATCTTTTGTAGAACTCATTGGGAAAGTACTGCATAGCTCATTCAACAGTTAGATGAAGAGCTATTCTGATACAGTGACTGAGAAAATAGGTTTTAGAATGCAAATAAATCTGGGATCCCTACATTTTCCCAATTTTGTATGGCTTTTTGGATCAGAGATTATTGTAAATATTTGTATATTTAAGATTTTAGAAGATGACTTTATTTTAAATATTTTTATCACATTCCTGTTTATATTAAGTGAAAAATGAGTCATTTGGAAAATATAAGCTTAATATATTCAATTTGTTTATAGATGCAGAGTTAGGGTGTGGGAGAGGTAGGGCTAATAACTTCTAATTTCTAGAGTGCATTATTGGCTATACTTACCTAGACATAATATTAAAAGTATGATCATGTTTATCCACACAATTAAAGAAAATGTCAAAGAATGAGAAGCTATTTTTGCATGCAAAGTGGTATGTCATATTTGTTTGGGGAAGAATTTGTTAATGGAAAAACTTACCAGAGAACCGGTTTTTACAATCAGAAATAAGAAAACAAAATTAGTTACATATACTGAACCACACCCATTTGGAATAAATTCATTGCAATAGTCTTCTGACTATAGAATTACAAGCAGATAGCATTGACTACTGAGTATTTACATTTCTTCTGAGTTTATTTATTGATCTTTGAGCGGTGTTCATGTTGAGACAAGGTCATAAGGATGATGTCCTCATGATGGGAAGAGAAGAAGACAAAAAGCATTTCTTTCTATTTTGTGATGGTATAGGAGAATTTGGAATATGCAAATCAGCAAGCAAAATCTTATTCAGAACTAAATCTGTTCACAGCTTTAACTTGACTTTCCAGACCCATAAGAAATAAATGCCTGTCATTTAACCTACCCAGCTTATGATGCTTTGTTATCAAATTTTATAGAATATCAAAAAGTCTCCAGAGTTTTGAGGTGAAAAAATTTCATCAAGTTAATAAATCCACGTAAGTCTGTAGAGAAAAACTATAACTACTGCTATTACCAAGTTAATAATCTGAACTGGAGAGTTAGGTCAGCATTTAAAAGCACTCCTGTTTTTCTTTGTGTACCTTAATTCAGTGGCTAGAGTCCAGAGTGGCAGCTCACAAGCCCCTACAACTGCAGGTCCATGCAGAAGGGGCCCAATGTCCTCTTCTGATCTCTACAGCCCCTCACACACAATATTTTGTAAAGAAAATAAATAATTAAATTAGATGTAATGGTATTCTGGAGATGAGGAAGAAAATGATTAAATGAACGAATATGGATAATAGCTAAATGTGCTGCAATTACAAGAAAAATGGGATAAGATGTTAAAAAAAAAAGATTTTTGAAGAATTGTCCCAACATACACACACACACACACACACATACACAATCAAAAAGACATAGAAACAGAATCTATAATTACAACAAGTAATCTATAAACCTCCAGAAGCATCAATGTTATGAATTTTAGTTAATATGCCATACTCGCTTCAATAGCAAACCAATGAACACTTAAAGATAAAGGAAAAACTTGAACAAAATAAAAGAAAAGACAAAATACTTATTACTTCAGCTGTTTTTTGCCTCAACTTTTGTAAAATTCAAGTACACTATTCCATATATATTTAAGTTTGTAATTAAATCAGTTCTAAAATATGAATACATACTAACTAAATCATCACTACATGAAATTGCATGCAACTCTGTCACTCCTAAATTGTCTTGTAACTCTTTGTTATCCAACCCTCACTTAACCTATTACTATTTAAAAATCAAGAAACCTCTCATCTCTCAGCAGAGAAATCTTCTGTTCTCAGTAAACAATGCCAAAATGTCACCTCGCACTTATACTAGCCAAGGTGCAGAGTAGTCTACATAATACTTACACTAGAAAGGTGTGGATATTAGGAGACTGCAGAATGTCAAGCCCTAAACGGACATATATCCTGTACCACTTCCTCAAAAAACTCAGAAATCAATGCCAAAATTGAGTAGAAAAAATATAGAAATGATGTTCAATTGCCACAAGCAGTGCTTTCTGGACACAACAGAGTAGCTGTACATGAACTCACAGTGCTCAGGATATATATGAGAGACTTGTCAAGTCCAAGCCAGGCCAAATCCCAAAATGGAGGAAAAAAAATGAACATTGAGTTCCATATCTCAATATGGAGCTACTGGTAGTTGATAACTTCTACAAAAATAAAGAATAAGTTTCATCTATGGGCATAGTCTCTGATGGGTTGACCAGGCTTCACTGGAAGGGCATGCATCCGAGAATGTTTGGGTAGCACAAATTGGTCTCAATGGGGAACAGAACAAAGACACAAAGTGAGTGGGAAGGGAAAGAGGGAGCTCTAAGAAGAGTTGGAGGAAGGAGACTGGATATGAGCAAAACACAGTATATAAAATTCTCAAAGAGAACAAATAAAAAAGACTATAAGGAAAACAGATTTATTAATTATATATTAGTCTGTATCTTCTATATTTTATGTAGCTGGAGCAGCAGACAGTGTTCTATTTTGCCTTGCTTCTTTTATTTAGTGGAGTTAATTTTACATCTAGTCATATTATGGCATATTCATCAGTAGTGGATTTACTTTCAAGGCTCAGCATTCATTTTTCTCATTATGTTGTGGTTTGTTTATATTGGGATATTTTAAGTTTATAATTATTACAAGTAAAACATAAACATTTCTATGATAGTTGTGTGTTGTTATGTGTTTTTAATTATTATGGGTATACATAGTACCAGTAGACTAGAAGAATTGAAAGGTATATGTGTGTACTTAAAGAAGTGTCAAATTGTTTTCAAGAGAGGTATTACCATTTTATATTCTCAACAAGTAATATAGTTGTGCCTATTTTTTATTCTCAAAGTTTACTCTGGCTAAATTATAAAATTTTACATTTGAATATCTAATGTACCCAATGGGGTTAGCATATTTTAAAATTCATATTAATAAACAGTAGAAATAAAGTGACTAGTAACATCTATGCCTGTTTTGTGAGATGCTTGTATATTTTATTATGAACATCACATTTTCTATAGATGTATATCTTTATTCAAGGTCCATTACTCTCCCACCCCCTCTAGTCACCCTCTTTTCTCCACATCTTCCAATCTCCTCCCCAGCATGGGCAGGAGGTCCCAAGGTCACAATATTGCTCAGTTCAGCATCTACTCCTGGCAGATCCTGTTTCCTCGCCCCAAAATCAAGACTGAGACAGGTGTTCCTCTAGAGGAAGTGGGATCCAAGATGCCAGTCCAGAATGTTTCAGATCCCAAGCTGTTCAGTGGTTGTAGTTTGCAACTTGGACATGCTTTGCTTTTTGCTTTTTTGTTTAGAGTTCACTAATGAGTGAGTACATCTTCTGTTTATTTTTCTGGGTTTGACATACCTTGCTCAGGAGGATATTCTCGAAATGCATCCATTTACCTGCAAGTTGTAGGATATCATTTTTTCTTACTGCTGAGTAGTACTCCGTTGTTTAGATGTACCACAGTTTGTTAATCCATTCTTCAGTTGAGGGACATCTAGGTTGTTTCCAGTCTCTTGCTATTACAAATAATGCTGCTGTGAACATAGGTGGGCTAATTTCTTTGGAGTGCTAATGTGTATCTTTAGGGTGGTACTGTTGGATCCTTGGGGAGACTGATCCCCAGTTTTCTGAGAAACTGCCATACTGCATTCCAAAGTGGCTGAACAAGCTTACATTACCACCAACAATGAAGGAGTGTTCTCCTTGTTTCACAACCTCTCCAGCATAGGCTGTCATCTATGTCTTTTATCTTAGGTGTCAGGTAGTATCTCAAAGTTGTTTGGATTTGAATTTCTCTGATGGCTAAAGAAATTGAGCACTTTTTCAACTGCCTTTCAGCCATTTGTAATTCTTCTGCTGAGAATTCCCTTTTTGGTTCTGAACCCCATTTTTTGATTGAGTTATTCAAGGTTTTGGGCTCTAGATTCTTGAGTTCTTTATATATTTTAGAGATCAGTCCCCTATTACTTGTAGGGCTGGTGAAAATCTTTTTCCATTCTGTAGCCTGGCGTTTTGTCCTATTGACAGTGTCCTTGGCTTTACAAAAGCTTCTCAGTTTCTGGAGGTCCTACTTACTGATTGTTGTTCTTAGTGTCAGTGCCACTGGTGTTATATTTAGGAAGTGGTTGCCTGTGCCAATTCGTAGAAGGGTATTTCCCTCTTTCTTTTCTATCAAGTTCAGAGTGGCTGGGTTTATGTTGAGGTCTTTGATCCACTTGAATTTGAGTTTTGTGCAGGGTGGCAGGCTTGGACCTATTTGCATTTTTCTACACACTACCAACACCATTTGTTAAATATATTATCTTTTTTTTCCATTGAATATTTTGGGCCTCTTTGTCAAAGATCAGGTGTTCATAGGTTTTTAGGTTAATGCTTGGATCCTCAATTCTATTCCATTGATACACAAGCTTGTTTTTATGCCAGTATCAGACTGTTTTTATTACTGTAGCTCTATAGTATAACTTGAGTCAGGTGATGCTTCCTGAGATTCTTTTGTTGAGCAAAATTGTTTTGGCAATCCTGGCGTTTCTGTTACTCCAAATGAGAATGAGTATTGTTCCTTCATAGTCTGTAAAATATTGTGTTGGGATTTTGATGGGCAGTGCATTGCATCTGTAGATTGCTTTTGGTAGGATTTACATTTTTACTAAGTTTATGCTTCCTATCCAGGAACATGGGAGGGCTTTCCATTTTCTCGTATCATCTTCAATTTCTTTCTTCAGTGATTTAAAATTTTTGTCAAATAGATCTATTACTTCTTTGGTTATAGCTACTACAAGGTATTTAATTCTATTTGCAGCTATTATAAAGGATGGTGTTTACCTTATTTCTTTTTCAGTCCTATATTAAGTGTATAGAAGTGCTACTCATTTCTTTGAGTTAATCTTGTATCCTGCTACGTTGCTGAAGGTGTTTATCAGCTGTAGAAGTTCCTTGGTAGAATTTTGTGGGTTACTTATGTATACAATCATATCATCTGCAAATAGAGATAGTCTCACTTCTTTTTTTCCAATTTGTATCCCCTTAATCTCCTTTTGTTCTCTTATTGCTTTAGCTAAAACTTTGAGTACTATATTGAATAGATAAGAGGAGAGAAGACATCCTTATCTACTTCCTGATTTGAGTGGGATTGCTTTGAGTTTTTCTCCATTAAGTTTGATGTTGGCTGTTGGCTTCTTGTAAATCACCTTTATTATATTGAGATATTTTTCCTGTATTTCTGATCCTTCCAGAGCTTTTATCATAAAGGAGTGTTGGATTTTGTAAAAGGCTTTTTCAGCACCTAAGGATATGATCATGTGTTTTTTTTTTCCTTTAGTTTATTTATATGAATGTTGATGTTTACAGTTTTTCGTATGTTGAACCATCTCTGCATTTCAGGGAAGAAGCCTACTTGGTCATGGTGGATGATATTTTTTATATATTGTTGTGTACAGTTTGCCAAAATTGTGTTGAGAAATTTAGTATCAATATTCATTAGGGAAATTGGTGTGTAATACTTTTCGCTGTATCTTTGATTGGCTTGGGTATTAGGGTAATTGAAAGGAATTTGGCAATATTCCTTCAGTTTCTACTGTATGAAATAGTTTGAGGAGTAATGGTAGTAATTCTTCTTTGAATGTCTGGTAGAATTCTGCACTGAAACCATCTGAACTGGGCTTTTTTTCCTTGGGAGGTTTTTAATGAAAGCTTCAATTTACTTTAGTGTTATAAGTCTGTTTAGGTAATTAATCCGGTCTTCATTTAATTTTGGTAAATGGCACCTGTCTAAAAAGCCATCCATTTCTTCTAGGTTTTCCATTTTTGTGGATTATAGATTTTCAAAGTATGATCTGATAATTCTCTGGATTTCCTGGGGTCTGTTGTTATGTCCCTTTTTTCCTTTCTGATTTCGTTGATTTGGATACTCTCTCTGTCTCTGCTTTTTGATTAGTTTGTATAAGGGCTTATCTGGCTTGTTGACTTTCTCAAAGAACCATCTCTTTGATTCATTGATTCTTTGTATTGTTCTTTTTGTTTCAATGTATTGATTTCAGCCCTAAGTTTGATTATTTCCTGCCATCTACTCCTTCTCTGTGAGTTTGCTTCTAATTGTTCTAAGGCTTTCAGCTGTGCTGTTAGTTCTCTAGTGTGGGATTTCTCTAGGCTTGTCATATAGACATCTAGTGCTATTAAATTTTCTCTAAAGACTGCTTTCATTGTGTCCTACAATTTTGGGGATGTTGCAGATTCATTTTCATTAAATTCTAGTAAGATTTCAATTTCTCTCTTATTTTCCTCCTTGACCCAGAAGTGGTTCAGCTGAGTGATGTTTAGTTTCTGTAAGGTAGAATTTCTGTGATTTTTGATATTTTTGAACTGTAACTTTAGGCTGTGGTGTTCCGATATGATACAAGGAAGAATTTTCTTTTTTTTTTAAAATCTGTTGATATTTGATTTATGACCAATTATGTGGTCAATTTTAGAGAAAGTTCCATGTAGTACTGAGAAATATGTATATTCCTTTGCATTTGGGTGGAAGTTTCTGTAAATATCTCTTAAATCTGTTTGCACCATAACCTCTGTTAGACTCCTTATTTCTCTGTTGAGTCTTTGTCTGGTTTACCTATATAGGGATGTAATTTGGGTATTGAAGTCTCCCACTATTAGGGTGTGAGAATTGATGTGGGATTTGTGCTTTAGCAGTGTTTCTTTTACATAGGTAGGTGCCCTTATATTAGGGGCATAAATATTCAGGATTGAAATCTCCTCGTGACCAGTTTTTCCTGCGATGAATAAGTAATGACCATCTTGGTCCCTTTTAGTTGCATTTAGCTTAAAGTCTACATTGTTAGATATTAGGATGGCAACCCCAGCTTGTTTCTTGGGGTCATTTGATTGGAAAATCTTTTCCCAATAATTTACTCTGAGCCTGTGTCTGTCTTTGTGGTTGAGGTGTGTTTCTTGTATGCAGCAGAAGGATGATTTCTGGTTTTGTATCCATCTTGTTAGTGTGTATCTTTTTATTGGTGAGTTTAGTATATTACTATTAAGGAATATTAGTGACCACTGATTGATATTTCCTCTAGTTTTGGTGGTAGCTTATATGTATTTCCTTTCTCTGGGCTTTTTTTTTTCAGTGTGATTATTGATTGTTTGTGGTTTCATGGGTATATCTGGGATACTTAGTTTGGATTTTTTCCTCTAATGCTTTCTGTAGGGCCGGATTAGTAGATAGGTGTTGCTTTAGTCTGACTTTGTCATGAAATATCTTGTTTACTCAATCTATGGTGACTGATAATTTTGGTGTGTATAGGAGTCTAGGTTGGCAGCCATGCTCTTTTAGTGTTTGTATAATTTCTGACCAAGCCCTTCTAGCTTCCATGTTTTCCATTGAATAGTCAGGTATTATTCCGATGGACCTGCCTTTATCAGTAAGTGAGCCCTTTTCTTTTGCAGCTCTTAAAGTTTCTCTTTGTTTTGTATGTCTTGTGGTTTGATTATTATGTGGTGGGTGGACTTTTGGGGGAGGTCATATCTAATTGGTGGTCTGGAAGCTTCTTGTATCTTTATAGGCATATCCTTCTTTAAGTTGGGAAAGTTTTCTTCTATGATTTTATTGAATTCATTATCTGTGCCTTTGAGCTGGTATTCTTCTCCTTCTTCTATTCTTATTATTCTCAAGTTAGGTCTTTTCATGGTGTCCCAGATTTACTGAACATTTTGTGTTATAGCTTTTTTGGTTTTAGTATTTTCTTTGACTGATATATCTATTCCTGCTACTGAGTCTTCCACTTCTGAGATTCTCTTTTCCATGTCTTGGATTTTGTTAGTTATGCTTGTATCTGTACTTCTAGCTATTTTCTTCACATTTTCTATTTCCATCTTTGCCTCATTTTGTGCCTTTTTATTACTTATATTTCAATTTTTAGTTCCTGGAATGTTTCTTTAATTTTTTGGTTTACCTTTTCTTGGTTTTCTTTCAAGGATTTGTTCATGTCTTGCAATTTTTTGTTTGTATTTTCTTTGATTTCTTTAAGGGAATTTTTTTATATCTTCTTTGAAGGCTTCAAAAATCTTCATAAAGGTGTTTTTTGGTGTGGTTTCCTTCTGTTTCCTCTTCATTGCTCTGTTCAGGTCTTGCAATTGTAGAACCACCAGTTTCTTCTGGTTTGCCTTGTTGTTCTTTGTTCTTTATATTATTATATGTATTTTTGCACTGTTGTCTTCCCATGGCTTCAGTGGTTCATGATTAATCTACTCCTAGTCAGTTGTAGCAAGAGGACTTGTGTGTCTCTTGTCTCCTTTGAGCAAGGGGCGTGCTCGATCTCTGACTCTGCTCTGGACAGGGTTCTTGAGATGCTTGTATTGTTATTTAATTTGTATGCAGATTGTGGTGAGAATTGAATGGCCATTTTTTATTGTTTCATGTCTCATATGAATTGGCTTTTATAGGAAAAGAAGCAACAATCAAACAAGCAAACAAAAATCTTTAGTCTCTGAGAGTAAAAGTCTTCTTTGAATATGTATTTTGAAAATGTTTTGTCTTATACTATTTAGTTATATACACTATTTGGAATATGTTTGTGTGTGGAGTAGGTCAGAGTTGATGCTCACTTCTTTGCTTGTTGTACCCAGTTGCTCTAACACTAGCTGGTGAACTGACATGCCATTTCATGTTGAAATACCTTACATAGTTCTCAAAAATGTCAGCTTAGCTATTTTTTTCTGAATAAGAATATGGCCTACAGGAGAGTAAGAAAAAAGGCTTATAAGACTGAAAGAAGCTCAGGAAATTTATGAAATCTAGAAAGCAGTGTTCATCTCCAAGAATATTAAAGCAAAATACAGGTTCTGGGAAGAGGGTACTCTTAAGTAGCATAGTCTAAAGTTGTGCAGGGAACTTGAGGATGCTACTTTTCTGAGTCCTCATCTGCACTGGTGTTAACTTGTCTGTGGTGCATCTATTTGTGAGTTACAGACAGTCTTTTCAGTACCCCAGTAAGCACTGATTCACCAAGTTTGAATGGAATTGGTCCTCTGCTGTGGAATATTGTTCTTGTACACTGTAAATTTGTTGCTCATCTGGTTTAATAAAATGCTGATTGACCAATAGGAAGTATAAGAGGGAAAGCAGACTAAGAGAATTATGGGAAGAGCAGGGCAGAGATGCCATTGAGACATAGAAGAAAAAAGACAAAAATGCTGCACTGAAGCAAAGGTACCAAGGTTTAGCCACATGGATAAACATGAATAGAATCATGAATTAGTTTAAGAATAAGAGTTAGCAAATAATAAGCCTGAGTCATAAGCCAAACAGCTTGTAATTATTATAAGACTTTGTGTGATTATATAGACCTGATGGTCTGGACCTCAGGACCAGCTTGGGCCAGAAACTTCTGACTACACTTGTCTTGTGTGTCTTCTATGCCCTATGGATAAAGAATTAACATTTGCTCATGCCTGTCCAGTAAAAGTGAGGCAGTAAGCAGGTTCCACTTTTGTTTTCTCTTTGTTGCCTTGATCTTTATATCAGTCTTTCACCTACTTCCAAATTGTTTAGAATAGTGAAGTTTTAGAATACATCTTGAGATCTGATCATTTAAGTCTCTCAATTTTGTTGTTTGTTGCAAAGATGACCTATCTCCTAAATATTTTAGAGTCATCTGGCTAACTTCTATGAACAATTCATTCTGAAACTGCAAGTACAATTTTTATTATGTATGCTAATTAATTTTTGACTAATTAAATTATATGATGTAAAAGATGATAGAGTAAAATAATAATACTAAATAAAAAATACTTGCTAATGTAGAGTTGTAATCATAAGACAGTTTTTTAAAAGTATAGGCTAGAAAACACTTTATACAAATATATTGAAATTATTTGTTGCCAGTAGATCTACCCAAAGCTGAATAGTCCAGACAAAAAGAAAGTGATGCTAGAGAAACATATAGAAATTCACAAACAATAGAATAAACATATAGTGGAAAAGGCAAGTGCATATGACAGATTTCAGAATGTTTAAAGCAACAATAGTTATTTACATAGCATATGTGGAACATGGAAGTCCAAAGCAATAGTCACATCAATGATAACATGAGCAAGAATTGAGGGTCTAAAGTTCTTGATTTTGCACATTATATAACAAAGATATTAGTTATAAGGATTCTGGTAGAAATATGTGTTTTGATCTGTGGAAAAAATATGAAAAATAAATAAGTACTCATCACACTAAGAGTAAATTGATCTGTTAAATAGTATACCATAAACCAAATAAGATATCAAAAGAGAAATAAGAATGGGACATATCAAAACAACCAAAAATTAATAGAATATAAAAACTCAACCATAAAATGAGTAATCACAATATCAAATGCAATAAAAGCAGATGAATATTTGAAAAATATCTTTGATTATAAATACAAGCATGTGATAATGTATTTTAGAAGACATACCTTAAATATGGAAACAGACTTTTTGATGTTAAAGGTCCAAGAGATGGACTCTGCCAAAGCTTATCATCAATATACCAGGACATCTTTCCTAATATCAGACAACTGCAAGGCAGGATATCATGGGTAAATCCACGGCTGGATGCTTTATTTCAAGATGAGCACACAATTAATAACACAACTACAAAAACATGAATTTTAGGTTACTACAAACAGTTCTGCAATTACAATGAAGCCTTTTAGTGAATTCTCAGTCAATAATAAAAGATAGGTACAGAACACAAGAGGAATATAATCATTAAAGAACACACATGTTTTAAGTGACTTCTACAACTATGCAGTACATATGATTTTTCAAGTGAACAGGAAAGTTTACCAAAACAAATCCATATGTTATACTGGAAAACAATTCTCAACAAATTTCAAATGCTTGGAATTATGTCAAGTCCACTCCCAATAATGGCAAGGTTGAAATAGAAACTAATAGTAGGAAAAATTAAAGCTCAACAAATCCACCAAATGTTTAGGTGCTTTTTAGGTTATTTTTGAAAGATGGGTAAGTCAAAGGAGTCACAGTCAAAAATAGTAAAATTTTAAGTGACTAGTAATAAAAAGAGTCTATTAGACTTTGTATAATGTAGGCTGTATCTTGTGCAGAGGGAAATATAGACCCTTGGTACCTCTGGTAAAGTAAAACATGCTGAGCCCAACAACTGTGCAACACTTTCAAAAAGACTTAAAAACAATAAGATTTTAAGTCTCAGAAAAACATGGAGAAACAACAATAGTGACAATAAAACTCAATGCCTGATATGTAACTATGATACAAGGATCAAATAGGTCAAAGCATATTTATTTGATAAAAAACTAATTAAATAAATCATACTTTAGCAAAAGTGGTCAAGGAAAAAATAAAAGTATGTGTTATTAACAGCAATGAAAGGAGATATTTATCACACATAAATTTAGTAATTGCAAATAGATAACAAAAACATCTTGACTCCAAAAAATACAAAATTCAAATAAATGGATGCAAGGTCTTCCTCCTGGCAGAGTTCAAAGGCAAGGCAATGCCTTTCTCTAAGAACTGACCAATGTGTGCAAACACTAGCAACTTTATCTTCTTGCTGCCTGAGGATTGTCACTTGAGAATACTCCCCTACAGAGATCTACAGACGTAAACTGAGACCTTCTTCTGGGCTGTACATAATAATCAGGATGAGGTTCTGGGTTGTTGCTCAATCTAGCACAGCCCACTGGGTCCCAGCTTTACTGTATTTATGTCTGTGTATCTATTCTTTCTTTATTTCTTTGTCACTCCATTCAAGTATACAGGACTACACTTTGTTGAAGACAGATGACTCATATGTCCTGTGTTATATACAATGGCAGTTTGCTTCTTTGAAGCCTAACAGTTTGTGTCTTCTCCTCTGAAAAAGATGGAGTCCAACAGGTTGAAGGAGAGATGTAAGCAGTTCATTGTGGTTACGAAGGTCTTCTGGATTCCAGGGTAGAGAGGGTAGAAAGAGCAAGTAGGAAGAGCAGCAAAGAGGCTGCCTCAGTGACCCAAAGAAGTAGTTTACAAAATTATAACACAAATTTCCAAGGGCTTAGAAATGTCCTGTACTATAATAGACCTGTTACTCTATGCTCTACATATAGAAACTCTGTCAAGAGCTGTACAAGAGTGTGTAAAAACAATGTTAAGTGTTATATGGTGAGAGATCAATGTATATAAGATAATAGCTATGGCTGTGTGAAGAATTATAACAGTGTGGAGGCAAGGAAGATGAAATTATATAATAGGAGATGTAGAAGAGAAATGTATGTAAAAGAAAGATGTATAGACCTGTGAAAATAGATGTAACGGTGTATAGAGATGTATGGCTATATTTATGCAAGGAAAGATATACCAATGTATTACAAAATGTAAAGATGTGGATATTTGTAACAGAAAGAAGATATAAAGAGTCAAAGACTATTTTTAAGAAGAAAGAAAGAGAAGGATACCATTAGAAAGCATGTACGTTTTCTTATTTTACCAATTAGTTAGGTAAATTTATTCTTAATTACTCTCTGATTTAAAAAAAAAGATTCTTATCTTTTGCTACTACGAGACATTCTTTTTCTTAATTTGCAGTGGATCATGGAAGCTGGTATCCCATGGACCAGGATAATAACTGTAAAGTTTTAAACTTATGATCTATTTTTCAAAGGACTTTATACTTATTTGAACTTGCACTGAGGTGAAAAGGTCTTAAATATGTGTTGTTTATGTTAGACTGAGGAAAGATGATTATTTCCTGTGTTAATATGAATAAAAGGAATAAAGCAGGCTTTGGGTGTCTACAGTCTCAAAAGACAATAGATCTAGTTATGAAGCATATTCTAGTATATTGTCTGTATATCAAAATTATAGGGCTTAAAGAGAAGTCACTTTCCTGACTATTGTGCAATCATGAGATTACGTATACATATTTGATGAGAATACATGGTAATGGGGAAATATCATAACTGTTTTTATATAGGAAGTTATAGATAGAAGCAACAATATTCAGTCAGTGGCCTGTAAACCTTGCTAGACAGGTTATCTCCTCATACAAACATTCCCCTGGTGTGTTGACATCTGAATTATCAATTGCTATAAACTGTTTTCACATCCTGGCCCACAATAGCTTGTGACAATGGCTCCTGACACAATAGAAAACAAGAAATACCTAGCCTCACGTAGTTTGGATAAAAATAGAAGTTACATATGTATGAAAAAATTACTAACAATGGCATCAGGAAAAAGGACAGGGCAAATTTATCTAGTTTAGATTACAGTGTGCCCTAATCTACTACTGCTTGGCCTGACTTTGAAACAGGAAAGAAGTCTTCACTTGTCCTTGATTAAAAACAGATTCCGTGGATGCTTTCAAAGCAACATGGGCAAATAGAAAACTTGAGTAAATTGTATAAGAACACTGTGAACCCCAGAATCTCAGGGCCCTCCATCTCACATCCCCTGAGGTGATGTTGCCTATTCATATTAGATTAGCCTTTTCCCATGGAAGCAAATAGATCACTAAAAGAAAGAAAACTGATGGCTGTAGTACTTTCATCACCACACGGAAGGCTAGATTCCATAAGAGGAGGGTGAGGCAGATGAGGAGGAAGAACACGGGAAGACATTATGCTAGGAAAGATTTCCTTGGCAATTGTAATTGGCATGTTGTGTTCTCTAATGGGAAACTCCCTTGAAATCAGAGATAGAGCTGAAAGTTTCCAGAGATAGCGGAAACTCTTTTGCTATATAATAAGAAAAAAGTGTTAATTATTCTATACTGATTTGAGTCTCTATATTTTTGAGGTTTTATTTCTTAATGTTGAAAAAGTACTAGAAGTGTGTCTACTCAAAACTACCAATGAGAAAAAGAAAAGCAACAGCAGAATAACAAACAGAGAGAGCTCTGTGACACTCAGTGAAAGGGAAAAAGGCCAAATGTGTTAACTTAGTTTCTAAGCGTCTAGTCCATCTTGTTCATTCTGAACATGCCAACAATTGACCTGTCTCCTGCCTGAACACTAAAAGACAAAGGATGTTTCGAAAAAGCCAAGGAAGAACCACTTATTGCTATTAGTGCTGAGGTCTAGGTAGTCAAGAAACTCCTTTGCAATCTTTTCTCCCTAAGAAGATGGGGGGGGGGGCAGAAATGGAGCTGAAGCTTTCACTAGGGTTCCGTATAGAAACCAAGTACATATTTGTGCAAATATAATAATAATAATAATCATAGTAATAATGGATGCACATGTTCTCACACAGAACTCTAAGTCTGTCATAGTACCAAATGAGAGAGTCTCATGAAGCCTCAACAGGGTTAAGATCAATGGCTTGAAGGCAATCAGGGCTCTTACTTTTTTTTTTTTTCCATAACTGATTCTTCTTCTCACCTCTGTACCATGGGGCTTTGGCACTTATTCTGGCTAACAGAATTAGTAAAGTGATGTGAGGCACTGGGTTCCTAGTCTCTTGAGCCTTCCAGGTTGAACCTAGGTTATTGGCTGGACTTTCCTCACATTAGTCCCAGTTCTACTACAAAATGTTGCTATCAAGAGAAAATGAGCTACAAAAGGAGAAAGGCTGAGGCTATTTCTCAGCTGATAGAGTCCTTAGGTCAATCAGTCATAAAAAAGAACACATGGCCAGTGATATGATTGAAAGTTTGGCTGTGAATTAGGCTACTATGGTTTGGATTTTGGTTTTGAAAGGGGTTCATAGGTTCATCTCAATAAATATTTGACTTCTCAGAACTTCAGTTTCCTCATTGTTGAAGTGAGGATGCTGGAGGCTGATTTATAGACTATAGTACAAATGCCTGAATGTGTTAATGTACTCACACTCAACAGGAATGTTCAACCTCACACTCAGAATAACAGAACAGTTCTTCTGGTTTAGTTGGGATGACTTAAGTGTGAATTCTGTTCAAGTCAAATGGCCTACTGTGTACTAGAAAAAAGCAAGAGGAAATGTAACTAAGTAAGGAAACATATAGTATCTTACCACAAGGAACTTTTAGATTGTATTTATATGCCCTCTCAGCCCCACAGTAGAGTACAACAGAGAATAAGGTCAAAGTAAGCATAAGAAAGAAATCAGATGTCAAAAAGAAAGACTTCAAATTATAAATTACAACATGCAAATGATGTATAAATGTACCAGTCCTTACCATGGACAGTTTTTTCTAACCTTTCTCCTAGTTCTGGCCTACTTCTCTTGAAGAGCACATTTTCTTGATAGTCATTCATTTTCTGATATTTTCCATGTGTTCCTATTCCTGAACAAGAATTTAGAAAATGCTTGTGAGCACCCATTAGAATCTGTCACCTACTCATAATGCTCTAATATACCAATTCATAGGCCTAAATTTAATCACCAATGTGACATGGAGATTTGGGTCTTTAAAGGAGTAATTTTGATTAAGTGAGGTCATATGGTTGAGGTCCTTATCTGATAGGCCTGGTGTCCTTTACAAAAATAAGGACTATCAAAAGATCACTCTCTCCATGTGTTCCTAGAGGAAAGGCATGTTGAGTAAGCACAGAGAAGACAGCCATCTGCCACCCAGAACGAGAGGCCTCGTTGGACAGTAGCCCCACTGACCCTTCCATCCTGCACTTACAGAAAGAAAGCTGTGAGATGTTCTTCTTGTTTAAAGCTCTTTAGTGTCATTTTGTTGAGGCAAACAAAAAATAAAACATGAAAAAAGAAGGGAGCAGTACATATAGAGATTTTTTTATTTTTTTTTACCATTTTTAACAGTAACATCAAACTTTGGGTGAAAACAGTGCTTCTGTGGTACAAATTTTCTGTTTTATACATCAACTCTAAGAAGTTTATTTAAACACACAGTTGAATTCAGGAAACGCAACAGCTTTAAATGAAATGTTCCCTAGAGGTATCCAAGCAGGAAAGAGATTAGAGTAAAAAAAAATCTTTCTATTCAAGGAGACATTTTGCTTTTTGAAAATGTGTTTACTCCGGTGATGACTCCTTTACATTTTAACCTTCATTTTGAACGCTTATTAAAAAGTAAAATTATTTTTTTTCTCCACTATGGATGAAACTGCCCCTGATATAAAACGCTTTTCCTTCACTACAGGAGAGAGTGAGGTCATTGTCACAAAAGTGTCAGTCAAATTCTAAGGGCACATTTACACTCTCTATTCACTGTGGGCTACCTCTCCTCTCAATGTAGAATACGTAGATACTCCCCACGCCTCACCTGTCCAGTGGTGCTCATAGTCATAGTGGACACATCATGTTAAGGTCTGAGAGTTCCCAAATCAGAGACAGTGTCTAACATCCTGGAGACATTGTCTCTCATCCCTCCCATAGCCCTCTCCCACACATGTGAGATGTGGGATGTGTGTGTATGTGCTAGTGAGCACTTGCAAGCACGATTGTGTGTGCCAGCACATGTGTGCATTGTTATAATTTTCTAATTAACACAGTGTATCTTCACCACTCCCAGACTTGCAGATGTGACATCAACTTGAAATACTGTAAATGCACATCACACAGCCCACTCCAAGATGCGGTGACTGTCTGTGTTCCAGCAGAGTGGGATGGTACAAGGCATGATGCCCAAATAAGCCTTCTCATACAGAAGTCTGAGAAGCACCATTATGGGAAATTCAACTGATTTCTGCAAGCCCTCAACACTTGACTATAAGCATATGATTTCGATTCTGCAAGTCAATTTGGAGGTTTACTACCTGCTCCAAGTTCTTCATCTTCCCAAGAAGGTAAGGTGCTAAATAAACAGAGTCAGCCTGAGCCTTGGTCTTGTGTTAGAGCTTCAGAGCTGAGTCCACACTTCTACGGGGCTTTTTGCCCCCACAGGCTCCCTGCACCTGTTTCCTTCTGCTCTGTAGCAAGCTCTCTCTCACCTGATACATACGCCACACAGAGTCTCATCACACCTTGGTGAAGGAACACCAAGACCCATATGTCAGACAATGTGTTTATGTCTCTTTCTGCAGAAAGGGGAAATATGTTTCATAATAAATATTTGCATACCTTGGAGCTGACTTATACATTTTTTTGAGAAAAGAATGGAAAAATACAAGAGGTAGGAATTTTCAGTGGAATAGTTGAAGCTTTTCTACTTTGAATATTTTTCCTTCTTCGTGTCAGCTGGGAAGGATTTGTGTTGAGGTTTGAGCCCCTAGGGGTATAAGAATTGTAGAATGTGCTAGTTGAAATAGGCAGGCAGGGAAGAGTCAATGGTCAGAGGTGAGTACACTTGGGAACCAGGCAGGCAAAACCAAATTTAAAACTACCAAAGCCTACAGGCTAAACTGTAGGGGAAGCTCAAAGAATCCAAGAAGTATGCATAAATGATTTAGGAGACTTCTAGGGGATTACCAGAGCTTCCACAGAAAACTTAAGTGGCTTTTATGCATATAATACAGAAGGTAGCTTTTAGCAACAGTTTGAAAAAAGACTCTGTCAAATTAAATATAATTGAATAATACTGATAATGGCATATCCTGAAGGTTTGGTCCCCAGTTTGTTATGGGTGGGAAGTGGTGGAAATTCTGATAAGTACAGACTAAAAGGAAGTCCTTAGCATCTGTCCTCAGTATGGGCTATGGGGTGCCAAGCCCTCCCTGGTGCCTTGCTTGGCAATGCAGTCTCTTCCACACATAGTCTTCTGCTGGGGAGTTAACAGCTGTGAGTCCTAGCCTCTGTAGGTCATAGTGGGTTGCAGTGTGCTATTCAGGTTTGTTATATGATGCAGTGGAATCTGTGTCTTGGACTTTGCTCTGAGATGATTACTCTTAACCTTGGTCTGTAGAGATCATCACTTCACTTCTTGATGGTACAGATGTTCTTCCTCTCCTGTGAATCTTCTATAATCTTGGGCAACTATGTTTCTTATGCACACTCTATGGTGCAGTGTCCCTAGTGGTCAAGATAGAATATAGAGCTCATGATGATCTATGTTTGGAGCCACAACACAGGCCCTTAAAAACCAAAGCCATGCCATGAGCAAAGAATTATAGGCCTTTGGAGAAATAGCTCCTTTTGTGTTATAGAGGCCTACTAGAAACAGGAATCTTGAATATGAAATATTTAGAGAAACTGCATCCTGAACTGCTTGTTGTGAGATGGATTATATGAGAGCCACATATTTTTAAAGTTAACTTTGGCCAGAAATTCCCCTGTAGAAAAATGGCAATTGTATATTTAATATTGAATAAAAGTATTTGTTTGGCAAACAGATGGAGACTGTAACAGAAAGGAAGAAGTTAATCCAGAAGAGCCTAGCTGTATACTGTAATTAGAAGGAAACACCTTTTGGAAGAATGTCCTGTCAATTCCAGTGGCCTCTAGTATGTCGAGGATCTAGGTCAGACCCATGCAGGGCTCCCTGTTTTTTACTTCAGTCTCCATCAGCTCCTAAGAGTCCTGGTGAGTTCATTCTGTGATTCATTTTCTTGTGATGTCCTTGACCCCTCTGGCTCTTACAGTCCTCCCTCTACCTTTTCCATAAGATTCCTTGAGCTCTGCCTAATTTTTGGCTGTGGGTTTTTGCATCTGCCCCCATCAGCTGCTGGATAAAGTCTTTCTGAAGACAATTATGCTAGGCTCTGGTCTATAACTATAGCAGAATATCATTAGGAATAATTTCATTGACTTTTATTTTCCAATCTTGTTTGGTTATATCCTAGGCTTCTGGGATATCTAGTCTCTGGCTCTTCAGACAGTAACAGTTATGGGCTCTTTTTTATTGCATAGGTCTCAAGTTAGACCAGTAATGAGTTGGTCACTCCCACAAGTTCTGTGTCGCCTTTATCCCAGCACATCTTGCATGCAGGACAATTAATAGGTAAAAGCTTTTGTGACTTGGTTAGTATCCAATCCCTTACTCGATGCCTTTCTTGGTTACAGAAAATAACCAGTTCAGGTTTTGCATGGCCCATGACTAGGTGTCTTAGATAGGGCTACCTTCATAGATTCTAGGGAGTTTCCATAGGTGAGGTTTCTGTCTCACCTCCAAAATGTCTCCCAGTACCAGCTGTCTCTCTCAGTACTCTCTACCCCAACCACTTCCTGATCCCTCCTATTCCCATCCCACCCATGTTCAGTTCACACAGATCTCTACGAGTTCCTCTTCCCAGGGAGATATATGCACACAGTCCTCCCTTGAGCCCTCCTTGTTATTTATCCTATCTGTGTCTGTGAGCTGTAACACGATTTTTCTTTACTTTCCAGCTAATACCCACTTATAAGTTAGTACATACCTTGTTTATATTTCTGGGTCTTGAGTACCTCCTCAGAATGATTTTTTTCCTAGTTCCATTCATTTGCCTGAAAATTTCACAATGTCATTGTTTTTAACAGTTTAGTAATACTCTATTGTGTAAATGCACCACATTTTCTTTATCCGGTCTTCAGGTGAGGAACATCTAGGTTGTTTCTAGGTTCTGGTTACTATGAATTAGTAAAGCTGTTATGGGCATAGTTAAGCAAGTATCCTTGTATTGTGATTGAGCAACTTTTGGGTATATGCTTTAAAGTCTTATAGCATATGTCTTCAGGTAGATTGATTTCTAATTTTCTGAGAAAGCATCATATTGATTTCTAAGGTAGCTGTACAAGTTTGCACTCCCACCAGCAATGGAGGAACATTCCACATTCTCCACATCCTCACAGTATGAGCTGTCACTTGTGGTAGTGATCTTAGCTTTTCTGACAGGTATAAGGTAGAATCTCGGAGTAGTTTTGATTTGTACTTTCCTAATGGCTGAGGATGTTGAACATTTCTTTGAGTGTTTCTAGGCCATTTGAGATTCCCCCCCTGATGAGAATTCTTTGTTTAGATCTGTACAACACTTTCAGAAAAAAAAAACAAAACAAAACTTTTGCATGTAAAAGAGAGGCAGATTTTCTGTTCTTTGTTTTTCCTAAGATGTCCTACATGGTTCTTCTGCAGTGTCCTAACATAATCTGTTTCTCTGCCTGGAAAACCCTAGTCCTTCTACTCTTTACCAAAATGAATATTTATACTGCAGCCCAGGGAAGTTTCTTTGAACTTCAGAAGATTCCAGGGTTCCTTGTCATAGATTTTAAATTCTTCATGCCTTTATTTAGGAGAGAATTTATTCAAGTTTTTCATTACAGATCAGCAGAGTGGCTTTTTTTTGTATCTTCATGAAGTTGTAAACTTTATGTGAATAGAATATGCTCTATATGGAAACCCTACCACCTATCATTGTCCTGGAATACAGAATAGATTCATTGTATGCTTTTAAATGAATAAAAGAATGACTAACTTGTCTATATTAGTTTCGGTCTTTTTTGTAAGTATCCAAGAAACCCTTACAGCATTTGACTCATAATTTGGATGTGAATAACCATTATCCCATGGATAGATGAAAGTGTGGAACATTCTAGGGATGGATGCCAGGAAATTATAGCTTATGAAATATAAATTTTTTGGCCCCTATTCCTGAATGTAGACTTTAATAATAAGAAAATATTGGTCTTTAGAACATTTTGCATATTTGGCATTGTGGTCTTTAGGATTTATGAACAGCTATTTAATAAATATAATACCCTAATAATAAAATTAGCAGTGGTTTTGGCATAATGGGATTTCTTCTGTGTGATATTGAACCTGTGCATCATTTGGTCTTTCCATGATGTGCTGGGTACTGATGGTCTCATTTTGTATATGAGGATTTTAGCATTTTATTAGACTATATATTTGCTTAAGTTCTCAGACATACCATGTGATGATTTTAGGTTTAGATTTAACAAATCTATATGGCTCCAATGGCAATAATCTTCCAACAGTTCCTTAATAACTAATAGTTTTATTTTTTTATTTTTTTTAAACTTTATTTATTATTTATTTATTTATTTGCCTTGGTGTTTGCCTGGAACTGGAACTACAGACAGTTGTTAGCTGCCATGTGGGTGCTGGGAATCGAACCTGGGTCCTCTGGAAGAGCAGATGGTGCTCTTAACCACTGAGCCATCTCTCCAGCCTCAGTTTTATTTTTTTAACCCTAAAATTTATCTATTTTTTTCTGGGAGGTTACCTCTAGGGACTTTTGCATCTTAACTCAACCTTCATTCAGATTTCCCTTAGCAATTCAAAGTCTTTCATACTAGCATTAGATACCTCCCATTCTCTATGTCTAAACATCAACCTCTTCCATTATGATACCTCATACACTCCTCCATCACACCATGCCCAAGGGCAAAGCGATATTGCATTCCTATTTTATTCCCTTTCCTTGAATCCTCTTAACATCATTGCCTTAGTGGGCAATCAGACTAAAACTCTCAGAGATATTCAATTCTCCAAAAGGTATTCATTCTGCATTTCTTCAGTCTATAAATCTTGATATAGTTCTCCCATGCTTTAGGATCCTGCCTAGTATCTGCAAATACCTAAGATAGTCACTCAAGAAGTAATTTAGAAACTTTCCTTCTCCCTAGCCCCAGGCATGCTCTTGAGGTAAAACAGTAAAAACCTGCCACAGGAGTCCTCAGTGGGTACTAGTTTCTCTTAGTAACACCCTTTGGAAATGGGTGTCATTGTGTGTGCTTTTGAAGATCCTATGAAGGGTTTTTTTCTCCTTTTTAAAATTCTTTCTTTCTGTTTTTGAAATTATAGTGTGGTTACCTCATTTCCCCTTTTCCGTTCCTCCTTCCACATACCCTCACTTATTCCTCTTTGCTCTCTTTCAAATGCATGGCCTCCTTTCTTGCTAATTGTTGTTATATACGTGTGTGTATATGCATTATTACTAAAATATGACTGGCTATATATGGTGTCTATGTAGGAAAAGTCACATTATTCAGACTTGAAGAATCTCGTAGGACAAGCATTTTGAATGTTACAGTGTGGAGGTTAGCAGAATGAATGGTAACAGCTTCAACTAGTAGTGGAGGCAAAATCGCTACTCAGCATAGTAGGGAGATGGGGAAAAAGGAGATGAGGAGATGCAGAAGCTACTTATGGAGCTTGAACCATATGAGATGGAAACAGCATAAAACACCTCTGCTTCTGGGTACAGGGGATGACCTGAGGAGGGGATTCATGAAGTGTTATTGTGCTCTGCTGATGTTTTCTCTGCACTAATTCTGTGTTTTTGATGACTAGTTAAGTTGGGTTTTGAGCGTCATAGCATTGAGGGAGAGGGACAAGAAAACAGAAATGCTGTCTTTTAATAGCAGAAGAGGCAGGGTGTCCTCTAAGATGCTAAGATAAATAGAGAGCTATGGAGATCACAGTCTCCTGATAGCTTCAGTTTTCTTTGACAAACATAAGGCAAAATCTTCTAACAAAGTTCAGAGAGGATGTTAGGTACAAAAATGGATGAAAAGTTTTGAAAATTAATATTTGTTAAGCATCTATTTATGTAGGTTGCTGAGGACATAGGATCCTTGTTCCTAGGATTTTGCCACATTTAATAAATTATAAGTTCCTCAAGGGTATGGGCCATGCTGTAACTGTTCACATATTCTCCAATGGCGTATAGCCTAGTACTATTTGCACAGTAGGTAAACATTAAAGTTTTAGGTCAACTGAATTGAATCCACATGAACTATTTATTTTAAGCAAAGCCCAAGGCTCCTTCATCCATGAGTTATTTTGGTGGGAGTTCTGTACAGCCAACTAGCAAACTGCTGCTGCTTGGGAATACATCTCAAAGGCTTAGGAGCTACAAACGCATTTAGAATAGTGATTCTAAACCTCAGCATTGTTGACATTGGACTGGGAAATTCTTTGGAGAATTGTCTTGTACATTGTGTGTGCTGAACAGAGTCCTCAACTCCTGCAGATGCTGCCTGTGTCACTTCCCCAGACAAATCCAGTAGTGACAAAAATATCTCAAGATACTATCAAGTGTCTTCTAGGACACAGAGATTCTCCAACCATGAGAACCTCAATTCTATAAATTTTATGATTAACTCATGGAAAATAATTCTGTGTAGTGACCATCTGCAATCAGGAAATCAGAGTACTGATGGATAAGCTGAGCCTGATGCCACTACCATGTGCAGTGGTTGATGTCTGCACAGTTCTTTTTCTCCACTAGGAGCAGAGCATGACTTTCAAGCCCTCAGTCCTTTGTAGCTGTTGCCTCCCGCAGCACAGATTCCTGTGATTTCTACCTTCCTTCTTCAGAGTTAGAGGAGACTATTCGATTATTGATGCTGTCAGCTGACTGAATATAACCTACCCCAGAAAGCCAATAGGAGAAGCTAAGTTATTCACTGAACTTTGAGTAACTCACATGAAAACTGTTTTTCTCTCATTGTTGATAAAGACATATGAGTGATAATGCCTTGTATACTGTAAAGCACTGTGGAAAAATAAATCACCATTAACGTTTCTTGTCCTTGTGCTGTAGTCAAAATGAGTTCTTATTTGCAGATACCATGCAAAAAATAGTTATATGTACTTGACATTGTTTTCATGCAATGAATACAAATATATTAAAGGATAGAAAAAGGCTGGAAGATAAAACAGTGGGGAAAGGCACTTGTTACTAATAGGAAGACATGAGTTAGACTCAGATCCTGAAGCACATAGTGGAAAGACAGAACCCATGTACAGTTGGTATTAACTATTAGTAACTGATTATATGAAAAAGATTAATAAAATGATTAAGGGGTTATATGAAACACTCACTGATACAAGAGATTGAACCGTAGGACAATTCCTGGAAAATTGGACTGGTTGACGCAGCGGCAGTGGGTCTGATCCTTTCTCCAAGTGTGCAAGGGAGCAAACAGAAAGGCGAGATATCATGCACCCAGTCTTAGATTGGCCTGGCCATGCCGATTCATGGGTCCTAAAGGCCTAAAGGCCACACCTCTAAGTCAAGGTGAGTGACTGATTCCCACTACACTCATGTACTCAGGTTGTTCCCTGGCTTCCACATCCATGCCATGACATGTGCATAAATGCATACACAAAATAAATGAATAAATGGTCAAAAATATTGCTAAAACATCAAATGTTTGTGAATATAATGGTGATATTCTAAAATATTGAGATTATAGAAAAATAAATTTCAATTCTTTGAAATATAATTCATATACCATAAAATCTATTCTTTGAAACTATTCAATTTAGTGCTTTTAGTCCATTAATTAAAATGCAAGACTTTTTCTGGAATATAAGGGGCTGTCTCCTTTGGGAAGTGTTTAATTTACTGGCATTCTGTTACTTTGTTGCTTATTTCAAAAATGTGCAAAGACATGTGTGGGCTGCCTATAGTAAACCTGTAAACAGCAGCGTTAAGACTTCCTAATGAAACTCATATGTTTTAGAAAGAGACTCACAGTGCTAGAATTCCTTTTTCTTTAACATGCAAATAAAAGCCATCATGTGGTCTGAGGCTATATTAGTTGAAAGATCACTGACCTTCCTTGTAGAGGAAAATAGATCCCAACAGTTGGAGCTGCAAGCCATCTGTCTTCAGCTATTTTACACTTTGTCAAAATTCATCAGTATAGCTGAAAAGTAGCTGGGACCAACTAATATACTAAAATGTGAAGTGTGATTAAATGGCACATTCAAACTGTTTATTGAGAGATAAAATATTATATATCCTTTGAAATTTTGGAATATTAATAAAAGTTATTGAAGTTATTCATGGTTTAAAGATAATGCAAAATACTTGACAGGTTGTTGGAAGAAAGTGGATTTATGCTTATTTTTATAGGTATGGAATCTTAGTTTCTTACATTAAAACTATAATTGAATTTAGAGACCATTAACTCCACTCCGTTGTTTTATTAGTAAGGGAAATGACACTAGAGAGTTTAAAAGGGTTGTCCAATTTATAATGCACCAGAAGAAGAGAGCCCCTAGCCATTCTACTATATTAAACGAATCTAATGTTAGTACTATTATTAATACTGCTGCCAAATGAAACAGCCCAGACTTCAAGAACTTCACCTTTATTAACTTATTCAATCCCTACACAATTCTAGATGGTAAGTATTATCACCTTTTTTGAACAATCAAAACTCATGATGGTAAAGAATCTTGTAATACAAACACTTTTATTATAACTAATTAAAAAATATGTGTATGTAAATTGCTATAGGAAAGATTCTGATTTTCATGGGGCCCCATTTATTAATTTCTGATCTTAATGTTCATACTATCAGGGTTCTGCAAAGGACACCATTATTTGAGGAAAGTTGTAGTTTATAGAATGGGAAAAATTTGTCAGTTATATATTTGACAAAGGTTTGTATCTGGACACATAGAAAATTAAAACAACAAAATATATATTCTTTTAAAATACCCTCATTAAAAATAAGGCATGGAACTAAACAGAAAGTTCTCAAAATACAAATTGCTGAGAGATTAAGAGCTCTGATTGATAAACAAGAGAGAATGTGGAACAGCAGTCTTCTGAGTCTAGGCAACTGTACTTGGTATGATATTTTATAGTTTCATCTATTTACTGGAAAATGGTCTCAGCAGGCTGTATTCATATGCACATACACACATACACACACAAACATATACACACACACAAATAGAAAGGCTTTAATAACTAGCATAGAGATATCAAGTTTCCTCAAGTTTGGCAGTTCTTAATTACAATTTTTGTAAAGCTTGATAAATTGATTCTAAACTTCTGAATTGATTCAATTTGACATAGTGACTCTAAATTATTAAATTTATTCTATTAAAAAGTAACTTATTCTTTGGTGTCATACAAGTATAGAATACATATTCTGGTCACAGTATCCTATTCCTTGAAATTCATTCTCGTATTATGGTGGCTTTTGTTTTGGTTTCATTTTGTGACCCAAGAATCTATTCAGGGTCACTGCCATGGGGAAAGGTGGTGAATCCATCAGAGCATGATAACCCACTATTTGCTACCTCACTGAACACAACTACTCTTATCCTACAGCAATAATCAATTGCTACTAAGTCTCCCCTACATATAACCCCCAAAAGGGAAGGCTCCTTGAGTCCCCTGTCCAATGTATAACTGAGTGTGGATGCCCAGGTAATAACAGCTGTTGTGAGTTTATTTCTACAGAGGTCATTTCATGGTTTCCCTTCTCCTCCTCATGTAGATTTTTTATTGTCTATGTCTTTTCTTCCTCAGTTATCCCTGTGCCTTGGAAGGACTAATATTGATGACTTGCTAAAGGCTGAGAATTTCTTTATTCTTAGCAGTTTGACCAAGTGGGAATCTTTGAGTACTGCCATCTGCTGCAAAAGGGTAAATAAATAAGAAACACATTAATTTGAGTAGGATATGTTTTTGGGACCTGGGGAAGTTAGAGAAAAGTGTGAGAATGGAGATTATTAAGATACATTGTATATGTGTATGAAATTTAGGAAAATATCAAAGAATAAATAAAACATTAGACAATTATTTCACAAATTCTACTTCATATTATAATAAAAACACAAAGGTAGATATTTGGAGATGGGGAAATATCAGGGATAGAGAGTAACAAGCCATAGCTACTTCTTACCCAGTCAAATCCTCAGGCCTGTCTCCACAAATCCTCAGACTAAATGCTTCTGAAACCTTAGCAGAAAAGGAAATGGTAGTACAGGCTAAGTGCTGAACTCCTGGCTCCTCTTCCTCTGCCCACTTATTTCACTTTCTTATTCAGTCTTTCTAGTGTTAGGATTAAAGGTGTGTACCATTACTGCCTGGCTCTGTTTGGCCTTAAACTCATAGAGATCCAAAGGATCTCTGCCTCCTGGGTGCTGGGATTAAAGGCATGGGTCACCACTTTCTGACTTTCATGACTAAATGTTGTTTGCTCTGTTTTTTGATTTCTAGGCAAACTTTATTAAATACACAATACATCACCAAAGACTATGCCTATCCTGAAGAATTTTTGAAGAGGAAAAACTATGAGTAGTCAAAAGAGTTCAAGAGGGCAAATAAGCAGAAAGTGAAGACATAATCACATTCACTGAACATCAAGGTTGTGTGTAGGGCATGGAAAATGAAAATATAGCCTGGGCTTGAGGCTAAACAGAGCAATTCACTTAGAAGAGAAATATAGAACTGCTTGATGCCAAGGGGAAGAAGGCTATACACACAGAAAAGTTAAACTGAGTTCCTTTCTATCTAAAATCTGATCTCAATTAGAATAAAACCTCAAATTTGGAAGAAGCAATCAAATTTTATAAAACATTAGAGCCAAACTTATAGCTTTCAGATGGAAGTGCTTTTATAAGCTAGCATAGAAATACTACCAGTATAAATTTATACACACTTAGAAGATATATTGTTTTATGCTTGTTAGAATGGCCAAATTGAACTCTATCAATATCAAATTTTGCTTAGAAAGCAGATGTCTTTACTGTCTATTGTTGTGATAAACACAATCATTACAAGCAAGTTGGGAAGGAAGGACTTATTTCAGCTTACAACTCTCTGGTCACACTTTGTCACCTAGGAAAATCGGGGCTGAAACACAAGGCAGGGTTATGGAGGCAGAAAGTGAGAGGAACGCATTGAGGAATGCTGCTTACTGGCTTGATCTACATAGTTTGCTTTCTTCTATAACACAGGGCCAGGGATGGAACCACTCAAGAAAGGCAGAGTCATTTCGCCACTAACTAAGAAAATGCCCCATGGACCTGTCCACAGGTCTATCTAGTGGAGCCAGTTCTTCAGCTGAAGTTCCCACATACCAAAAAAAAAAAAAAAAAAAAAAAAACTAGCTTGTGTCAAACACAAACAAGCAAAAAAACAAAACAAAACAAAAAATTAGCTCAGCAGACTAACATACCTTTCATGACTGTTGGTAACTTTCTGTTTTCAATCAACTTGAAAAATGATTTAAAAATTTCTCCTCTCAGTCGAATCAAAGACCCTGACATTAACCCACATACACATGAACACCTGATTTTTGACAAAGAGGAAAAAAATACTCAATAGAAAAAAGATAGTATCTTCAACAAATGGTGTTGGCATAACTGAGTGGTAGTGTGTATAAAACTGCAAATAGATCCAAACCTATCACCCTGCACAAAACTCAAATCCAAGTGGATTAAAGACTTCCACATAAACCCAGCCACACTGAACTTGAGAGAAAGTTGGAAACACACTTCAATGCATTGGCACAAGTGACTACTTCCTAAATATAATACCAGTAGCACAGACACTAAGAATGACAATTAATAAATAGGACCTCCTAAAACTGAGAAGCATCTGTAAGTCAGAGACACAGTCAATAAGACAAAACCAAAACCATACAGAATGGGAAAATATTTTTACCAGTCCTACAAGTGACAGAGGATTGATCTCTAAAATATATAAAGAACTCCAGAAACTAGAGTCCCAAACCCTAAATAACTCTATTAAAAAATGTGGTTCACATTTTAAATTCTTTTTACTGTGTGTTTTTTTTTTTTAATAAATACAAAATAAAGGAAAAAAAAAATATTGCAAAAAAAAAAAATGTGGTTCAGAACTAAAAAGGGAATTCTCAGCAGAAAAATTACAAATGGCTGAAAGGCACATGAAAAATGCTCAACATCTTTAGCCATCAGAGAAATGCAAATCAAAACAACTTTGGGATACCACTTCATACCTGACGGAATGACTTAGATTAAAAACGCTGAAGAGAATGTGGAGTGAGGGGAACATTCTTTCATTTTTGGTGGAAGTGTAAACTTGTTCAGCCACTCTGGAATGCAGTATGGTAGTTTTTCAGAAAACTGGGTATCAATTTCCCCAAGGATCCAGCAATACCACTTTTAGGCATATACCCTAAAGACACACATTCACAACCCCAAAGCATTAGCTCAACTATGTTCATAGCTGCATTTTTCATAATAGCAAGAACTTGGAAACAACCTAGATGCCCCTCAACTGAAGAACGGATTAACAAACTGTGGTATATCTATACAATGGAGTACTATTAAGCAGTAAGAAAAAATGATCTCCTAAAATTCACAGGCAATTGGATGGATTTGGAGACTATCCTCCTGAGCGAGGTATCACAAACCCAGAAAAATAAGCATAAGCAGGAGAGGTACTCACTCATTAGTACTTTTTTTTTTTTTTTTTTTTTTTTTTTTTTTTTTTTTTTTTTTTTTTTTTTTTTTTTTTTTTTTAAAGATGTCATTGTATACAAGAGCTCAAGGCTAGAACATAGCTAAATGACACAATGCCTCACTTCTGCATTGATGGCCTCTGGCATGGGTGTGAGTGCAGAAGGACTCAAGGGGATGGCCACAGGGAGTTTAATTATGCTCCAGTAAGTAAATGAGCAGCATTAATGGGCTTTTTTTTTTTTTTTTGTAGATAGGGAGATCATAAGAGTGGGTATGAAACTGAGAGGACTAATACCTGAGTTAGATGGGGTTCATGATATAGAATCACCAAATAATAAATTAAAAAAATTTTCTCTTCTCTTGAGGTTTCAAATAAAAATCATATATATTACATTATAAATATGTGTTATAGTTGATTTCTTTACTAAAATTAACAATTATGAATAAATATTCTGTGCCTTACAAATCAGTAATTCATAGATTTGTACTTTAAATTCTTTCAAGTATTCATGACAAGCCAAGAGCATGTGAGTTTACAAATTTATCAGCCAAGAGAAAATAATTCCATGGTTGTGATTGTGTTGTATAGTCTTTATTCCCAACACAGATGAGTCTGAAGTAGGGGGATCATGAGTTATAAACCATTCCAGTCTATAGAGTAACAATCTATCTCAAAAATCCCCAAAGTAAAAACAGAAAGAATATCAAAAAAATCAATAAGAAATCAAAACATCCACAGAAATGAAGAAATAGTATAAGTATCTATATTGGTAAAACAATGGATAAATAGGACTGGGGAGATAGCTTAGTGGCTAACATGGCTATTTTTGTCAACAATATAACCTGAGTCAGATCCCCAGATTAATAATAGATCTGGTGGCATGCACCTACAGGGCTGCTAGAACAGAGGTAAGATTCTAGGGTCTCCCTAACCAGCCACTATAGTCAAAACCATGATCCTCAACTTCAGTGAGTATATTCTCTCATAAAAACACAAAGGGAAAAGTGACAGAGAAAGACATCCAGATGTCAATTTCTGGCACCCTCTGTTGTGTGACTTTCTTCCAGGGAAGACAGAACAATTGTGTACTCACTCCAGATAAAGAATGAATGAGCTACCAAACTACAAAGTCCAACTTTGTCAGACAATAAGGTTGTGGGTCTACTAACAAAATCACAAGTGAGGCTTACTTATTGAAACAAGGCCTCAAGGCAGCTGCATCAGGAAAAGCATAAGCCAGATGGGTGACAGCTAGTGAAAGTTGGAGCATGGTAGCTTAGAGAAGGACTTGCAAACAGCTGAAAAGGTCATAGAGTACCTCTTGCATGCATCTCAACTGACTTCTTTGTCTCATTAGCAGATCAGCTGATTTCTATCCCTTCCAGAAAGCTCCAATGATCATATCTCTCCAGTAGTCCAGGAGTGGTCTTGGGCATTTGGTCAATTTCAGAGACTTCCTGAGGCTTCTGAGTTGTTCCTGGGCTTTAAGAAGCCTCCTTTTAGAACATTCAGATCCTGGGGCTGGAGAGATGACTCACTGGTTAAGAGCACTTGTTTCTAATTTCTAGCACCCACATGGTGTCTTATACCCTCCAGTTCCAGGGGACTCAATGCCCTCTTCTTACCTCTGTGGATACCAAGCACAAATGTGGTGTACAGGCATATACACAGACAATGTACTTATGTGCATATAAATAAAATAAATTTA
>PVIH01001200.1:158098-165598 GCA_004025045.1 Sigmodon hispidus
AAAAAAAAAAAAAAAAAAAAAAAAAAAAAAAAAAAAAAAAAAAAAAAAAAAAAAAAAAAAAAAAAAAAAAAAAAAAAAAAAAAAAAAAAAAAAAAAAAAAAAAAAAAAAAAAAAAAAAAAAAAAAAGCCCATTCATGCTGCTCATTTACTTACTAGAGCATGATTAAACTCCCTATGGCCAGTCCCTTAAAAAAATGAGTCTTTCCTAACCCACACCCCTGCCAGAGGCCATCAATGCAGAAGTGAAGCACTGTGTCATTTAGCTATGTTCTAGCCTTAAGGAGTTTTCCTACAGGCTAGGAAAACTAGCCTTTACACTTTACTTTAGATTATACTGAGTCCTAATGAGTTTCCCTTTGAGATGAAATGCTTTATCTTGGAGGAAATTGCTATGCAACACACCCAGGTACAGGTTCACATAGACACATACTACATACAGAGAGAGAGAGAGAGAGAGAGAGAGAGAGAGAGAGAGAGAGAGAGAGAGAGAAAGAGAGAGAGAGAGAATGACCACCACCACCATATCACTTCTCACCAATAGTAATAATAATAACAAAAAGAGGAGGCTATCATTTAGAGAGGGTGTGGGAGACCATGTGAGGGGTTAGAGAGGAGAGGAAAGGATACAAACAACCTGTTAGGAAAATGGAGCTACACTGGGAGAGATGAGCAGGAATCAGGGAAGCTTTGACAAAGAAAGGCCTTGAGAATTCTTAGTTCAGTTCTATCTGCTGATTCCAATCTCATGCCACATTTTGTAGGGGTATTCTAAAATGCTCACCTGTGTGGCATTCATCAGAGGTGTATCTTCACCTTTCAAACACTAAGAAGCATCCACCTTCTTACACCAGAAAGCGGCTGTTAACTCTCTGTGTCAGGCTTCCCTGACTTGTGCTGGGAAACAGCTACTTACATTGTGGGGGCTTCCACTGACAACTCATTTTGTTTCTCACTATGCTAGAAGCCTCTGACACTTGGATATTTTTCATATTTACACATATGGAATTATTTCTTCAACTTCCTATTCTTAAAATAAAACAAAAGCAACAAATATTTTAAAATTATTTAAAAATATCCTTTTATGAAAAGATTTCCTTTTATGAAAATATACCACTGGAGCAGAGGGAAATTTTTCTATAAACCAAATAGAACAACCTGAAGGTGGGTTAGACACTGGTTCCCTAACTTATGTTGTATAAAACAAGACAATAAGATAGAAATGCTGAAGTGCCAGTTAGAAATATTGACCAGAAATTAACCTTCAGAAAGTATCTATTGTCACAGTACTTACCAGCACGCCTAATGCCTTCAGGTCAAATCTGATAGAAATTTACCTGACCCCCATCTCATCATATGACTTTCACATGTGTGTATGACACATGTTTCCTCCTTGAAAAAAATAAATATAATAATTAGTTTTTAAAAACAGAAAGAGCAAACAAGGTATATTTTATTGCCATTGGAGTAAGGAAGGATTTCTCAATAAAGAATTTCTCAAAAGAAAATCCACACAGTTAAAATATTGATTAAAAATCTCCTATTAAGAACTGTTCAGTAAAAGAAAAATGCCTTCATGTGGATATCCTAGACACACTACCAAATATAGGGATTTTTGCAAATGATTGGTTGAGGACATGTTCTCAAGAGGAACCTGCCTTAGAAAGTAGCATGGGCCTGTTTTCATGGAGAGCCCTGGGGATTGCAGATAGTATAGGGTCTTGGCTTGAGGTAAATGGGCAACCTCACCTTCTGAGACTGAGCACTAGGTAGTTATTGGCTAAAGCTGTATCTACATACAGGAGGCAGGCTTCTTGTTAAAGCAGATGCCTATGACTGGCAAAGAATTGAGCAACATTATGTGAAGTACTACAAATAAATAAAAAAGAAATTCAAAATGCCAGTGCGTTAAAGTGTTCTCAGTCTCAATAGTAATTTAAGAGGATGTAAATTAAAAGCAAATGGGAGATCAGTTTGTGTCTACATGATTGACAAAATATTAAAAACTGACAAAATTATTGTAGATGCTGTGGATTGACACATCTCTTATACCTTTCCAATGTGTTTACAGATTGTTATAATCACTTTGAAAAAGAAATTTAACATTTTTCTATAAAGATAAACCTTTCTTTAATTTACAGTCAAGCAATGCTACCAATAGTTCCACTCTCAAAAATACATAAAATTTATATGGAGATATTAGTTATTATAAAAAACAAAGAACAGAAAAGGAATAAGATTACTTTTAATAAAATAAAGAAAATAAATAATGACATTTTTATACAAAAATGTTATCTAGCAGTGAAAATTAAGAAATGACAACCATACAAAATAATATCAATCTCTATTTGTACTATAATGTTGAACTAAGAAATTCCAATTTTAGAAAGCTATATACAATGTGATAAGATTAATACAAAATTTGAAAATTAGCTAAAGGAAATAAATCTAAACTACATATATAATAAGGGCATGATAAGCATAAAACTCAAAGTAAAGGACTTCAGAGTTTGGCTACAAATCAGAGATTGAAAAAGAAAAACACATAGTTATAGATGGTAATAGAAATGTTTTACTTGTAGGTCTGAGTGGTAGATCCATGAGCATGAGTCATTCTATTAAAACATAAATACCTCAGTCTTGATGTTGGGGGGAGGAAACTGGATCTGCCAGGAGTGCAGGTTGAACTGAGCAATACTGGGACCTTGGGACATCTTGCCCATGCTGAAGAGGAGATGGGGAGATGTGGAGAAGAGAGAGTGACTGGAGGGGGTGGGAGGGGGAAGGGATCTTGAATAAGGATATACATAGATAAAAAATGTGACTTTATTCATAATAAAAAATTTAAAAAATTAAAAAAAACATAAATACCTTCATATCTGTAATGTCAAGGATGTGAGTTACTGTTGATATAAGCCTGGAGATAGACTTTATGCAATTTCAAGCACCTCAGGTTTATTCAAATAAGAAAATATTTTGAAGGAATACATCTGTGAACACATGGGCGTAATTATTTATTTTTTTACTTATTTAAATGGAGCAATTACATTTGGATTCATGAAGGAATTATTTTCTCATCTTCTATTTATGTTTAATGGTATATGTGGCAAGACTTTGATATTTCTCATCTTTCTTATTTGAAATATGGATTGAGCATAACTGTTCATAAAGTCCTATAAAGTATTGTTGAGATTCAAAAGGAAATCATAAAAGAAGTCAAAATGAAAAACTATAATGGATAGGGTAGCATGGGGAGATGGCTTATCAGCTAAGAACACTTGCTGCTTTTGTAGAGGACCTAAGTCCAGTTCCCAGCATTCACATGGTGGCTCACATTTGATGTCCTCTTCTGTAGGCACCAGACACACATGTAATGCACATACATATCTGTGTAATACATATAAATAAATAAAAATAAGAGGATGAATTTAAAGAAAATATGCACATATTATTATGGTCAATGTGTTGGTTAGGCATTGAGCAAGAAACAATAAGAAGCCTGAGCAGTCTGTAGAAGTAAGGAGAGATTTCAGGAGCTCCAAGAGCATGTGTATAAGCATTCTTAGGAAATGGTGGTTTGGGAGTAATGGAACCGAGGGCTGTAATCAATGTGGAATTTACATTGCAGCAGAGTAGAGTCCAGACCTCAGATTCCTGTAAAGCATTTATTATATTTATCATGGCTTCTTAAAAAAATAGCCAACTACATCTAATATATCACAAACCAAAGTTTTCACAAATCATAAATTTCTTCCCTAGAGAATACATAATTACTGAAATGTATTAAGCTTTATTAATGTAAGGAGCTACAGATTTCATTTGTAATTAATTTTGGAAGAAGGGAAACATTTCATGAATACCATATTATCACTCTGAGGTCATTTCCCTTGACTAAAGAATAAACTTTAGAGCTCTATCAGCCCCACCCAACTTATTAAAACTTGTCTTTGATCCATAAGAAGCATGTAAAGTTTTTCCTTCTCTCCAAATTTCCTACCAAATGTATTCTTAAATTAGATTCTGGCCTTGCCTTTTATTTAAGTTGTCTGAGAAAAAAAAAAAAGCCCACAGTACCCACATCGTTGGTTGGGTGAACTTCATGTTCTTACAAAAATTCCTAAACCAACCAGCAATTAGCATTCCTCGCAACCACTGTATGAATAGGGCTCTTCTGCTTGCACCTGTGGCACATTTGTTTATAAAAGAGTCCAGTGTTTTACATACTTACCAATTGTTTCAAATAGAAAATAAAATGTCATATTGTTCCATATTAATAGAATAGAGAAAAATTTGAGTAACTCAAAATAGTGATCAGCACCTTTTTAATTCTTCTATTTAAAGTTAGAATTAATGACTTCTTTGTAGCCTCTCAGTGCAGAGTGTCTCTGCATGGCAAAGAAATCAGACAGCTTCTAGAGAACATTTTTTGTACATCAAAAGACTATTCAGCTCTTCCAGCAATTCCAGGGCTTCACTTGGTGCGTTGAATGGCCAGTGGCATGCAGATCACATGTAAAGATGATGATATGGTGATCACAAGTGCTGCTACCCCCATGACCCTCCCCCTAATACATTCTTACCTGTAGTTAAAGGCTTTTAATCATAACTCTTCATGATTAAATTTAGAATCTTCTAAACTATTTCTAAAAGCCTCCTTCTAGCCCCAGCCTCCTGCATCTGAAGAGACTGTTTTCTTCCTTTTCCATACTTCTGCTTATGCACCCTGCTCTAGTCTCTGCCTCATTGATCTTGTTCAGACTTTTACATATTTATATCCCCTATTTATCATGAGCATTTAAAAATAGGAGGTTATACATCTTATTTCTAGAACCTCAAATAGTCTGACCTAGAATAAAAGTATGGTAAATAACTGCCTGACATAAGTATATTTCTCAAAGCCATAAAATGAAAGCACAGACTTTATAACTCTCTTTCTAGTCTCATTTTAGCCATGGATTAAATGTTTCCCAGAATTATTGTGGAAAGGGTCACATTCTTTATGTAAAAAACCTTTCTCCAGCAGAAGTACTGTCTGGCCCTGGGGCCATAGTTAGACATCACCAGGCAACAGCCCAACATCAATACTGCTGAAAGGCTCACTTATTTACCTTCCATTTCACTGCTTGCTTGAGGTCACATTGCTAGGAAGGAAGGAGTCGAGATTCCAGTTCAGTCCAGTCTGGATAGCCAAGCATATGCAGCTTGCTCAACACAAGCAATAATTTCCAGCCTAAGTTACTTAATAAAGAAATTTTCCTCTCAAAGAAGCAGCCAGATATGCAAAAAAATAAAAGAGCAAACATTCAGTTTGCACTGCCAAGTAGTACATTGATCTATGCATTCTGAGCCATATGCATCCAGGTTCTTTGTTGTTCTATCTAGGAAGGAGGAAGGCAATGAGGTGGGTTGGAAAATAATATGTACATTTGCATAGCTAAGTATATATATACAGATGATTCTTCAAAATGCAGGAAGGATATGGTTCAAATGTAATTAAAAAGGCTTACATTTTACAGAATAGAAATGCTACCTGTTCTGCTCCAATACTTTAAGAAAATTCTACTCACTGAATGTATAATGAATGTATAAGCAAAAAGAAAAAAAGTCATCAAACTGAAACAATCCAAAACAAACAACAAATAATGCTGTCAATCATAAACCAGTCATACAATAAAAAATAACAACAATAATGTAAATTATAGCATGTTTGTCAGGTTTATTTTAAGTGCTTTTGTATTTGTTAATCTATTTAAATTTCATAACAGCCCTTTGTGGTAGGCATAATCATTACCCAGGTTTAGAGAAAAAAATCAACGAGGTTAAATAACTGTTATAGAATTATATAGTAATGAAATAAGTTATAGCCTGGAATGTAAAGATAGGAAGTCACTCTACAGTCTATCCTCTTATCCACCACAATGTATGCTTAAGTGAATAGTAACTGTGGGTGCTCTATTAAAAAACACATATACTCATGTGTGCTTGAATCAAACCATATTAAACACACATTTATATATGCAGAGATGGCATTTAAATACATATACTGTACAGATGCATATATGCTATATGCATAAGTAGGGAATAGAGATATACATATTTATAAATACAAATATGAAAATATAAAATATGCAATATATAAAATAATTTTACACATGCTAATAATAATTCTCCCTACAAATGTGCAGTTGAGTCCCAAAATTCAACAACATGAAAATGAGGAAAGAATTCCCCTTATGATTATATTTAGAAAATGTTTTCCAAGAAATATTGTTTAATCACTTCAGAGAAGCAGACTTTCTAAAGGCTGAAGCCAAGTAAAACTTTTGAAAATTGTTTTGGTAATGTTTACTTAGTGAGATCATATTTTCATTGCCCTGATGAAATACAGGTGCAAAAATCTAAATACATCAGCCCCACAGAACCATTTCCTGCCGAGTTCCTTTCTCCGCACTGGAGAAATCCCCTCTACCTGTCTGCTCTTACCTCTGTCTTCCACACTCATGGTTTTAATATGCCTTCCTAAAGACAAAGCAGAGGAAATTATTATTCACTGAATAGTATTGACTAGGTGACTGTAACTTATCAAAGATTATTTCACTAACTCCTTCCACAATATGACATGGGCTGCATTAGTGCCCTTGGAGTGCCCTTATTTATCCCATTGTAACTGCCTGTTTATATTGTTGATGAAGAAGGCCAAAAAATGAGTTTTTGTTCACATTTGAATGTCCAGACATGTTCAAACTGTTGGACAACTGTTTATTTTTTACAATATATTACAATATTTGGAAGCACACATATGTCAAGCATTTTGTCATCCTTATAGTGTACTGCATATTCTATAATAACTTCCTGCCATCGCCATCAGAGAAACAGAGACCCAAAAAATTAATGTACTTTATCCAAGGCACCCTGGGAGTTTGGAAGTGGCCATTTACAATTAGTCCTCTTGGACCAATATGGGAAACAGTACTTCATTATCAGTACTTTTGTTGTTCTTTAGAAACCAGTGGAACTAAATGGATTTGAACCAAACAGAAAGCTGTAGGTTGCTTGCCCATCTACACCTCGAGTGACAGTTCACAGACCAGATGGAAGGATCGCTTACTTCTAATGGTGCTGGGAGGTGAAGGTGTCATCCGGTTTTCACAAACAACACAACAGCACCCTTGCCTGTAGCCCCTGCTCCCTCTCTGAGGGCCAGAGCTGCCAACTGTTAATCAGAAAGGTAAGGGGCTCTCCTGGAGTTATACATCCACATATCCTTGCATGGAAACAAAAATCTTTCTTTGATTCTTAATTCAATCACATACCCAACTGGCAATCTTGCATATCAAAATGGGAATCCTGGGAGGCTGTTGGAATATGCAGATCAACAGAAGCTAATTAGCATTAACTTGCAGCCATCCTGAACTGATTGGCAGCACAGCTGTGGGGACCCAACAAAACATGCTGAGTCGCATGTTTGTCAGGCCACCTGCCACTTGGCAGAATCCAAAATAG
>PVIH01001200.1:170598-253153 GCA_004025045.1 Sigmodon hispidus
CTGGGAATTTTCCAAGCACCAGGTATCTCCCTGACTCTAAAATGGATCCCTCTATCAAGGTATCTCTTTCTTTGCTCTCCCTCTCTGTCCGTGCTCCTTACCTCTCCCATGGTCCCAGTATACTGAGGGAGATCTTATCTATATCTTCTTCCCAAGAGGATCCATGGATGCCCTTCTTATGGTCATTCTTGTTAAATAGCTTCTCTGGGGTTATGGATTTTAGCCTGGTTATCCTTTGCTTTATGTCTAATATCCATTTATAAGTGCATACATACTGTGGTTTTTTGGGTCTCGGTTACCTCTCTCAAGAATTTTTGTTGTTGCTGTTTTGTTTTATTTCATCCATTTGTCTGCAAATTTCAAAATGTCATTTTCCATCTTGGGACTTCTTGCCCTTTATGAGGATGGGATGGGGGGATGGGGAGGAGGGAGGCTGAAGGCTGTGGTGGGGATTGGGAGGGGGAAGGGAGGGGGAGCAGGGGCATACATGGATAAAAAGACTATTTTACAAATAAAATAAAATAAATAAAAATGCATCTTTCCAGAGATTTTGGAACATCCTCACCCCTAATTGGTCCTACTACAGTCCTGTGAATGACCACTGGATCATGGTAACATTCTGTTCTTACCACTATCTACTTGGTACACATATAGAACTTTTCTTGAATCCCACTGTCACAACGTCAACATGAGACTTGGTGAGCTGACTCTTCTTGTCTCTTGTCTAGTGTTTTCTCCTAGAATGGCTAGGTGGATCAGCTTTCCCTGAGATGCTGCTAAGTTCCCATTTTACTCGGAAGATCAGCAGTTGGGGAGTAAAACCATGACTAGGGTGTTATGTTTTATTGACTTGTTTGTTATGTTAGGTAAATGAAGATCACATTTTATAGGATTTGAAAGCTAAATGAATATGAAAATTGAGCACTAAATTGTTTTACTCTCAGTGATTTTGTTTAGTTTGCTCTGAGAACATTGTAAAATTCAGCAGGAGGCGTTTTGAAATAGCATAGACTCTAAAGTAAGTGTGTGGCAGACCAGAGGGCACATCATACTTCAACAATGAATTCTGAGCCTCAGTCATGAGAACTGCTATATGTTTGTACTCATACAGAAAGCAAAGATTTTTTTCATTCCTACCATTTCTATCTTGTTTGTTGTCTTCATAGTTTTACTGTACATCCAAACATCTATGAACTTTCACATGAAAAACAGAACTGCCACTGAATGTTACCAAAGGTCAAAGAAGTGCCTTCCTGCATGAGTGATGCTGTTGAGCAGGGATATTGGGATAATTTCAGGTTTCTTTCTGCTTCCAATTTTATCACCAGTTGGCTGAAGCTCACTCTTCAGGAAGACTTCATTCATACTGGTCCTTGTTTAGGACTGGCCTTTACTGTTGGACCCCTCTGTTATGTGGACAGAACCTTTGAAACACTTTCAAATCTAAATATGAAAAGATGCTTTAGTATTTATTTACCAAAGCACTCAAAAGATACATGTGGGACAACTACATGTGCCAAAGCTTACATTAGGACCTGGGGCTAGCAGGAAAAAAGCAATCTCTGTCCTCAAGAAGCTTGAAATGCAGTAGGGAGGCAGGACATGGCACTCCCTGAGCTGCCTCCCAGTGTGCTTGATGAGAGAAATGAATAATGTGCTCTGGGAGTCAGGAGAAGGGAGGAGGGGCATAGCCTGGGGCTGGGGAAGTGTGTTTATTTTGCTGGTGAGATACTCTTTCCTCAGTGGAAGCCCTGAGGACAATTTTTACACATACTCATTTGGCATAATAATATTTGTAAAATATTTTACTGTCCTCAGATCATAAGGGAAGGGATTCATATGGCATAGCAGGACATGCAGCGCCAGCCTAACACTGGATTAATACTTGCAGAGACTTTGCAGGCTCTGCCGTGAAAGGATAAAAAGATTCTAATTACTTGTGACAGTGGATGCAAATTGGAAGTTGCTGGACAAACAAGTCCAAGAATAATTCTCCTCTGTCAGTGTTCGGAAATTCATTTTCATTTCTTTCTTCTTTGCCTTTTCCCCGCCTCTCGTCTTCAAGTAATTTTATGCATTTGCAATGTGTTAGACCTTGTGCTAGGTGTTGGTGGCTAAAACAGTCTAGCTGGAGAGACAGAAATAAACAAATCAACTATTCAGTAAGCACAGGCCACCACAGCAGAACGACAAGATGCTGGAGGTGCTTCAGACAAGCTTAAAATTCCTGCTTCACTGCAGACCAGCAAGGCTTCTGAAGGCAGAGATAGTTGAAAGGGTTCTGGAAGAATGCACTGTCTATTATCGATTTCATGTGTAAAATCTGTCTGGTCACTTACAGCAGCCCTTTGCCTTCTACAGTTTCCATTACTCTTGTTCAGGAAGAGTGAAGAGGGTACAATAAGCTATTTTAAAAGAGACTGTATTCACACATTTTTAATTACAATATAGTTACACCTTTCCTTTCTTTCTTTTTTTTGTCACCAACTATTCCATGTCCCTTTCCTCCAACCCTTTCTATTCCTTCCTACCCCATGTGATTGCTTCTTTTCTTATTGTAATTGCTACACACACACACACACACACACACACACACACACACACCTGCTGAGTCTGAGCTTTTTTGTTTTCTGTGTGTATATGGTTTCAGGGCTGACCACTTTGTAAGGGATAACTAATTGGGGGCTCAGGCCTGGGAGAGGCTCATTGTTCTTCTCTTAGCAGTTATTAATTGCTTGTAATAATTTGTCTAGGGGTGAGTTTCCATGAAATTTTTTTTCTTTCTGTTCTGTTCTTCTTTAGGCAGTCATTTCTAAGAGACAGTCTCACAGGTGATGTCCTGTCTTCTGGGCCTCTCGATCTTTCTGTTTGTTCGTCTACAATGTTCCCTGAGCCTAAAATTATATACAATACATATTAAGTATATGTGTATGAGAAGACTTCAAGGGAGCATATCACTTTATATTTATCTAAGTATATGTAGACGGACAAATATTTTATTTAATGTCATGCCAGTTGGAATAGCAATGAAAAAGCTGTGTTGTAGATGTATCTGTTAAGTGTTGGCTGCCCATTATCTGTTTATCTCTGCATCATGTTTAGTTGTGCCATCTAGTAATGGTCTCCATTTGCCGTGAAAAGAAGCTTCTTTGATCAAGGGTGATAGGTACATTTATCTGTAGGGTATAAAGATAATTTTTATAATATAACTATGAATTGTGCTGGTCTAGTAAAGTGACAGTAGAATATATATATATATATATATATATATACATTTTTTTCTAAGATTCATGACTTTACTAGCCTTGGAGAACTGGCTAAGTTTCAAGGCAAGATACCTTTCGTATTGAGAGTATACTAAGAGCAATTAGACAGTTATCACCAAGATGTGAGTGTCACACCTTTGGGGATATCTTGCCAATCTGATCATTGTTGTAGTTCATGGGCATCCTACCTGGATAGGACTTTTGATTACTTCCCTTTTTGGCAACTTGCATAATACTTTCTGGCACTCTGGAAACTAGATTCCAGGAAGGAGACTTTCAGATTATATCCATCTGGAAACATATGAGTCTAGTGACCTAGAATACAGTGTTTTCATCAATAGTGGTATACTTTTAACCTCCGAGAGACAGCCAAAGACAACACCAATACCCTATACTGTATATGTGCTTTGTGATGTGTAACTTTAAGTAAATATAAAAAAAAGGTACCTTGAGGCTTTATCAAATAACACTGGTGATATTGGTCCTCCTTTCCTTCTTTTCTGTTCACCTCAGTCCCCCTCCAAGCTGGAGCTACCTGTCACCTTTCCCACTTATCACATCATTGAACCCAGATCCTGTTCCTGTCACTCTGTTGCTTAGGTTTTGTAAACTTGACCCAAAGTAGACTCTAGAGAAAATGCCTCCATCGGATTAGAGGTGTTAGGTAAACCTGTGGGGTCTTTTCTTTATTAATGATTGATATAAGAAAGTCCAATGTACTGTGGGTAGTTCCATGCCAGGCAGATGATCCTGGGTTATACACAAATGCAAAATTAACCAGGAATCGGGCAGCAAGCTAGTAGTTAGTATTCCTTTGTTCCTTTATGGTCTCTGATTCATTGTCTATCTTCATGTTTCTGTCTTAAGTTTCTTCCCTGACTTCTCCTCTCATGATGGAAGGGGAAATAAGTCCTTTCATCCCAAGTTGTTGTTGGTTTGTATTTTTCACAGTGAGGAAAACCTGAGACAATGTCACATTGTTATAATTGTTCCGTTTTAACTTTAGATACTATTGATAATTTGTTGTACCTAATTTATTGTATATTTTTATAATTTAAAAACCTTGTTTGTTTTGTTTTAAAAATTACTTACTGTGTGTTTTCTGTGTATTTACTTGGGCAGAGCCAGAAAACATCCAATGGGAGTCTCCTACTACCTGATTCCTGGGATCAATGTCACATCTTCAAAATGAGTAGCAACTGCTTCTACCTGCTAAATCATCTTGTTGGCTACAATTTTCTGTTTGCTTGTTTTGCTTTTTATTTTAAGCCTTCTGGGGCAAGAGTCTAAGATGCTTTTATTCAGAGGTTGGATGAGTTATCTTCTAAAGACTGAAGTTCAGATATACATCTTCCAAACTTTCAGCAAACTGTCTTCTTGCATATTGGTAAGAATGAGAACCTGTATGGAATCTGGTGAGCACCAGTAGTTAGTGGCCTCATAACTTTTGGCTAGTTGTTCTCTTCCATGACAGCTGGCTTCCTCTGCCTCCTGTGACTCCATGTATTCATAAAAAAGCTTAGAACTGAGTCAAGAACTCTTAGAACTTCTATGTAATTTTCTTTGAATGTATTTCTCCTCCTTGTTCAGCATTAAACAATTCTATCTACAGCTGCATTCTGAGCTCTAGTCCTATCTTTACCTTGGTGACTGACATGTTCTACTTTGGTTCCTTGGGTAGGTTCTAGAGTGTGTTTCAACTGTCAGATGTGGGTTAAAAGAACTCATCATATCTTGGGAAACAAAGCATTTTCTACCAGCTCCCAATATATGAAAACATTTTCTTTATACTCTTTTTTCTAGTATTTATTTGGTAGCAGGACTGCTCAGTCTTAATGAAACCATTATGGCCAGAAGTAGATGATTTACTTATTTACCACTTCATATACCTTTGTTCATGCACCAAGTCTCTATTGTCTGATGCATTCTTTAACTCAATAATTTATATATGAGGTTCTTCTATATTAAAAGATTGTTCTCTTATTACTTTATAAAGTAATCTATCAAGTTGTGTAGACAAACCATAGTTATTTTGTCTACAATATAGGTTTTTTGTTCTGTTTTGTTTTTAAATAAGATCTTATTATGTACCCCAGGTTACCCTTGAACTAGTGAACCTCCTGTAATGCAAGATGGTTTTGACTTAGTGATCCCAGCTTCTCCAGTGCTAGGGTTATAGGCATGGATTGTTCTATCTACTTTTCTGCTACTCTTGATATGGACTTGAATTTAGAATCAGGAAAGGAAATAAAGGATAATATAGTAAATGCTATGTAAATTGTATCTTCAAGTGCTATACCCTACTCCAATAGCCTTACATTGTTGTAGAAGATTTCCAGGCCCTTTTGGGCCCGAGGTTCAGACCTGGCCTGCAGTGGCTTTTGTCCCCCAAAGAAATGAATCAGACACTTATATTAACTTCATACTGTTTGTCCCATGTCTCATGATCATTACTAGCTAGCTCTTTCATATTAATTCAATCCATTTCTTTTAATCTATCTGCCACGTGGCCCAAACCGTGGCTCACCTGGATTCGTTACATGTTTCTTCTTCGGGGGTCGGATGGAGACAGGCTAACTCTGCCCTCCTTCTACCTGTCTGTCTTTTGATTCTCCATTCACTTCTATGGTGCTATGGTCCTTTATTTACAGCATATAGAGAATATTCCACCACATTACATATATTAATTTAATAAATAATATCAACTACCTTATAAAGCAAGGGGTGGTACAAGTATTATTATTATAGTTCCAAGTTGTATATAAGACAATACCAAATACCTGTGAGTGATCAGCAGTTTTATGTCAACTTGATATTATCTAGAGTAATTTGGGAAGAGGAACACTTGATTAAAAAATGTTTCCATAAGATCTGACTGTAAGACATTTTTAAAATTAATGATTAATGCAGGGTAGCCTACACCATGTGGGTGGTGCCAACTGTAGGCAAATGATCTTGGGACGATTAAGAATGCAAGCTGAACAATCCAGTAAGCAGCATCCCTCCATGGCCTCTGCATTAGCTCTGCCTTAAGTTTCTGTCTTGAGTTTTTGCTCTGACTTCTCTGGATGATGAACTACAAGCTATAAGATGAAATGAACACCTTTCTCCAAAGTTTCTTTTGGTAGTGATGTTTTATGACCACAATAGAAACTCTAAGGCACTAGTTCATAAACACATTGAAACTGAACAAATTTGATGCTTATAGGAAGAGTATGCCATGCCACCTGCTAGTGAACAAACTACTGAACGTACTTTCATTTAACTGTAACCATAGCTTGGAGCTGTCTCCATTTAGAGTTCAACATACAGAGGACAGGAGGTTGTACAGAGAAAAGTCAGTTTATCACTTTAATATTCATTATTCTACATTTATATCTTCTAAACATGCTTTTAAATTAGTTTTAAAATAAAGTTATGTAAACAAATAGTTTTGAAGTATGAAACACAGGGGAGAGAGAAGAGAGAAGTGAGTGAGAGAGAGAGAGAGAGAGAGAGAGAGAGAGAGAGATAGAGAGATTACATATCTTTTGTCTTTGTTTGATGAGGGAAAATGTTTTTATAAGTGAAGGTTTTACTCAAGTCAAGAAACTGCGAGCCTCATGTTAGTGCAGTCCACAAATCAAGTGTAAATTTTTCTAATGGTTTCTCATACTCAAAAAATTATGCATGCCAGAAAAAAATAGCTCTCTTTTCAGTAGGCAAAAGGATAACCAACTGAAAAGGACCAAGAAAGCACTATAATTCCAGGAATATCAACTCTCAGATTAAAGAAAATGGCTGGATATCAGAAAACATTAATTAATGGTGAAACTTCTATGGTGAATCTTCTATAACTAGGCAGGTCTAGTGCATCTGGAGGCCCCATTCCAATGTAGGGAATGAGTTAAATTGTGAATCTATAAGAATTTATTAAGTTATATTTATAATGTTTGTGTGAGAAGCTAGTGAGTAGCATATCAGATTCTTGGAGAAATTCATGGCCAGTAGCTGAGAAAACTGATGACTGGTTGCTTCCTGGAATGTTCCATTCATCCTATGGTGCAAACATGTGTTCTACACCATTTTACCTCTGAAAACCATGTCATAGAATTTACTTAAAAGAAGATTCATGACTCAGAAATGAGTGTGAAATTACTTAGACTGTTTGGGAACACAGACCAGCATTTGCTCTCCTGGGGCCATAAAGCAGTCTCCTCTCAAGCATTTCAGTAGCTTCAGCTCTATGGAAATGAGAATGGCATTGTTCATGAACATAAATTTTGGCTTTTCCAGGGTGGAAGATGGACACTAGTTCTGCATTTCCTTCAAATTTAGAAACCAAATACCCATCTCTTCTAAGTCCAGAGCCCATGTTGCTATTCCTGATCTTTATTTATTGTACTTAAAGACAGCCTTTCCTTCAGGCGACATCATTGTTACAATCTGCTGTTTGTGCAGTCCATCCCAAGCATACTGTGGTGCCTGCCCGGTGAGCAGATGGTAGACATTCCTTCAGAGCAGACATGGGGATGAAGGATCTTTAATGTCCAATTGCTGATGCACCCCCATTTCAGTTCACTTGAACATTGTTAAAGTTGTGAGAATAGCAACGTTCTTTAAGCCATTTAATATATTTATATCTGCAAACTACAATGGATTGATTGATAAATCATTTCAAACAGAGTCAAGTTGAGGAAGGCAAGTCTCTTTTACTGATTTAAACAATATAGGAGAAAAAATACCAATAATCTATGACTTTGAGTCTGAAACTGAGCTTAGTAGATGAGTAAGTCACTTTGATTTGTAGAGATCTCCTTTAAACTTTCCAAGTTCTGTCACACCTCCTTTCCCAGAACACACACACACACACACACACACACACACACACACACATGCACACACCACACAGACACAGACACACAGACACACAGACACACAAAATCATTTGTATCTGGAGACTTAAGCTCTGTGATACACAGGACATTTGGGTGGTGCTAATATAGAGCTTCAGACATTTTCATATTCCTACTGTTGTCCTAAGAACCCTTTACCATATCTCATGGTGGAAGAACACAGAAGAGTTCTAAATTATTGCTCTGGTGCAGCAGAGGAAAAAGTGAAAGAGCCTGGAGTCAGGGAACTTGAACTCCAGTCTACTCCTTTATAACTTGGTGTCTGCAGTCAGATAATCTTTTGCTATCCCTGGTTCTCATTGCCTTCTCAGTAAATTAAAGTTGAAATACTGGATGGTCTCTTACCACAGGGACCTCAATTTAGATATCTGAGAGATTTAAAAAGAGGACTGATGGAATTGATGCCCATGATCAAGTTTTCATATTCCACTAGGAAGTGTAGTAAAATTCAGTTTTGTCAACATTAAATAGATTTGTGTGTGTGTGTGTGTGTGTGTGTGTGTGTGTGTGTCTGTGCAACATGTGAATATTTTAATATATATATATACATAAATATATACTACCTACTAGATACCCAAGACTGTACTGTTATTTAAACATATCCAAATATAATATTGAAATTGAGGTTCTCACTTTCATGAGTAATAGTAGTTTGTAGACTAGAGAATTCAATAGAATTGAGATAAAAAGAATCCAATTGCTTAAGAAGTCATAATTGTTATAAAAACCATGAGAGTAAAGTATACATTATTTGGAGAGCATATAATAAAATTTGACTACCACAGCCAAGAACATAATTTGTTGAATTTTGTTATAAATTCTTATTCCCTAGAAACATGTTTTTCTCATGCACAATTGTATTAAGAAAGCCAGAAAGTTCACCAGCTTTTCTATGAAAGGGATCCTTCAGTGCTCACATTCTAAAATATTGCAGGCATTTTGCCATTTTTGTCATACTAAGGACATTTTGTAATACAAAATCAGGCTGGTTTCTTCATTCCCAGACACACAACATCACTTGAATGCTAAGATAATTTTGATGCTCTTTGTTCCTGATTGATTTTTCACAGATTTTTATTTTATTTTTTTTAAATTCACAGAAGACTGAGTTACTGTTGGACTCCATAAGAAAAGAGCTTGCTCATGGCCTTTAAAGGTAAGATAGCTTCCTTGTTGGTAACAGGCAGGCATATGTAATTTCTAGACTAGTAATTGCAACAGCTCCCCACTTGCTTACTTGGAAAAGCTGCAGGGCCATGCCATTTAATACGAAAATACTTAAGTTTTCTATCTCAGTGTCTCCCATGTGACACAATTCACTGCACATGCAGGTGACATGGCTCCCTTCCTGTTGGACTACAGCATTATCATCAATGGTCTGGCAGAGTGTAAGGGAGCTGAAAATGCTGAATTAGAAGATTAAAAAGTGTCAGGTGCTAACCTTCCCTGGGAAGCCTGTCTTGAGTTTGTCATGCTGGGCTAATAGCTACCACTGCATATGGTACCATGCTCTGAAATGTCCCTCTGCCAGAGTGTTCAGGCTCTGGGCCAAGGGACTTCATGAGCATCATTACAGCACTTGTTAAACTCAGGCCACTTCCCCAGTGTGTGATTCGACAGAGCTATAGTAGGTTTTGCAACATTGCACTCTGACTTATTCCTGAGAATGCTAACTTGTTATTATCATTTTTGAAGGGGGTACATTTTTAAAACTAAAAAAAATATTATTTTATTTTAATCTTTATTGAGGTTAAAATAACAAAATTGCATATATTTCAGACATATAAAATAATTTTTTGCTACAGTTTTACAAAATGAAACAATCACTATGATCAAGCTAAGTGATCCATGTGTTCCTTCCAGGCAAACATTTTGTTTTAAGAATATTTATGACCTATTGTCCTGATAAATTCCAAGCATAAAATTCAATAGAATTTTTTTAAAAATTCATTTTGGGAACTGGAGACATGGCTCACTGGATAAGACAATGTGTTGTTTTTCTAGTGCATGTGAGTTTGGTTCCAACCACCCACATTGGGTAGTTCATATCTACTTGTGATTCCACGTTCAAAGGATTCTGTATCATCTACTGGCCTCTGTAAGCAAATATACAACACACACACACATACTCTCTCTCTCTCTCTCTCTCTCTCTCTCTCACACACACACACACACACACACACACACACACACATAGACACACAAACACACATAATAAAAGTAATTTCAAAATTTCAGAAGAATTATTTTTAAATTAGCAGGTAAATTATAAGGTTTGGATTTAATGTTCTTATACTCACTTCTCTGTATAGTTGCCATAACTTTACCCCCAAAATGAAAGTCTATCTTTTTCAGCCACATCTTTCCCTTTCTCCCACCTCACTGACTCCAAGTAGCCATCTTTCTATACTATATTTCCATAAATTCAACTTTCAGACTATATGAGAGAACAGGAAGTACACGTCCTTGTGTATGAGCATCATGCTTTCTGGCTCAATTATGTTCCCACAAATGTAAGAGGCTCTTCTTTTATGAGGCTGAGAATAACCTGCAATAGCCAAGCAGATCATATTTTCTCTGTGCCTCCCTTTTATTGACAGACATAGGCACTTGGGTTGCTTTAGCATCTTGGCTGTTATGATTAGTGGTACTAGAAACCACATTTGATGGACAGGCTTTACACCTTTGTTTTAGCATCTAGTTGTTGCTGGTAAGATACCTGGGGGAGATTCTAATGTGGACTTTCTAAAATGAAATTTTACACAGCCTCACTCCTACCCCCAATTAGCTCAAGTCCTTCTAGAAGTCTTGTTTTGAGCATTTTTGGCTTACCTTTGTTTTAGCATGGGCCTTGGAGAGAGCTCCATTTAAAGTGTCATTAGATGGTCTCTGTGGTCAAGCTGGGAGTAAGAGATGTGGAGAGAACAGTAGATAGGACAGACATCCACCAACAGACAAATGTTAACCCCTCTGTCCCTCTATTCCCTTCTTACTCGCAGAACAAATCAAAGCCAGTCACATAAATAGGCAATGGCAAAATCAAATTAGAAGTGTTTCTCTTAATTTGAAAAAATAGCTAGGGTTGATTTAATTAGTCTGTTGTGAATGTGAAGAGCCTGTCCTCTTACTGTCCTGTATCACCTTGGAAGGAGCTGACTGTGGTGTCTTTGTGGCAGGCTGTGTCCTGCTTACATTTTCTCGTAATACCAAATAATACAAAACAGTTTGAAATATTCAATAATTAGCTTTTTAATTGTTGAATCGGTTTATAGAACTCAATTAGCCATGGCATTCTTGAAGCCTATGACAAGCAAAGAACTCAATATCAGATTAGAAGGAAATGTGCAGTTTTTCCTGTAAGATGAGCCAAAAAAAGGGGGGCATTATTGATGTAATGCAATAGTTTTAAATGAAAAATATGTCCACTGGGAGTACTTTCTGTTCTTTGGAAGAATGATCCCCCAAATTCTATTTTCTTCTTCTCTGGCAATAGTTCCCTTACTGCTCTGAAGTGAAAAGGTTTTACAGAAATCACAGAAGAGAGATGAGAAGAAGAGTCAAGACCAAGTTGTCTGCATTATCTGTCTCCTGAAACTATAGTAACTTGGGTTTTTTTTTTTTTCTGTTGAGCTGGGAAACTGCTGTCTACAGTGGATGACTTGGAAGGGTGTGTCAGTGATCACAGTTCAGTCCACAGAAGCTTAAAAACCTATCAGGGAAAGTGTGGATGATGGGATTATGGTCTCTCTAAGTGCCATGAGTTGGGAATTTCTTTCTTGGGACACTTAGGAAAAACTTATTATATGGTTAGAAATCTTTTAACAAGCTTCACAAAGTCATCTCATATCAGAGTCTCATAATTGGAAAGGACTTGAAAGATGCTAGAGTTAAAAATGCACATTCGCCATAGAACTTCTCAAATTTCTTCATGCTTGCTTTCTCTCAGGTGAGGAACAGGACATTGTTGCAAAAAGAACACAAGAAATTCAGTAAAAATATAAATTTTGTGTTTTCTCTAAAAGAATATTCATCATATTGTCAAGTATTACCTATATGTTTAATTGATGCATTGTTTTTAACTACTGTTCTGAGTTGGGGTTAGATATGAGTATTTCAGTATTGAGAAGATATGGCTTGGTTTTAAATATTTTATAGTATAGTGTTTAAAAACATAAAAGAATACAATAAATAATGATTGTTTTGATGGTGATATATTGAAAATGCTATGGACATCTTCAGGAGAATTCCTGAATCAGTTGTGGTAACAGAAAAGACGTCATAAAATAGATGATGTTTTAATTGCTATTTTATCTCTAGATAAATATCTCTAGATTATATAATGGATATACTGCATGGTGGGCAGTTTAACAGCATGTGCTAAAGCTATAGTATTAGAAACACTGTCTTGAGCATAGGCTGCCATGTATGCTTGCCTGTTGTTGGTGAGGGAAGGTAATGTTAAGGTAGAGAATTAAGTCAGTCTAGGATATGAGACTGAATGGACAGGTAGGATCAGAGTGTTCAGGGTCAAGAAAATGGAGACGACAGGAAGGACTGGACTTGGAACTATTTGGAAAGACTAACAATAAGACCAGGAGGCTATAAAGGGAGGTGGAACTTTCTTTGTCCCAATCTCCCAGCCCCAAATAAACACACAAATGCTTTTATCAATTACAAAATGTTAAGCTGGTAGTTCAAGCTGATTACTAGCTAACTCTTACTCTTAAATTAACTCATATTTCTCTTTATGCTCTGCCACATGGCTCATGAATTGTTATTTCATTTTTTACATGTCCTGCTTATTCAGCAGCTAGCTGGCATCTGCATGACTCTGGTGTCCTTCTCATCATTTTGTTGTGCTTTCCTACCTAACTTCCTGCCCAGCTACTTGCCAACCATCATTTTGTTAAACTAATTTGAGTAACAAATCTTTACAATGTACAAGGGGATTATTCCACAGCATCTCCCTCTTTTTGTCCAATTAAAAAGGAAGGTTTGGTTTTATGTCAATAAGTCATATTAATTGAATTGAAATTCCTTTATTTTCATTGCCAGTGCAATGTTTGTAGTGTTCTTTCCCTATGCTTTGTTGTTACTACAATGTGTATAGTGTTTTTTCTCTCTGCAAGAGTTCATTTTTCCCGCAGGATTTAAAATTCATCAATGGTAGTTATTGGGGACCTTTTTTCCCCACACTCCAATATATTGTTGCTCTCTATTGATATGCTCTTTGCTTATTCCCATTGCCTTTAGTGAATTTTTAAGGTAATATCATGATTATAATTTATTAATCATGAACAAATTCTGTCACTAATATATTTAGATAACTACCACAAATAATATGCATATATCTAAACAATATGCATTAAAATTGGTAAGCTACCTAGACAAATTAATAAATATTTATTAATTTTTACTTTACTAATTTTATTTAATAATTAACAAATTATCAAATAAAAATAATTATAAGTATTAACAAATAAATACTATAATATACAAAAACACAGTCAGGTAGCTAATAAATTGATGAATATTACTATTAATATGTAAATAATATAATAAAACAAGATCATCTGCCAATGCCTTGAAGATTTACCAGAAGATACAGAATTAGCACCTTAAGATATGAGACAGAGACTGTAAGAAATACAGAAGGACATTTGGCAATTATTTAGCACATATTTTACATTTATGTGTAAACATTTACATACATTGAGAATAATTGGGTTCTGGAACTTTATTTTATGCCCAATATTGTGAGCTATCTTCTGGTATGTCAGATATGACAGCCTCATTAAAAATTGACATTTTTTGCAAGGTAACAATTAAAATGATGAGAAATGTCATCTATGTTGAAAAGGCATAGGTAGTTTTCTGTGTGAATAAACTCTTCTAAGTTATCAATAGATGTGAATTTATCCAGTCTTATAATCTAGACATGTATTTTACAAGATAATAATATTTTACTAATTGTCCTCATGACATACAATATAAAACCAAAGAAATAAAAATCTATGCTGTTAATTTTCTCATAAAGTAGGTATGTAAGTTTGCATAATGTCAATTTTTACACTAAAATTTATAAGTTGTATATGGAATAGAAGTATTTAACATGCTATTTCAACCATAAGAATTTTGATATCAGTCTACTATTTGAGCAAAATTACGATGTCTATAAAAAAGAATTATAAGTTTTTCTTCAAAATTGTTTGCTTTACTTTTGTATGTGATACATTAAAATATTTGAATGACACTCTAAAATCACTTTTATTATGAAATTTAAATTTTATTGTTTTTATTTTAAGTCTATATACATCACCAAAAGCCCATGGTCTTACCTTTGTATGATATTCACTTATTTGAGGTTATTTCTGTTGGCAGAAGCATAGTACTATTTTTTTAAAGCTACCTTAGTAAAAATTTTAGTAAAGATTTATGAATACAAAGTTAGCTTTGAATAAAAAACTTTAATTGTAACAATATAGTAATAAATTTTGAGAAATGTTTAATTGTCTGTCTTATATTATATTTCTTCATGTAAGAAAAATTTCGGCTTTAACAGATAATAACTAGTATAAGACAAATGTTTAAATCATTTATATGCATGGCATTAAATTTTTATTTTTAAAGCTATATTTTTTTGTAGATTTATTTTAAATAGAAACAAATATTTGTAATAAAAATAAAATTAAAAAAGTTTTAACTTTAACATAGATTATAGGCAACAAAAACATTTATTAAGTAAAAATTGCAGTAACACTCTAATTAATTTACATTTGGCAAAATTAGAGAAAATACTTATTAATCTATTTTGGTGAGTCTAAAGTTTTGTATCTAATTTACCTTTTATTATAACTAAAGAATTGCTATAGCTATCTAGTCTTCAACTCTATCCAAGACCCCAGAAGGGTAAAATGTTACTTAATGACAGGGACCTCAAGGTGCATGAGTAGTCACCCAAAGTTGCTCTGTAACATTGGGGCTTCCAACTCTGGTCTACAGGCCCAGAATATCTGACAAACTTTTCAGTGGAGCAGGAAATTCGAGGTACTATCTTGCAAAATTTGTCAGTCACTTTCTACTGTGTCTTGTAGAATGTCTGGCAGTTCTATAAAGCAAGAGCCCTGAAGGACCATCTCACCTTATTTTGACAAAGTTCAATGGTCACTTTTGTATGGGCCATGCATGTCCAGTTCATACAACATACTGCCAAGCAGTTCAGGCAAGAGAAGTCTCTTGCCCAAATGGCTAACCTTATCTCACTAAAAGCAAACTCCATAGGAGATTCTTCGATGCCCATCATTCCTTATGTGAATTTGAGCTGCCAGAAGAGATGTATCTCATTGTCATTAAAAACACTTTGTTAACAAAATATTTTAAAATGACATATTCTATAGATCGTTGAAGTATTTGAAAACCATCTAAAATATATCTCCCTATATAATCCTGAAAACAAACCTAACATATGTATAAATTTGAATGTTGTAGATGACTACTAATCTATGTATCCTAGTTTATAATACTATCTTCCAAAAATTAAAACTTTACCTTATATTTTAAATGAACTGCATAGGTATAATACCTTAAACTTAAGTGTAGAAACATATGTACAATTTGTTGTAATAAAAATAACCTTAGATTTGTATCAATATAAAAAACCATTTAAGAATAAGAACATATATATATATAGTATAACAGAAATAACTTGAAGTTTCTATCAAAAAACTAAAGCCCATATCAATGGAAAATAATTTTAGATTACTATTTTTGGATTAAAGTAGATTTAGTAATTTTTATTCTATCATTTCTGTATCATTTCCCCCCTTTTCTCTTAGAAGAGATCTTTGAATTTAACTCCTTTGTTTAGCTTTATACTATGTCCAATAACAACTTGTAATCAATCATTCTAAACAATGGCAAACATTTATAATTTACTTTTCAAAATGTGGCCATAGTTCTCTAGACTACTGCCCACTGACAAGGGCTGTTGGCAATCTTTAGGGGACACTGAGAAAATTTAGAGTAGGGTTAGGGTTAGCTCTGACTAGAGCAGCCCAGGAGTCTGGATCATCTCAACTATCTTGAAGCTGTTCTAGATGCAGAACTCAGAAAGCTGAAACAGAGGTACTTTCGATCATGTGGGCCATTCGTTCTCATCATAAATTTTTCAGTGGTCTTTCTCAATCAAACCTAATGTTTCTTAACCTGGAATTAATCCAGATCCTTTTATTTCTTGTGGAAGTAAAAACAGAACCTCTTTCCCAAAGTAACATGTCTTTTGACTTAAATTTTGAAATCCAGATATTTTAAAAATATGTAGGTTGGTTCAATATATCAGTTTTCATTATCCAAGGTCTTTTAGCAGCCAAAAATTAAAATAAAAGGCAACATAATAATATACCTAACTCAGACTACATATATTTTTCATCTTTATGTGGCTTTTTTTAAACATCCTTTTTTAAAGGACTTCATTATTTTAAAATTATATATATCTTTTTTAGACTGTCTATACCTTGTCTTCTGTTTTTACTGTATATTTCTATCTTTTTCTCACCACATGAGCCTTTAGACTGCTAAGCAGTATGGCTACAACTAAATTGGTGGCTTTTATAGCTGTCTCTGTCTCATTCCTTGGCTTACTGAGAAAGTTTAGCTCACCACCCACAGAACACACAGAGCAAAGGCAACCACCAAGAAATGATGCTTGACTCTATTCTTGTGTGTTTAAAATGCATTTTTAAGTTTTGTTAAGGTTTATGTGAAAATTTTGGCCAGACTTTGAAGTGCCATATATAAATGAAGGTGGAATTTTTCTTTGTCCCAATCTCCCAGTTCCAAATAAACACACAAGAACTTATTTTTTTTTTTTTAGTTTAACTTTTTTTAACATACCAACCACTGTTCCTTCTTTCTCCCCTCTTCCTAATCCCTTCCCAACTTCCCCTACCCCATCCCCCATCTGGTCTTCAGAGAGGGTGAGGACTCTCAGGATAAGTCAAAACAGTTTGGCATATACAGTTTAGGTAGGATCAGGCCCATCCCCTTGTATCAAGGCTGAGCCAAGTATTCCTCTGTGGGAAATGGACTTAAAGAATCCAGAAATAAATTCTAGTCTGACCGCCAGAGCCCCACAAACTTCCTACACCCTTGCCATTCAATTATTATCTACATTCAGAGGGTTTAGTTCGTTCCCATGTAGTTTAAGGCCAGCCTGGTCCACAAATGCTTATATTAGTTACAAAATGCTAGGCTGGTAGCTCAGTCTTGTTACTAGCTAACTCTCTTACACTTAACTTAACCCATATTTTAATTTATGCTTTACCACTTGGCTCATGGATTGTTACCTCATTTTTTACATGTCCTGCTTGTTCTGAGGCTGGCTGGCATGCTTGACTCCATCTTCCTTCTTCTCAGCATTCTCAGTTTGGCTTTCCTACCTACCTCTCTGCCCTGCTACCTGACAATCAGCATTTTAATTAACCAACTTGAGTGACAAATCTTTACAATGTACAAAAGGATTATTCCACAGCAGGGGGCTAATAGGTTTTGAAGTAAAAAACAAACAAAAAAACAAAACAGAAATTAACAATACATAGTCTATGTTCAAATCTGTGCTTTGGACCTTCTGAGGGCCTGGCAGCAATGGCAGTCAGTGAATGTGCTGAACTGATCAGTACCATACTTCACATTGAACCCACTAATCCAATGTTTGTCTCACATAGCTTCCCAGATGGGCTTCTTCACAAACTAAAGTTTGAGAAGTACCAACTGTGATAGAATCATAGCCAGGGTTAGTGAGTATCATCTTAGAAGGTGCAGGAGCACCTTTGGGAGAAGACTGTTCACAGTGGGTGAAGACAGAGGATGACTCTCACATACTAATGAACTTGAGAGCCAGGTGTAAAATTCAGTTAAAAAGTTTATTATCTCTGAAGTTTTGGAGCTTAGGCTACATCTCAGTAAGTACATATCAGAAGGGAAGAAGCCATGACAATGCAGAATGGGAGACTGCCCCAGAATATAAACATTCTAGCAGCCTATCCTTTGATATTAATGTTAGATACTTGTCTTCAAAATACAGTTTATTTTCAAGCCAGGTTTCCTCAATTTGAATCATTTAAGATCATTTCTAAAGTAAGTATAGTCCCAGACAAAGAGATTTACCAGCAACCTTGCCCTTGTATACCTGCATGTTAGTCCTCCGTTCAGGGTGAGTGTGTCTGCCTCCTGAACCAGGAGTCTCTCTCCAGAGAGCCTTTACTCCAAGGTTTACCTCCTCTCTCTTGTCAGCGCCTCATTTTAGTGTAATATTTATTGTCTAGAGTATCATCATAGCTTTGCCGGGTTAGTCAGATTGTTATTGCCACCAGAGTGAACCTTAAAATATTAGACAAGCATTTTAATTTGGTATAATAAAAAATACCTAGAGAATAAATTAATTGAACATTTGATTATGCTTTTTTATCAAAGCAATCTGGTAGTTTATGATTTGCGTTTATCCCAACTGTCTTGTTCCACTTGCCTCTGAGAAGTCTGCTGCCCTAACAGAGTTTCTGACTGTGCTTTTTTTGTTGATCTGTTTTCTTCATTCTAAGAATCTATTCCCCACTCAGTATTTGCATGGACTGTATTACTCTCCTCCCTTCTATTCATTTTTCCATGGTAACTGCATTTACCGTTCAAGGTTCAGAACATATATTGTCTGCAAGGTTGTAATTTCTTATTACCTCTAGCTATAAGTGAGATTCTCTCCAAACTCTTGCCTATTTTAGCCATTTAAAGCAATTAGAGGCATCTGCCAGGATGAATACTGTATATATGGTACGTTTCTTATCTACAGAACAACTGCAAGCAAAGTACAAAACCTTGAAGTATTGTTGGCGTTATATTTCATAGATAAGAAAACTGAGATTAAGTGTGTTATTTAACATGCCCAAGAGGTATGCAGTTAATTTGCAGAGCCATAATTCTAGGCCAGAATCATCTAACTCAAACTGCTAAAATCTAGTACATTTGTGTGTCATTTGTACCATTTCAGTCATGAAAGAAATAGTATCCCCATAGAATCCTTGAGAGATGGAGTGCTCATTGTTCTGGTACTAAACAGGATGCCAACTACTTCCTTGCTAAGTGATTTGCTGATCAAGTATACTATAGTCTAATTCAAGATAGTGAGGCATCTCATTTTAAAGCACTTCATATATGCCTGGTGTCACTTGAGATGCCAGAGAAGAGACAGAATAAATTTATGTTGCAATGTTCTCTGCCTTATTGCTTATAATAAATCTGGAAAGGGAAGATAGACATTGCTCCCACCAGTACGGATAGCGTTAAATTATTGAGTTGCAGCAAGGCTCCTTTTCTAATCCCTGTATAAGCATTTCTCACATATAGTTTTAATTTCTTCCATGTTCATGGTGGCCAGTGTTCCCAACATTGACACGCATTGTGACAACAGATGTTGCTCAAGGAAGGAAGGGGCAGAAGTACTTACTGTACAGTGTAGATTCTAATAATAGGCAATGTACTCACCAGCTCCTCGTGGCATTGACATTCTGGATACATTCACTGTTTTGGCAATCAGCACACTAATCCTAGTGGGAAAAAAGACACCAAATTCTTTCTATTTCATACATCTCCCTGTTATAGCTCTATTCTTATATATTCTCTTCTTCTACCACAATATACATATTAGCATTAACATTATTGTATTATGAAGAGGTTATACTGTAAACTTCTCATTGCAAGGAGGGAAAGTACATGTGAGGTAGGAAATACAAACACTGAAAGTAGTAATATCTCAAGTAGTCACTGTTCTTTTTTGCTCACTCTATACATCCTATCCACCACAACTGAAATGTCATAAAAGTTATAGATATACTCCTTAAGAATAATAGCAACCAGCAACATTTTAATATAATTTCAGCATAATTTCCTAGAAATCACAGAAGATCTGCATTTGTATCTCCAGCTTTTAGGACTAACATCAATTTTGGTCATTGTTTTTTTTTTATTTTTTTTAAATTTTTTTTTGATTTATTTATTTATTATGCATACAGTTTTACAGAAGAGGGCGCCAGACCTCATCATAGATGGTTGTGAGCCACCATGTGGTTTTGCTGGGAATTGAACTCAGGACCTCTGGAAGAACAGTCAGTGCTCTTAACCTATGAGCCATCTCTCCAGCCCCCAATTTTGGTCATTGTAAAAGAGTTTTTTTTTTTTGTTTTTTGTTTTTTTTTTCTTCTCAACTGACCTATACCCTAAGCATTAATCCTGATTTCTCTATATCCATGTCTCATCTCTTACTCAGAGTCTAGCAAGGTTTAGCCTTTAGACAGTTTAAAGCATCTTATAGCCAGTTTTGCCTGAATTCTTAATATGTTCTTGGGTCTCAATGTTTTATTTGCAAAATATACTTACACTAACCTTTGAAATCAGGCTATAGGTTGGGTGTTGTCTGAGTATTTGCCAGGGATCCTTGGCAACTGAAGCACTGCCAAGGTCTGCAGGGTAACGCAACTGAGAAGTGGTGGAACATTCTCAGTGGTGGAGATGAGCAAGCAAGAAGATTTTTACTCACCTGAAGCACATTCCATAAGGCAACTTTATGAAAACACAGTTGTATACATATCATGCTTGGAGATGTTACTGTTGGTTTCTGCACATGTTGCAACATTGCCATCTGGCATTCACCACAACAGCCACAGCAGAAAAGAAATGTTGTATACATCATATTCCTGAATCTTTAGGATTATAAGATAAATAGATATTTTGTTTTTATAAAAGTCAGTTTCCCAGGCATTTTGTTACAGTGCTGAAAATTTGTCTAAAGCAAATATTGTAACTTCTTTGAATTCTTTTCAACATTCCATGATAATCTAGTCCTTTCCTGCTGTCTGTTCCATAAAATCTTATAGAAATAACCACTAGTTCTTTATGTTTTGGATATTAGCCCTCTGTCAGATGTTGAGTTGGTTAAAATATTCCCATTCTGTTGACTGCCATTTTGTCCTACTGATGATGTCCCTTGCATTAAAGAAGCTATTCAGTTTCATTAGGTCCATTTATTAATTTTAATGCCTATATTATTGGTGTTCTGTTCACAAAGTTGTCTCCTGTGTCAATGTATTTAAGGTTATTACCCAATTTCTCTTTTATCAGGCTCATTGTATCTGGTTTTACATTGAGGTCTTTGATCTACTTGGACTTGAGCATTGTGCAAAGTTATAGATACTGATATGTTTACATTCTTCTACATGCCTATATCCAATTAAGCCATCATTATTTGTTAATGATACTTTTTTATTGTATATTCCTGGCTTTATCAAAAGTCAGGTGTCCATGCATGTGTGAATTTATATGTGGGTCTTCAATTCTATTACATTGGTCAACGTGTCTGTTTTTATGCCAATACCATGTAGTTTTTATTACTACGGCTCTGCAGTACAGTTTGAAATCAAGGATGATGATACCTCTGATAGTTCTTTTATTATATAAAATCTTTTTGCCCACATGTGATAGAGCCTAATATCCAAAATATATAAAGAACACAAGAAACTAGACATTAACAAATTAAATAATCCAATTAAAAATGAGTTACAGTTCTAAACAGAGAATTCTCAACCTAAGAATTTCAAATGTCTGAGAAACAGTTAAAGAAATGCTCAACGTCCCTAGACATTGTGGATGTGCAAATCAAATGACTGAAATTCTGTCTTATACCTATTGAAATGGCTAACTTCAAAAATGCAAGTGATAGCTTATGCTGGTGAGGATGTGGAACAAGGGGAACACTCCACTGATGGTGGGAGTCCAAACTTGAATAGTCATTTTGGAAGTCAATGTGATTTCTCATAAAATTGAGAATTGACCTACCTCAAGATCTAGCTATACCACTCCTGGGCACACACCCAAGAATGCTTCATCCTAACCCAAGGACTTTACTATGTGCACAGCACGTTTTTGCATAATATTCTTATTTATTATTTAGTGATTTTACATAATGAACCCCATCAAACTCACTTATCAGTACTCTCAGATTCATACCCACTCTTACGATCTCCCCATTTACAAAAATAAATCCCTCTCTTGATGCTCATTTACTTACTGGAGAATAATTAAACTCCCTGTGGCCAGCCCTTGAAGAAAACGAGTCCTTCCTCACCCACATCCTGCCAGAGGCCGTCAATGCAGAAGTGAAGCACTGTGTCATTTAGCTATGTTCTGGCTTTGAGCTTTAGTATACAATGACATCTTTTTTTTTAAAATCCACTTATGAATGAGTACATCCCCTGCTTATCTTTCTAAGGTTGTGATACCTCACTCAGGAAGATATCCTCCAAATCTATTTATTTGCCTGCAAATTTTAGGATATCATTTTTTCTTACTGCTGAGTAGTACTCCATTGTGTAGATGTACCACAGATTGTTAATCCATTATTCAATTGAGAGGCATCTAGGTTGTTTCCTAGTTTTTGCTATTACTAATAATGCAGCTATGAACATAGATGAGTTAATGTTTGTGGGTGTGAATGTGAGTCTTTAGGGTATATGCCTAAAAGTGGTATTACTGGATTCTTTTATTATTATTATTATTATGAATAAAGTCTCATTTTTAATTCATGCATCCCCTTGTTCAAACTCCCTTCCCCCTCCTGCCCCTCTCAGTCACTCTCCTTGCCATCTCCTTATCTCCTCCCCAGCTAGGGCAGGAGGTCCCAAGGTCCCAAAGTCCCAAAGTGACTTAGTTCAGCATCCACTCCAGGCAGATCTGCTTTCCTCACTCCAACATCAAGACTGGGTCAGGTGTTCCTCTGGAGGGAATGGGCTCCAAGGTGCTGGTCCAAGGTGTTTCAGATCCCAAGCTGTTGTGGTTTGCATCTTGGACATGCTTTGCTTTTTGTTTAAAGTCCACTAATGAGTGAGCAAAACCCCTACTTATCTTTCTGGTTTTGTGATACCTTGCTCACTCAGGAGGATATTCTCCAAATCCATCCATTTGCCTGCAAATTTTAGGATATCATTTTTTTTTTAACTGCTTAGTACTCCATTGTGTAGATGTACCACAGTTTGTTAATCCATTCCTCAGTTGAGGGGCATCTAGGATGTTTCCAGGTTCTTACCATTATGAATAATGCTTCTGTGAACATAGTTGAGCTAATGCTTTTGGGGAGCAAATGTACATCTTTAGGGTATATGCCCTGTAGTGGTATTGCTAGATCCTTGGGTAGATTGAGTTCCAGTTTTCTGAGAAACTGCCATACTGCATTCCAGAGTGGCTGAACAAGTTTACACTTTTTATTCATAATAGCCAAGAAATGGAAACAACCTCTATATCCTACAACCAAAGAGTGCTTAAAAAATGTAGTACATTTACACAATAAAGTATCATTCAGTTGTTAACAAGAAGGACATCATGAAATTTGGAGGCAAATGGATGGAACTAGAAAAACAAACAAACAAAACCATCCTGAGTGAGGTAGCCCAGACCCAGCAGACAAACAGGGTATGTACTCACTTTTAAGTGGATATTAGCTTTAAAGCAAAAGATAATCCTGCTACAAGCTACAAGCAGGGCTTAAGGGGCGGGGCCACATGGAACTTTATGCTAAGGGAAATAGAAATAGAAGGTGGAATGGGGACTGATCGGGTTGGAAATAGGAAACAATGATGAGAAAAGGGAGAGAGTGCTGAGAATACTGGAATTGAGAAGCATTTCAAGGCGAGATGGAAACCCAGTGCAATGAAAACTCTGTGAAATTAATGAGAATAACTAGCAAAGACTCCTAATGTCAGGGGAGGGACATGGAGCCTGAACCGGTCATTTTCTGTAACCAGGAAAAGTCCTTAAGTGGAGGGATAAGGACAAGGACACAGCCACAAAGCCTTCAACTTACAGCTGTCTCTGCCTGCTGAGTGTTCTGGGACCAGAGCCTAGAAGAATTGTCATTAAAGAACCAGAGACACTTCATCTAGCAACCAATGGGAATAGATGCAGAGTGACATAGCCAAACACTAGTAGGAGCTTGGGAAGTTTTCCAGAATAGGTGGAAGGATCAGAGAAAGCAGAGTGGTCAGTGACACCAAGAGAACATGTCCCACAGAATCAATTGGCTGGGATTCATGGGGGCTCACAGAGGTCAGGGATCTGACCTAGAGGTCTGACCTAGGTCTGCATACATGTTAGGCCTAAGTAGTATGGTGTTCTGCTTGGATTTCTAATGTTGGGAACAGGATAAATGCTGACTATTTTTGCTTACTTATGGGACCTCTTTCCTTTTACTGAGTTGGTTCTTCTAGCCTTGATGTGATGGTAAGTACCTGGCCTTATTATAGCATATTATGTTCTGTGTGATTGATGTCCCTGGGAGGCCTGCGCTTTTCTGAGGTGAGATGGAAGAGGCATGGAACAGGGGAAGAAGAAGGGTGCTAGATTTGATGAGAGGGAAGGAAGGGGAAACTATTGTAAGGGTATTGTGTATGAGAGAAGAAAATAATAAAGATAAATTTCAAAAATAGAAATAACCATCAGTTTACAAGATAACCCTAACCCTAACCTTAACCCATTTAAGAGTAATTCTTTAAAGCAAGGACCTGTTTATTTTCTATTGCTGTGACTCATGTATAAAAAATGTCACCAAGTTTTCTGTTTAACAAAAGACAAAAAATACAGTTCTCTAATTCAGCAGTTGTGTGGGTTATTTTTTTCAGATTCTCTCTGTTAAGCTCAAATATGTAATGGTGTATATAAAACAGGGAAAGTCAGATGTTCTAGATGATTCTATGACCAGGTTTCCTTCTATCTAATTCTTCCTGAAGATACAAAGCCCTGGTATAGAGCCAAGATTAGCTAAACTTAGTTAACATGTGCTTTTTAGAAGACTTTGTCCAGGAGTGGAGGGAATGTCTAGAAAGCAGTTGTCCAAGAATCACACACCTTGGAAGGAGAGACCCTACAAAAATTAACATATAGGTTACAAAAGAATCTGCAGGAGAAAAGGAAGAGTTTGGTTTACTGGTCACAAAGCTTCAGTTTTGCAAAATGAGGAGGACAGTGGTTATGGTTGTTCAATAATGTGAATGTGATAAATTCACTGCCCTATATACTTAAATGGTTAAAATCATTTATTTTATGTTATATTCATGTCAACATTTCAAAAAATAAGGATAGCCTGGTATTTTGAATGTAATTGGCCCCCATAATCTCATAGGGAATGGCACTCTTATGAAGTGTGGCTTTGCGGTGTGGTAATGGCCTTGTTATGTATGTCACTGTGAGGGCAGGCTTTGAGGTTTCCTGTGCTCAGGATACTGCCTAGTGTCTCAGTCAACTTCCTGTTGCATTCAACATGTAGGACTCTCAGATACCTGTCCAGCATCATGTCTGCCTGCAGGCTGCCATGATCTGATCCCCAAAATGATGGTAATGTACTAAATCTGAAATAGTGAGCCACCTCAACTAAATATTTTCCTTATAAGAGTAGACATGATCCTGGTATCTCTTCACAGGAATAAAAACTCTAAGACAGGTAGTCAAATGAAGAAAATAATACAAATAGAATAGTAACAATAATGTCCAGAAAATTGTTAATTCCTTGTAGCAGGACACAAAAGTGTCACCCACAGCATTGCTAGCTTCAGTGGGATTTTACTGATGCATGACCTACATCCAGTCCCTTTACCTCTCAGAGGCAGTGACATTAAATTACTACATGCCACCTTTCTTTCATTTCTCCTTCTATACTTTTTGTATCTCTTCTACTCTTTGTTTTTTCCTTTTCAGAATCTTACATCTTTTCCAGTAAACTTTATTTTTGCTTTAAATAACTGAGAGTGTTTTCACATGTAACCTGGAATCTTGAGGCATTGAGAATTTTAGTTACCATAGTCTCTAAGGAAGTAGCATGAACGAATTCTTAGGGGTAGAAAACAGTCACAATAAGCCTGGGAACCCTTGTGAACTTGAATTATCCTTTGTATAGAACTTCTTAACCACATCCTTTAGTTGTCCTTTGGGAGATCTATAGTTTTGTTGAAATTAATTGTATAACTTATCTTTTAAGGCTCCTTATCTTTCAAACTATTTCTGTCTTCATGCCTTCCTTAACATCCTGTACCCCTGCAATCTTTTTTCTGATATGCCTATAGGCTAATAGTACAAATATATCAAAGTAACAGCATTGCCTGCAGTGCTTTGTTTATTCATACGTCCCTGAGTCAATCATCATTTTTATTAGATAAGAAAGAATATATTAACATCTGTATGTTCATAGAACCTAGGAAGTTTCTGGAATGGATAGGTCAGTAACAGAGAGCTTAATGAATGAATGGATAAATTGTTGAATGTAGTCAATTTGGAATGGAGAACCTATTTGATTCTGTTCACTTCTTACTGATTTCCGTCCTCCCTCAAGCTTTCTGGGCTACAGACATTCTTCTTGAAGTCTCATTTCCACAGTCAACATTTGCACCATGGATAATAAATTGGCATCACTTTGAAAACAAAAATGATTCCATTTTGCACTTGGAATGTACTCTGAGAATTAGAAAGGGCAGGAGTGATACACTCCCCGAGGCCTGGAAAAGTCCATTGGTGTTTTATTAGGTAACAATTTCTGTTTTTCCTGGATTTACAAGTTCCTACTTTGTCCCTGGGAGCCTGAACAAATGCCAAGAGGAAAAGCAAAACAGAATGTGTCTTGCTACTTGGAGACCAAGTGACACCCAGACCAAGAGGTGTCAACTACTGAAACTGGAGGCACCTGTTATTGTAATTCAGAGCATGAATTTCCCAAAGGGAAACTGTGAGCAGTCCAAGATCAGTGTTCCTAGCTTGATTACAAGCAGTCTAACCAGGATTTCTTTGTTTTAGGCTTTTTAGTTGCAGCAAAGTCCCATATAAGAAAAATAGAAAAAAAAATCACTTCACTTGATGATGGTGATCTTAGAAATATTTGTTTTAGAAAGGGGGCAAAACAGAGATTACCATTTTGATAATAGTGTTGTATTTAGGGAAGCTATATTCATTTTCAGGATAATTTAAGGGAGATTTGAGCTGTGGTCATGATCTTATTATCTCTAAATGTCCTCTAAGAATTCTTAGCATTATGCTGCAGGGTAAAGATGTTCCATGTCCTTGGAACTGGATAGGAAAGCCACAGCTAATTCTCAGGACCTGGGAGCATTGGATGACATGCCTTTCTCTACCCTTTACCCACAAAAGACTAGTTAATGCCTCTGAGCTTCTCTTACTGACCTGCTTGTCAAGGAAGCCAATGGGAGTCCTAGTTGGCTACCCATTGCCTATGCTATTCAGTGCCACAAAGAAGATAAAACTGCTGAAATATCTAATTACCATAAGGATAGTCAAGTGGAGATTACAATAATATAGTAGTGCCTCCATTAGTGTTTCTATCACTGTGATGGAGCACCATGACCAAAAGCAAGTTGAGGAGAAAGAGGTTTATTTGGTTTACACTTCTATACTATACCTCCAGTCCATCAATGAAAGAGGCCAGGACAGAAACTCGAAGAGGACAGGAACATGGAGGCAGCAACTTATATAGAGGCCATGGAATGGTGCTGTTTACTGGCTTGCACATCCTGCTTTTTTATTGAATCTAGGAGCACAACTCCAGGAATGGTACCACCCACCTTGGGCTGGGGCCTTTCACATCAATCATTAGTTAAGAAAATGCCTTATTTTTGAGGCCATTTAAAATTATACTTATTATATTAAAATATTACAGAGGCATTTTTTTTTCAATTGAGGCTCTCTTATTTTGGATAACTTAGATTGTGTCAAGTGAACATAAAACTAAAATAGAAATGGGGAACAGCTCCACGTTTCTTCCTAACCCTAAAATGGCTTCCTCTAATCTTTATTCTCTTTATCTCTCCCTGAACTGTACCATTCCATTCCTTCAAGCTCTCTTCCCACTCCCACTCCCGTGCTTCCAATTTACTCAGGAGAACTTGTCCCCTTCCCAAGGGAATTTATGGATGTCTCTCTTAGGTTCCTCCTTGTTAACTAGTTGCTCAGGGTTTGTGGACTGTAGCCTGGTTATCCTTTGCTTTATGTCTAATATCCACTTATGAATGAGTACATACCATGTTTGTCTACCTGGGTCTGGGTTACCTTACTCAGGATGATTTTTCTTGCATGTCAAATAAAATAAGAAACTTTCAAATAAAAAAAAAAGAAATGGGGAACAGGATTACCTATAGTCCCTATTTTCCAGCTGACTTTCTAGCAAACCCACCAAAGCCTTCTTGTGAGTCTATGAAAACAGAGGATTTGCTAAACAACCCCAAGCTTTGGCCATAGGAAGATTCTGACTATAACTAAAGCATTCTAGATGCTGGCTTTCCTGACCCTTCACACCTCCATTTCTAACCTGGTGATAGAATACTGTGTAGTGAGGCCGTTGCTGGGGTGGAGAGTTAAGTGATGCAGTGATGTGGAACTGACTGCAGCCTGAGGGTCTTTGTGTTGTCTCTCCTTTATTTGGTGTGAGAGTGGGATAGATAGAGAAGCTGAGTGTGCTCTCCATTTCCTAGAAAAGAACTTCATTTATTTTAACTATTGGTTGAAATTGGGGAATGAAGAAATATAATCAAGAGTCTAGAGCTGAGCCTTGTTATGTGGCTCCCTGGCTTTCAGGTCAGGTTAGTGATAGAGAATACAGCTATTTTTCCAGACAGACTAGGCTTGTAACCTTGGTCATTAGTATTTCCTATCACGATAACCTTAGATTCTTCATCAAGTATTTTTCTGGTGCTGTAATTAAGAATAATGAGCAAAGGCAATCTGAGGAAAGAAGAGTTCATTTTGCTTATAATTCCAGATGGAGAGTCCATAATGGTGGGAGAAACATAGCAGCAGGAAGTTACGGCAGAGAGATGAAGCAGCTCAACGGCACGGAGAAAACAGAAAAAATGAACCAGACGAAGAGTGAGGTTAGGAACACTCAAAGTCCACCCCCACTGATGTTTTTCCTCTAGCATGGCCATACCTCTTAAAGGTTCCATAGCTCCCCCTGCTCCCAAAAGCATCACCAACAGATCACCAAGAATTCAAATCCATGAGTTCATAGAGTACTTTTCTCATTTAAACCACCAAAGCCATACTGTTTAACTTGGAAGATTAAAATATCTTTTGGTTTAATGTGCAAAATGGGGCAGTATTATATATTACTTGCACAGCTCTCAGGAAGATGCCCCAATACATCCGATTTTCTTACCAAGTTAAATGTCTTATAGAAAACTTCAAGAAGTACGTATATAATTATTGTTATTTTAGCTTATTTTTATGATCAGTTTCCTGCTTTGAAGAAATGTCTTGACTTCATGTTCTTCCAGTTATATAGGAGAAATTTAATGGTTGTTATTCACTTGTTAGCTTCCCACTATACACTTTATTATTGCCATTCTTTTTTAAATGTTACTTTTATTGGTCTGAATGATTTTAGTCTATATATTTGATGACACCTATATCAGTATCTAATCATTATCTATTGACCAATATTGGATTTCTGAGGCCCTTATCTGTACTCAGTATTGTATAGAAAACACCTATCTGATGATCAGATGTTCTAGAAGCCATTTGTCTAGAAGTGTATGTATGTACCCAAAATGTCTATGAGCCCTTCAGATGGGGATATGATCATCATGATCTTAGCTGAAGAACTTCATTAGGAGAAACTGTACATAAATGTTCTTTAATTATTATTATATATCAAAGTTACCCTGAACCCCTTTGAAAGATTGTGTGTGTGTGTGTGTGTGTGTGTGTGTGTGTGTGTGTGTGTGTGTACATGCATGTGCATTCTCCCAAGGTGTACATGCATGCATATGCACATTCATGTGGAGACCAGAGATTGATGTGTGTCTTCCTCAAATGCTGAACACTATATTTTTGGAACAGAGTCTCTCATTAAAACTTGGATTTACCTATTTGGCTAGACTGGCTGGCCAGCATATGCTCCCGCAGGCTGGGATTAAAGGCACTCAGTGCTTGTGCTTGGCTTTTTATGTGGATCCTGGGGATCAAATTCAGGGCTCCATGTGTGCATGCCAAGTACTTTACTAACAGAGCCATCTCTTCAACTCTGCAAGCTTTGTTTCTGGACCCATTCCCCTTTAGAATTTTTGATTATGTAGCTTTTGGGTGGGGACCAATTATTTATTGATTGTTCCCATCATATTCTCAAATGATATTAATGCTGCTATTGCCTGGGACCTTTTGATAGTTGTTGCTTTAAAATGGCTTGGAATATTCATAGTCAAGGACAGTTTTTAAAATCCAAAGGCATCTGTGGTGTATCTGCAATGCTCGGGTGACATGCTGAGTTTTGGATATACAAGAATAAGCAATTACTAAAAGACTGATAAATAAACCCAGGTGCCAGCACTGCCAAAATTTAAATTGGCAAGACAATTAAGCTGCTCCATTTGGCTGGTGTCTCCTTTTAAGGGGGATCCATATATGAATTCAATCACTCAAGTAGCTTCCTGGGAAATTATAATGTTAAGCACAGGGGTGTTGAGTAATAGTAATGAGTGGGGCTGCAGTAGAGAGGGATGTTGTGTGCTTCTTTAACCTTTCCAGTGATTGTTCCTCAAAGATGAGTTTTCAGGTTTATTAGCTGAGTTAGATTCCTCTTGTAGATACTGTTTGAAAAAAAGATTTCTTATGTGTTGCTTTGTTTTCTGTCACTGCTGCTTTTCCTGTCCATGATGTGAAATGAACATGATAAGGCAAGACTGACTTCCTTAAGACACTTCTTTCTATTCTGACTTTTAACTATGAGCAAAGGAAGGTCTTTGTTTCCTTTAGGAGATGTAATGTATTTTAAACATGGATCATCAGAAATTCAGATTGGATTATTTTTTTGAAACCTGCTGAGTCAACTGTAATATTATACCTTGTTTCCTACTGTACCATGAAGTAGGATTTGTAAATATTTTTTACTGTGTGTGTGTGTGTTTGATGTGTGAAGGTCATGGAGTGTCCATTCAGAGGTTAGAGGACAACTTTGGAGAGTTGTTCCCCTCTTTTTACCTTCATGTAGAATCTGGGAATTGTACTCAGGTTACCAGGCTTTGATTCCAGGCACCATTACCCATGAACCAAACCTGCTGACTCCTACTGTTTTTTTTTTTTTTTTAATTTTATGTATTTGGTATTAAACATAGGATGTCATGGTATATAATAAGTACAGTACTATAAAGCTTTACCCCTAGCTAAAGTAGGCTTTTAGAAGAGTGATTTTTAAGACTAGAGAAATGGCTTAGTGATTAAGAGCGCTTGCTGATTTTCCAGAGGACTGGAGTTGAGCTCCTGGTTTCCACAATGGGAAGCTCACAAATGCCTTTAGTTTTAATGTTGCAGATTCAACATATTTTTTTGGCCTCCATGGGCACATTCACACATATGACATCATACACACATATATGCTTATGTTAAAAGAAGAATAAATATTTTTAAAGAGTAAAATTTTAAAATATTAGTTTTATTTACACAACTGAGTTGAGAGGAAATTGAAACAAGCACCAGAGAACATAAATAAATGTACAGTGCTATTTATCATAACCAATAAGCTACGTTAACTCAACATTTATACCTAGGGGCCATGGATTATGTTAGTCTTATACTATGTAAACTTTGATAAACATACAGTACCATGTAGCTATAATTTCTCTGCCTTAAAATGCTTGTGTTTCCTGACTATTCATTCACTTCTCTTGCTAACTCCTGGCCACTAAGATCTTACTTTTACTATAGTTCTTTTTTTCTATTCCATAATGTTATGTAATAAGAATCTTTACTAGCAATTCTTATATGTCATATGATTTAAAATGCTGTGGCTTGTTGTAAAAAAAGCATTTCAGAACTATTTTTATTACTTCAGTCAAATAACACTTCCACAAAAGTTGATTCACAAAGAGGATAGGTAGTTAATTACTGGGTCACATTCAGAACCAAATGGAAGTGGTGTCAAATTCTTGTACTCTGGTGAAAATAACTCTAGATATTGCAGAACACTGGCTTTGCTTTATCCCCTTTCCTCCTGTGGTCAAACAAAGGATACTGCAGTGATAGTAGATGATTTAGAGATGAGTTAAGACCTTTAAGGAAGCCATCTGTGTTCCCATTCTGCTTGGAGCTAACAGCAAAACAGATGAAATTCAGATTATAGTGAAATTTGAGGAAAGGAGCAAAACTAGAAAATAAGCATGCATTAGTTACATTTCTCATCCATTTGAGAAACATCTGATTGAAGCAACTTAAGAGAAAAGGTTTATTCTGGGTGGTGGCTTAAGAGCAGGTGGAGCTCAGTACTGTGCGAAGGCGATGGTGGCAGAAATGCGAGGTAGGTGGGCACTTTGCATTTTCAGTCTTGGAGCACCAAGCATCAAATGCTGATGGTCAGCTAGTCTGCCTTCAGTTTATCTTTATTCGGTCTGGGAACCCATTTCTGGTTCTCCTTTCTTCAGTTTCATGCCTATAGAAATACCATCTCGTAGACACACACACACCTCAATTATTCAAACCAGTTAAGTTGACAGTGAATATTAATTATCACAAGCTTTGTGAATTCAGTATTAAATGCATTGCTTTTTATGTCCTTTTATCCCTTGCCCTAATGTTGTTTCTTTTTTATCATTTTTTTTTTACTTAAAAAGGATTTTTCCCAAATCTAACACTGCTCCCCTGTCTTTCCTCCTCCTAGTCCTTCCTCAGCCTCCCCGAACCCTGCCATTCATTCCCCAAGGAGGGCAAGAAATCCCAAGGTGACTTAGTGTGGTCTGGCATATCCAGTTGAGGTAAGTCCTAGTGCCTCATCCCAGTATTAAGGCTGAGTAAGCTGTTCCTCTATAGGAAACCAGCTTCAAGAAGCCAGTTCACACACTAGGAATAAACTCTGGTCCTACTGCAAGAGGCTCCACAAATTTCGCACACTGTTTGGTTCAATTGTTGTCTACATTCAGAAGGTTTTAGTTCCTTTCCTTGAAGGTTCCTCAGCTGTAATTTCAAAGTTAGTGAGCTCCCAATAGCTCGGGTCAGCCATCTCTGTGGGTCCCCTCTTTGTGACCCTGATCCCTTTGCTCATATACTCTCTTCTCCCTGTCTTCAGCTGGACAGGGAGCTCCACCTGGTGCATAGCTATGGATCTCTGCTTCCACCTCTATCTATTGCTGGATGAAGGATCTATAATGACAATTGGGGTGGTCATTCATTTGATTATGGGGGAAGTCCTGTTTAGGCACCCTCTCCACTATTGTTTGGAGTCCTAGCCAGGGACATCTTGTGGGTTCTGGAATGTTTCCTTAGCACCAGGTTTCTACAATCACTTCACCACTAATCAGGCCAAGTCCCAGCAGAAAGTCTGCATCCAATCTGGCTGTAATTGCCTTAGCCTCTACAGCCAAATGCAGTTTAACTGAGTCTGTATCTTTCTATTTTACCCAATAAAGACTCAGGAGTTAGATACTAGGGTGAAAACCTGTTAGCTTAGAGAGGCTGAGAAGCAAACAGTTGACCTTCCTCTTTAGCCTACACCCCAGAAAGAGAGAACCTCTCCTTCTGTCACAAACTGAAAAGACTGTGGAACCAAACTCCCTCCCTACTACTTCCTGTGTATTTCTCTATCTATTCTCTAGACTTCCTCTCTCTATGGTTACTTCCTGTCAACTAGTGCTGGATCTGCCTCCTGACCCAAGGTTTTATTTAATTATTCAAAACTCAGAGTTCATAGTGTATTGAAATTTTCTGTAACACCCTGACTGTCTCAGGACCATTTAATAAGTCAAAATGCATCCATTTCAACTTCAAATCTATTCATAGTCTTCTGAAAAAAATCTTAGAAAGAGGCAGATTGGCTACAACACCATGGGGAGATTGGAATGTTGCAGCTCAAGGGACTAGTTACCTTATCTTGAATTAGTTCTAGTCTTCTAGAACAGCCATTCTTTAACTATGTCTATGCTTAATAAATATCTTGCAACTAGTATATAGAAATCTTCTTAAATCTATTAATTTAGGAGATCACTAGCTTCCATAAATTCAAAATCTAAGAAGGTCATCAGATAGCATTGTGGCATACAGAAAAGCTTCCTCCATCTTGCTGTAACTATTTCTATGAGTAATCCACCAAAATATTTTAAACTTTAAACTTGCTGTGGTTTATGCCTATTTGATCTACAAAACTATAAAAACTTTGTGAAACTGTGTCCATTTTGGAATATAGAATCTGAAGTAATCTAAATCTGTGTCTCAGAGAATGAGAATTCAAAATGACTCCAGAATAAACCATTTCTCATTCCTTTTAAGATGACAACTTTGTGTTTAGTATTGGCAATTGTGATACAAGATGGGGCTATCTGAAAGTACTCATTGATGTCTGGTCATCTGCCATTACTTCCTCAGATGAATTGATGGTGAATCTTTTTCAGAGTTCAGGAACTCACTTGTTTTGCTCAATAATCCATTTTATTTATTCAGAGCTCATAAACAATAATTCTATTGTGATAGATACCTTTTCAGTCTGCTTTCAAAGCATTTGGCTTAAAGTGTTGAGTTTGATTATTTTGAAGACATTTTGTTCTAGACATTTGGTTTGGTTTGTTTATTCATTTGTTTTTGTATATCTAAAGGTGTTTTGATTTTTGCTCACTTTTGGGACTTTGAAGGCATTTTTGTTTTTATTTTGTCTTAGTTTTCTTTAAAATACATGTGATTTTTTCAAAATATTCTTAATATGAACTGTTAATTATAAGGATTAATTTTTAAAAATATTTATTTATTATGTATACAGTAGATGGTATCTGATCTCATTATAGATAGTTGGCTTAGAATCACCATGTGGGTGCTGGGAATTGAACTCAGGACCTCTGGAAGAGCCATCAGTGCTCTTAACCTCTGAGCCATCTCTCCAGCCCAAGTATTATTTTATTAAGGCTGGGTTATATATAAATCAATATAAATGTATATATATATATAAATGTTTAACAAACATCTTTATGCTGTTTTCCTTTACACAATGAAGATTATAGACTATATAACTCCAACAAGTAATAAAACCAAAAATTTTGGTTTATTTAAATGTCATATCCACACACATATACTTTCTACATGTTATTACTATTTGTTTTTACAATGTACTTACTTAGTAACTAATTGGTTTATAAGCAAGTAGTAATTGAAACTCAAGTTATTAATTTGACTTAGATTTATTTGGCTCAAAGTAAAACTAAAATTTTTAAGTTATAAATAATGATTAAGACAAAAATTATATTTAATCAGTGTGACCACACTGGTAAAACACATAGAGATGGCTAGTAGCCCTAAATCTTTCTATGGGACAATAATGTAATAGCCTTTGCACTTCATTCTCTAAGATATAACTCGAGGAGTATCTTCTCTCATCTTGCTTTTCCACAGCCTGCCAAATCTAGGTCATATTTCAGAGCTCTGGCTTAGTCTGATCACCTGTGTCTTGAAATAGCTGAATTCAGGCTTCCCCATTGTCCCAAATCCCTTTGCCTCACATAGTGCAGCAGTAAGGTGGTGTAAGAGATTTCTGACCCTGTATGGGCCAGAGGTTCAACCTGCCCTGGCTATGGCCACTTCCTCCCCCACCATAATGACTCAGATGCTTATATTAATTTCATCGTCTTTGGACTATGTCTCAGGCACATTGCTAGCTAGCTAGCTCTTTCATCTCAATTCAACCCATTTTCACAATTCTGTCTGGCCATGTGGCCCATGGCCCTTAGCTTGCCTGGGTCCCTTACATGTTTCTTCTTTGGTGGCTGGATGGAGTCTGTCTGACTCTGTTCTCCTCCTACCTGAACCTCAGTTTCCCTGCCTACTTCTTCTACAGTGCTCACCACAAGCAAAAACACTTCTTTTATTTACAGAATGATTTTCACAGCATACAGTCAAACATTCCCACCACACTTCATCTTTTTTGCCTAATAAAAAGGAAGATTATAATTTTAATATAACAAAATTATATATAACAAAACAGCTATCAAGCAAGAGTTATAGTTATAATATCTAGTCTATTTGTACTTAACAAAATTAAAGAAAATATTTTATTGCCTATCTTATTTTTGTGAGTCTAGAGTTTTATATCTAATATACCTTTTTAAATAACTGGGAAAACTATACCTATACTTCTGAAATTGTTAAATACATCAAAGACCACAGGAAGATATAATATTACCCAGGTAAACAGAAAGTGTTTAGTGTAAGTGTAAGCAACTTCTAGAAATGACAGAGATGACACTTGTCTGCCTGGACAATCACCCAAAGTTTTTTGTAGCATTGGAACATCCAACTTTAGCCTGTAGGCCCAGCACCTCTGGCAAACATTTCAGTGATGTAAGAAATCTGGCATAGTTCATCAGTCCTTTTTCCTTGTGTCCTGAAGGATGGCTGACAATTTTCTCTGTAGAGCAGGAACCTGAAGGAACATCTCAGCTTGTTCTGCCAAAGTTCAGAGGTCACTTTCCTATGGAACCTCTTGTCCAGTTTATACAGCATACTGTAGAGTAGTCAATACAAGGACAGTTTCTTGTCCAGTGGGTAACTATTGCCACAAAATAAATACCACATGAAGTATCTCCAGTGCCCATCATTCTCTTGAAATACATTGGTGCTGCCAGGAGCAGACTTGTCTCACTGTCCAGAAAAGTCAAAGTTCTTAAAATATTTTAAATTCTGTAAGTCTTAGAAGTGTTTAAAGATTAACTATCTAATTGAAATATGTCTTTGTATACAAACAAAAAGCTAATATGACTATAAGCTTTGTTATCATAGATGACTATTAGTCTGCATTTCTTAATTACACATTACAATTTTAAATGAGTTACAAAAACATTATACCTTAAACAAAAGTAGAAAAAAACATAGAACATAACAAAATTGACTTTAAATTTGTATCAATAAACTAAATTCTTTCTTTTTTTAATCATTCTTATATTCCTCCTCCTACTTTTTTCAAAGAGATTGTACAATATATCATATAAGGATTAATATTTATTAAAGGGTTAAACAAGCACTCCCAGATACAAGATAACCTTAATACAATTCTAGGAGAGTTGGAACTTTCCACGCTTGATGTTTGGTCTTCTCTCAGAAAACAGCCAGAACAAACAGAAAGGTGATTTTGGTTTCCGTGCCCCAATGATTATGGCCATGCCCCACTGGGGTCCAGATTCTCTGATGTCATAAGCACTTTCTTATGTAACCAATTAATTTCACTACAGTAAGGAAATCTTCATTTCTTACTGGTGTGGTCACTATGAAATCAGTGTGGAGAATCTCAAAAGATTAAAAAATAAATCTACCATATGATGCACTTACACTATTTTTGGCATAGTCTTAAAGGATTAAACATCCTACTTTTAAGATACTTGCTCAGTTATATTCATTGCTACTCTATCCATAAAAGCTAGGAAATAAAAACAACCTAAATTTCTTACAAACAATAAATAGTTAATGAAAAGACAGTACATATACACTATGTATAATATTTAGTGGTATAGAATTATGGGATGAGGGAAATTGGTAAAATAACAATATAAATGGCTGAAAAACTGACCAGGGAAGCATACTGTTATCTATTTATCTTAAAAAACCCATAGTGAATGCAATTCTCTGTATATGTGTATATATATATATATATATATATATATATATATATATAGTCTTAATGAATTTTTCTCATCTGATCTAATGGTGATCCCTCTAAGATCCAAAGACCACCAAACAAAACCCTCAATACTAGACATGAGAAATTCTCTTTTGACTTTTTGACAAGGGTTGTGTAAGAGATTTCCAAATTACAGATAATATTGCTGTTGCCTTTGAATAAATACCCTCCATCCTTGCAGTGGAACATAAGTTCTTATTTCAAATGATACCATGAACTTTATAAACAGGGCCCAGAGGCCCCTAAGCTAAATTGACTTGAATGCTTCATCTCCAAAAACTACCTTTCATGGTAGCAGAAGGAGCTGTGCAAGTTTTGTAAGTGAAGGAAGCAACCGACAACTCCACCCAGCTATGATACCTATGAAATACATCAAAACCAGGATTGCATAGTACTCTAATGTTGTAGTAAGGGCACATATACCTTGACTGTAACCAGCTGTTTCCTAATTGGACTTAAAAACAGATTTAAAAAAATGAAGACCATTCCTGGTGCTGGAAACCTAGCTAACTACTCAGAGTTAATGAAACTATGGTTATCTGAGGAGAAACTACAATCTCTTACTAAACCAGAATGATCCCCAGCAATCTATAAACATTTGACCATGTACATACAGATAAGTATAGTCCCCATCCCTTATCAAGAAACCACTTTACAACAGTTAGATGTCATTATACCATTCAGAATGCTGAGTTGTGGCATGCAACCCCAATGGATACATCTACAAAATACTCCCATGTCTAAGGATCAGGGAACATTCCTGGAGAAGGAATGAAAATACTGTAAGAGCGTGAGTATCAAGACCTATGCAGTGAGATTATCTCTTCTAATAACATCAGAAGCTATACCTGTAAAATGTCACTAATATGACTATTAAGATGTGAGCTGAACAAGGATGACACAAATGAATGTATTAAACCGGATGGGGAGAAGGTCATTAGGCCCCAACTCTACATAAAGGACCATCGGCAATGGAGCAAAGCTGGAGCTGGAGATGTGGCTCTCCCTAGAGAAGAGCATAACAAAAAGGTTCTCCAGTGCCAAAGGATTCCTAAAACCATATACTTAATAATCATACATGGATTCAATAGATTATATTTAGCAATATTTATATGTATAGAAACATACATATGAGCATGCAAGAAAAACTGATAAATAAGTAGTCATGAATTTAAAGGAGAGGGAAGAGGGGTATATAAAGGGTTTGGAGGGAGTAATGGAAGGGATAACTATTATAATTAAATCTTATTTTAATAACTAGTTATACATAATCATAAAATTCTGATCAAACATCATCTTGATCCTTCTCACAGTTCTAGTTCTACAGCATTGTCCTTGCTGCTTGAGGGTTTATATTTAAATAGTGATTACTGCTGCTCTAGGATATGTTTTTCCTATTGGACAATTGCCTCCCCAAAGACACTAAACTCTATATTCAAAAGAATAACTTATGTCTGTGCGCCTATATGATGTGAATGTATATGAGGATGTATAAATATGAATATTTTAAGAACTTTTAGTACATTTTGACCACTACTGCATTTTTAACAACAAACAAATAAACAAGGTTTTCAAGATCCTTAGCCAGGTCTTTCTAAAAAGATATGCTAATTTTTAAATTGACATTAAAAAATCTACTTTGATACTTACACAGTCATCTTAGGGATTACAGATTATCCTAATGTATTATAGCATAAGGACATACTTTAAAGATATTCATCTTTTTCTAGTTATAAAATAATAGTAATAAAGTCATAAAGGTCAAATTTTAACCTGTTCTAGATCCCTAATTCCTCAGTGGATACCTCCTGAATACCAATCAATAGTAAATGCTTTTCTAGCAAAGATCACATCAAGATACATGTTCTAATAACTTAAATCTTTAATGTAAATATATGTGTTTATAACTGTTTAATATCTGAAGAATCAAATATTTTTTGTGCTTTAGAATAGTCTCTCTAGCTTTCATTCAAAATTACCTCATTAAAATTGTTTCTAGAAATTGTAATAACAATAATAATGTTGAAATTAAGTATGTTGTAGAAACTTACTTAAAAATAAAATGATTAAAATAATATAAAGGTTATAAGTTTTTTCAATACTTTGAGACAAAATTATGTTTGATTTTCTATAACAATATTTTCTTTAGTATTTATTTATTTTAGGTACTTCTTTTTTTATTATGAATAAAGTCTCATTTTTATCCCTGTGTCCCCTTGTTCAAACTCCCTTCCCTTTCCCGCCCCTCCCCATCACTCTCTCTTCTCCCCATCTCCTTATCTCCTCCCCAGCAAGGGCAGGAGGTACCAATGTCCCAAGGTGGCTTAGTCAGCATTGTTTTGGGAATTTCAAAGGGAAATTTAAAACCCATGATTAAATTTTGGTCTTTCTGTTTTCCCATTAAACAAAGACTTGGGTAGTTGGTCATTGCTTTAACTTAAAAAACAATTTTGATTAGAGAGTCATACCTGTGTAGAATATTCTTCTAAATTACATAATGTTTGTAAAACTTGTTTTAATGAACAAATATTCATTATTTCATGCTGATAGGGGCTGCATCTCATCTGAAAAGATGGTGATTGGTGCCTTTATACTATTTGAAAATCTCCAAATCCTCACTTGAATTACAAAGCATATTCTTAGTGATTAATGAAATGGTCTAAAGTCTCTTAGCTAATATAAATTAGGATCTTGTGAGTGAGTCATTGAAATTGATAACCATGCAAGAGAGTGACTTATTAATGTGAATACATCCTCAAATACTTAGAAATATATATAAAATATGTGTGGGTGTACATTTAGTTTTTTCAATTTACATTTTATTTTCCCTTGTGTCTTACGGTTCTCAAACATATGAGATGCTCTCTGGCTTTATCCTAGAATGTCTCAGTAGTTTCTCATATGGGTTAAGCTTTCTCTTGTAGTGTTATTGCTCAACACATGTTTGTTCCAAGTCTTTACAGTGACAGGTGTTGGTGATAGATTCCTAGAATGGAATGATAAAGAAACCTAAGCTAGGGAAAACCTCAATTGGGTTAGATACGGACACACACACACATACACACACACACAAACACACACACACACACCCCTTCTAAATTCCACTGTAAAACCCACTATTCTTTTTAACCATAGCCAAATTACTTAGCATTTTTCTTCAGTGATGAGAACTAGGTTCAGGTCCAAGTTAAAGTATTTTACAATTGGTGTTTCTGGTGTTTCTTACACTCTGGGTAATTTTTTCTGGTCTTGTTGCCACAGTCTGAAAATTCCTTGATTTAGCTGTTGTAAATAACTTTGATATATCAGCTACTGCTCATGAGAAGATTCTCCCTTAGCTATTTCTAACTTTTCTTCATCTCCCTTTAGGACACACACTGAAGGGCATAGTAAAATGCATTTTGTACTATTACAAGCAAAAAATCCTTTGCCAGGAATTTAGCTCTGATGTACTTGGCACAGCAAAGCAACAGAGAGAGAAATGAAGGATTGCAGCAATTATAAATGGGCGAACATTCCACCGTACTCCAGAAGAATAGATTTCAGGCCAGGCTGCAATGAAAGATCTGCGGGAGGGGCAGTGCACAAGTGACTCCATTCAAACATGGGAACAAACCCTCCTAAGAATGACTGCAGAAAGAAACACCTGCCACCCAATTCTTCACATGAGAGTTTGGCAGAAATACAGTGGGCAATTTGGAACAACTTTTATTTTTCAAATTAAAGGGACTGAACAAGAGAACTATACAAATTAATTCTTCAAAATGAACTCTTATATTTCCAGTCAGAGGTCAGAGCTCATCTATTGCTTCCTGCATCTCAAAAATATGTTTTCATTTTGCTTCAGGATTTTGTTTGGCCTCTTTAAATAGCTGCAGAATTCTGAAACATCCTGACCCTTCCAGTGCCTGCTTTCCTCTTTTCTCAACTGTTGCCTCAATGGGGCTGCTCTCCCCATCTCCCTCCCTTCCTCCCTCCCTCCCTTCCTCCCTCTCTCCCTCCCTCCCTCTCCTCCTCGCTCTCCTTCCTACTTTTCTTTCTCCTCAGTTTTTCCCATTTTGTCTTTTTATTTGAATTGGCATATAAATTTTATGCAACAAAGTATATACAAACTGTATAGATCCATTAATCAGCTAGTATAAGCGAAAAGGCTCATGTTGTCACAATTTCGTATAATTCAGAATGCTTCAGTCATCTATGATACCTCTCCTCTTTACTCCCAGGCCATACCAGAGGGCCCCTAACAGTGACTAACAAGCAGTTTTCTGCCTTTTTCCTATGTATCGACTTTTATAAAATTAGAAATATGTATATATGTATGTTGATGAATGCATATGTAATTTATGGTTTGCTAAATAATCTTACTTTGAGTAAATATATCACATATTTATCCTTAAACTGCTTCTGGTGTATTTGAGTGACTTTCAGTTTTGTGCTCTTCTGAATAAAATTGCTATAAAATTACTTAAATATATTTTGTGTGTAATCATAAATGATATTATGTAATTATTAAGTTGATTTTGATGAGATGTGTATATATATGTGTATACATACATACATACATATATATATATATATATATATATATATATATATATATATATAGAGAGAGAGAGAGAGAGGGAGAGAGAAAGGGAGACAGAGAATTTTTTAATCCTGAAATTTTGTATATAACTTAATAACTATTACAGGTACCTCATAGATCCCTAAAACTTTCCATACAACTAATACTGGTTTATAAAGATGACTTTCCTTTCTAACATGTTTTTTTTCCTTATCATGATTTTTCCATGTTTGACTGCACTGATTACAAACCCTTCGGACAGTACTGAAAGGACATGGTAAGAACAGATTCATTTTCTACTTCTCAGAAAGAATCGTGTCACTGTCATTGACTAAATGTAACTGCATTTGTGCCTTTTCCAATACCAACTTCATAAAATTTAAAGTTTCTATAAAACTTAAATAAGTAGAGAGTTTAATATGGATTAGAGTTGAGTTTAGCTAGATGCTATGTCTTTACCTATTAAGACTATTTTTAAAATATTGTTTTGAGATTGGAAGTAAACAGATTTTCATATATCTGGTTATAGTTTACCCTCCCCAAACTCCTCCCAGATTGTGTGACTTAAAAGTGTTTTGTCCTGTAATTTACTGTATTGTTAAATTATAAAATAATTCTATAAATTGTGAGAATAATGACAATGTAGCACATATTTGACTACTTACTGTGTCAAATCATCTTCTAAGTTGTGTCCAGTATTCTTCAATTAAGTTACATTTGAGCTAGCTCCTAGCTAGCAGAAATACTCTTCTTATGTATAGCTATAGCTAGGAGCAATGGTGATTACTTCTAGAATCTCACACACACAGCTTTGGGTGCACACTGAATCCTCTGAAGAGGACTGTCACTACTAAGCATATTGGACATAGTAGTTACACTGTCTTGTTTAATAATTAGGAAAGAAGAATCTATACATTCCAGAATATATGAGCTTTTATTTTCCATGAATAATATAGACTGCTCCAAACATCAGCACAACCCTTTCTTGAGTTGGTTTATGAATCACAGGATTGTACAACCCTATGTAATAATGTATGTCCAAAGATCATCCCTCCACAGAAAATTAGAAACTGTGTTTTCTACTGGCGAGGTCACAACCTGTTTTTTCTTTTATGTGTACTTACCTCGCCAGCAAGGAAGAACGCAACTCAGGATTCTTCTCTCCAGCATCTTTATTCAGGATCTTGTATAATCTTCTGACTTCTGACTCCAGGGGGAAGCCCGCTCGTGGCTAAATACCCTCTGGGCCTCCAATCCCAGTAAGCCACGTGGACATCGCCCATAGGTCCTAGGACATGGAAGCAAGCCACCATCCTCGCCTACAGCCATATAAGGAGTTGTTTACTCCTGAGAGCACTCACCCTCCGGAAGGCTGAAGGCAGAAACCGGCGCCATCTTTAGGGCGCAGTACAACGCAGCTCTCTACAAGTATACATTTACTTAATTAGTTATCCCTTACCATTTTCTACACTTGAGCGTTCCTAACTATGCCTGTTGTAAATGCTTTGGGTTGTTTTCATCATTGTGATGTTTGAGATCCCCAGTCTTTGTAAATATGCAAATTCATTCCTTTATGGGATCCTCTTTCTTCTTGCCAGAGGTTATGGTAGATTGTTCTTCCAGTTTTATTAGTTCCTAAGAAGGTAAACACTCGCATGCTTTCTTCAGTGATCCAATCACTGTTCTTTGAAAAGATAATTTTTAGTCTCCAAGTGTTTGTGTATTTTCTGAAGTTAGTCTTGCTATTAATGTCTAATTTTATTCTGCTATGGACTGACAATATGTAAAAAAAATACTTCAATTTTTAAAATATATATTTACTAAGGCTTACATTGTGGTCTTAAACATGTTCAATTTTAGAGACTGTTTCATATCTGACTGAGGAGAAAAAAAATGTGTATTCCCTATCTTTTGGTAAAAAATTCTGTAGATATCTTACATCCAGTTGATATATCACAGAATTTAGCCAAAAGTCTCCTTGTAAATTCTTTTGTTTTTGGCTTACTGTTAGTTTTTTTATTGGGGGGGAATAAATTTTATTGGTTTGAGAAAGAGAATCAAAAACAGCTTCTTGAAGAATGTAATTTACATTAAGTATGTTCATAATTTAAGTTTAGTGAGTTTGCTAGTTAGCATAACAAACTATTATTTTGTTATAATCTTAATTTATTTGAACATAGTTTTTTAATATAAAATATTCTAATCATGGTTTGATCCACCAGCTCCTCCATATTCTTCCTAATTCACCACACACCCAAAACTGCACCTTTTCTTTCTCATTAGAAAAAGACAAAAAAAAAAAAAAAAAAAAAAAAAAAAAAAAAAAAAAAAAAAAAAAAAAAAAAAAAAAAAAAAAAAAAAAAAAAAAAAAAAAAAAAAAAAAAAAAAAAAAAAAAAAAAAAAAAAAAAAAAAACAGGAAACATTACAAAGAAAACAAATTGGAGGCGGACAAAAGAAACAAATAAAAAAAGAGCCTAATAGAAAGCACAAAGAAATGATACAGGTACAGAGACTCGTATGTGGACACATAGCAATCCTATAAAAACACAAAATTGGAAACCAAAATATATGAGTGAAAGATCTATAAGATAAAGCAAACAAAAAATAAACAACAACAACAAAAAGCTCAGGCAAAGCATTAAAGCAGTATGAGGCATAAAAAAAAAGGGGGGGGAATGAATTTTTCCTCTAATGGCAGGTATCAATTGGAGATAGCTCTTGGTTGAGGGATGGGCTGGTAGCCCATCTAATTCAGACCTGTACTGGGTCTGTGCATGCTGAGGATCTCTCTCTGCTGTATGTGCATCTGTGCTGCTCTGTCTAATAAACCTGGTTTCCTTGCTCTTCTCCATCTGTTCTGGCTCTTACATTCCTTCCACCTTTTCACTTCTGCCTGGTTCCCCCACCCGGAAGGGAGGGATCTGATGCAAACTTTGCATTTAGGACTCAATATTTTGAGGGTTCTCACTCTTTGCACATTGTTTATTTGTGGGTCCCTGTAATTTCTTCCACCATCTGAAGGAGGAGGTTTCTCTGAAGATGGCAGAGCAAGATGTTGATCTATACTATGGCAGAATGTCATTAGTAATCATTTTATTGCTATATATATTTTTAGCAATACAGTAGAATTTTGTTTTCTCCTAGGTCCATGGGATATCTAGTCTCTTGTTCTTAGTACCTGATCAGTGAAAAGTATGGGTTCCATCTAATGAAGTGGCCCTTAAATCTAACCAAATAATAAAAATAAAAAATGATTTAGTAATATTTTACTTTGTAAATTATTTCCCTTTGAAATCTGCAGCACAAAATGTCAGTTCTCTCAGATAGCATTTTGTATGGGTCTTTAGGGTTTTTTTTTTATTTAAAATGTTTATTCTTTTTTAACACAACCAACCACACTTCCCACTCCTTCCCCTCCTTCCACTCACCTAGCTGCCCTCCTTCCTGCCCATCCACTCCATGGGGAGTCCACAAAGTCTGGCATGTCAAGTTGAGGCAGGAACACCCCCCCCCATATCAAGGTTGAGCAAGATATCCTTCTATAGGAAATGGGCTTCAAAAAGCCAATGCATGTATTAGGGATAAATCCTGCTAGAGGCCCCACAAACTGCTCAAGCCATACAACTGTCATCCATATTCAGAGGGCCTAGTTTGGTCCCAAGCAGGTTCCCTACCTGTGAATTCAGAGTCAGTGAGCCCCCAGGAGCTTGGGACAACTGTCATTGTGATTTTCCCTTCAAGACCTTGAATCTTTTGATCATATAATCTCTCCCCCCCTCTTCCACTATTCTTAGCCGTGGATCTCTGCATTTACTTCACCAGTCACTGGATCCATGATAACAATTAAGATGGTTATCAATTTGATTACAGGGAAAGGTCAGTACAAGCAGCTTCTCCAACATTGCTAGCTGAGGTCATTCCTGTGGATTCCCAGGAGTTTCCCTAGCACCAGGTTTCTAATTAACCCCCAAATAGCTCCCTCTGTAAAGATATTTATTTCGATGTTCTCTCTCTCTTTTGCTCCCCTAAGTCTACCATCCTGTTTCCTTATGTTCTCTTTTCATATCCATTTACCAACTCCCCATGATCCCCCATTAAATTAGGAGATTTTTATCTATCTCCTCCTTCCAGGAGCACCTATGGATGTCTCTCTTAGGGTCCTCCTTGTTACCTTGCTTCTCTGTGATTGTGAAGTGTATCATGGTTATTCTTTGCTTTATGTCTAATATCCATGAATACATACACTATTTGTCTTTCTGGGTCTGGGTTACTTCACTTAGGATAATTTTTTTTCTAGTTCCATACATTTGCCTTCAAATTTTAAGATGGCATTTTTTTTAAAAAATGTTGCATAATACTCGATTTTGTAAATGTACTACATTTTTAAAATCCATTCTTCAGTTGAGGGACATCTAGGTTTTTCTAGGTCTGACTATTATAAATAATGTTGCTATGAACATAGTAGAGCATATGTCCTTGTGATATGAATCTGTATCCTTTTGGCATATATGTCCTAGAGGAGTATTGCTGGATCATGAGGTAGACAGATTCCCTGAGAAAAGGCTATACTGATTTCCAAAGTGTCTATACCAAGTTTACATTTTCACCAACAATGAAGTAGTGTTCCTCTTGCTTCACATACCCTCCAATATAGGCTGTCATCTTTTTTTTTTTTTTTTTTTTTTTTTTTTTTTTTTTTTTTTTTTTTTTTTTTTTTTTTTTTTTTTTTTTTTTTTTTTTTTTTTAATCTTAGCCATTCTGACTGGTATTAGATGGTATCGCAGAGTTCTGATTTGTATTTTCCTGATGGCTAAGGATGTGGAGCAATTCTTTAGGTGTCTTTCAGCTATTTCAGATTCTTCTATGGGGAATTTTCTGTTTAGTTCTGTATCCATTGTTTAATTTGATTATTCAGGGTTTTTTGATGTCTAGTTTTTTTGAGTTCTTTGTATATTTTAGAGATCAGCCCTCTATCAAATGTGGGGCTGGTAAAGATCTTTTCTCATTCTGTAGGTTATTTTGTCTTGTTGACCATGTCCTTTCTGTTACAGAAGCTTCTCAATATTAGGAGGTCACATTTATGAGTTGTTAGTCTCAGTGTCTGTGCTACTGGTGTTATATTTAGGAAGTGGTCTCCTGTGCCAATGCATTAAAAAGGCTATTTCTCACTTTTTCTTCTATAAGGTACAGTGTAATTGAATTTATGTTGACATCTTTGATCCACTTGGACATGAGTTCTGGGCAAGGTGATAGATATGGATCTATTTACATTCTTCTAAATGCCACCATTCAGTTATACTAGCACTATTTGTTAAAGATGCTTCCTTTTCCATTGTATATTTTTGGCTTCCTTGTAAAAAAGGAGGTATTTAAAGGTGTGTGGATTAATGTAAGGTCTTCAATTTGATTCCATTGATCCATGTGTCTATTTTTTATGCCAATACTAAGCTTTTTAAAAACTATTATTCTAGCTTTGCTGTAGAGCCTGAAGTCAGAGATAGTGATGCTCCAAAAGTGCCTTTATTGTACAGGATTATTTTGGCAATCCTGGCTCTCTGTTTTTCTCTATTAAGTTGACTATTGTTCTTTCTGTGAATTGTGCTGGAATTTTGATGGGAATTGCATTGACTCTGTAGATTTCTTTGGATAAGATTGCAATTTTTACTATGTTGATCCTACCTATCCAAGAGCATGGGAGTTCTTTTCATTTTCTGACAACTTCTTCAATTATTTAAAGTTCTTGTTATATGGGTCTGTCACTTCTTTGGTTAGAGTTATCCCAAGATATTGTGCTACTTTTTTTTAGCTATTATAAAGTGTGACGTTTCCCTAATATTTTTTTCAGAACATTTATCACTTGTGTATAGTAGAGCTATTGACTTTTTGAGTTAATTTGGTATCCTGCCACATTGTTGAAGATGTTTATCAGATTTAGGAGTTTCCTGGTAGAATTTTTTGAGTCAGTTATGTATATTATCATATCATCTGCAAATGGAAAATATTTTACTTCTTCCTTTCTAATTTGTATCCTTTTGTTCTCCTTTTTGTGATATGTATAGGCCTTAGAGGCTTTTAAGGGCTTGGGGGCCAGTCTGGTCTTAGCCAGTTTAAACTGGTTATAATTGGTGCCTTAAAATAGCACTTTTTTTCAGCCCTTGAGTGGGCACTATTTTAAAAGCCAACCGGGGTCTACCTGGGGGCCTTGGCAACAAAGGCAGAGTTCTGATGTGACATGACCTGGATCAATAAGAGATGACCAGGTTGAAGCAGTAAGTACAGCAAAGCAAAGCCCTTCCTCTTGTCTGGGAGGAGAGTATATATAGGGCATTCCTCTTTTTTAATAAAGTGGACTTACTTGTTTTAATTAGTTTCTGGAGACTGAGTTGTTGCTTTTACACCTTTCGCCCCTTTCCCCAAAGGGTAACTAGCACGGCCCAAAGCAAAGGCACCATCTGGCTGCAGCATTGTTGGGCTTTTGGCATGGCTGCAGAGTATACCTGCTTTAGGGTTATTTTTGCTTGCTACAGTTAGTTTTTGAGTTTTTATTTTTGCCTGATGTCATTGTTTGAGATGTGATTGTTTCCTCCATCCTGGTTGTCTATCCTCTGTCCATTTTTCTCAGCTTGGTATGACTTCATGCCCCTAGGTGAACTTCAGTGAGTTGCCCCCCCCCCTTTCTTTGTTAGTTCTCTTCATCTCATTCTGAGACCCACCCTTTCTTTATTCCAGTTTTTGTTTGAGTTTGTCTGTTTAAGTTGTTAAAAATATACATAAAATTCCTTGTCCACGTTCATCAGGCTTTTCCACATAAGAGCTAACTGCTCAGAAAGGAAACAAGGGTCTGGCTTCCCAACAAGCTGACCCTCAAATGAGACACAGTGTGGGCATGCAGCTGCTGGGGTAATGGCCAGTAAACATCCGCACTAAGCACAAAGACATTTGTCCAAAGTGCGCTCTTGATTTGCTTGTTGTTCCTCTTGCACTGTGGCAATGGGCAATATCCCTCTCACTGCTTGGTGACTCACACAGAAGCTCTCCAATCTCTTCTTATAAGCCATGGCCTCCATGAAAAGACAGGAGAGCTATAAAAAAGTTCTGGGGTAAGGCTGCAGTATTGGCCCCATAAATCTCCCCCAAAACATATAAACACCAAATCTATAAATAAAAATGCTTCTTCTAGAAAAAAAATAAAAGCTGCAGAAGTTACTCTGCAGCTCTATTTCACCCCATTCTTCTGGTTACAATTGCGAATTTAAAGTCTTACTCCTTTCCAGAAGAACAAGTAGAAGAACATAATAAATTTTGCCAAAAGCCATGCAGTGCTAACCACCCACCCTCCTCCCCATAATAAGGTTAACCAAACAAAGCACAGGTGGAAGGGAAAAGGGAGCCTGAACAAGTGGATACATAGATAAAAGATATGACTTTTTTCATAGAAAAAAAATCACTGAAGAAAGAAATTGGAGAAGATATCAGAAAATGGAAAGATTTCCCATGTTTCTGGATAGGTAAGATCAACATAGTAAAAATGGCAATTCTTCCAAAAGCAATCTACAGATTTAATGCACTTCCCATCAAAATCCCAAAACAATTTTTTTATAGACCTTGAAAAAATAATGCTAAATTTCATTTGGAATAACAGGAAAACCAGGATTGCCAAAACAATTTTGCTCAATAAAAGAACCTCAGGAGGCATACCCATCCCCGACTTCAAGTTGTACCATAGAGCTATAGTAATAAAAACAGCCTGGTACTGGCATAAAAACAGACTTGTGGATCAATGGAATTGAATTGAAGATCCCGACATTAACCCAAAAACCTATGAACACCTGACCTTTGACAAAGAGGTCCAAAATACTCAATGGAAAAAAGATAGTATGTTTAACAAATGGTGTTGGCATAGCTGGATGCTTGTGTGTAGAAAAACACAAATAGATCCAAGCCTATCACCCTGCACAAAACTCAAATCCAAGTGGATCAAAGACCTCAACATAAACCCAGCCACACCGAACTCGATAGAAAAAAAGTGGGAAATACTCTCCAGTGCATTGGCACAGATAACCACTTCCTAAGTATAACACCAGTGGCACAGACACTAAGAACAACAATCAGTAAGTGGGACCTCCTGAAACTGGGAAGCTTCTGTAAAGCCAAGGATACAGTCCATAATACAAAATGAAAGGCTACAGAATGGGAAAAGATTTTCACCAATCCTACAAATGACAGAGGACTGATCTCTAAATTATATAGAGAACTCAAGAACCTAGAGCCCGAATACCTTGAATAACTCAATCAAAAAATGGAGTTCAGAACTAAAAAGGGAATTCTCAGGAGAAGAATTATGAATGGCTGAAAGGCACCTGAAAAAGTGTTCATCATCTTTAGCCATCAGAGAAATGCAAATCAAAACAACTTTGAGATACCACCTGACACTTGTCAGATTGGCTAAAATAAAAGACACAGATGACAGCCTATGCTGGAGAGGTTTCAGAGCAAGGGAAACAATCCTCCATTGTTGGTGGGAGTGTAAGCTTGTTTAGCCACTCTGGAATGCAATATGGCAGTTTCTCAGAAAACTGAGAATCAATCTCCCCATCGATCCATCAATACCACTTCTGGGTGTATACCCAAAAGATGTACACTCATACTCCAAAGGCAATAGCTCAACCTATGTTCATAGCAGCATTATTCATAATAGCAAGAACCTGAAAACAACCTAGTTGCCCTCAACTGAAGAATGGATTAATAAACTGTGGTACATTTACACAATGGAATATTACTCATCAGTTAGAAAAAAAATGATATCCTAAAATTTGTAGGCAAATGGATGGATTTGGAGAATATCCTCCTGAGTGAGGTATCGCAAACTCAGAAAGATAAGTAGGGGATGTACTCACTCATTAGTGGACTTTAGACAAAAAGCAAAACATTCCCAAGCTACAAACCACAACCACTGAACAGCTTGGGATCTGAAAAACGTTGGACTGGCACCTTGGAGCTCATTCCATCAGAGGAACACCTGACCCAGTCTTGATGCTGGGGTGAGGAAAGCAGATCTGCCCGGAGTGGATGCTGAACTAAGCCACCTTGGGACCTTCTGCCCTTGCTGGGGAGAAGATAAAGTGATGAGGAGAAGAGAGAGTGACTAGGAAGGGCAAGAGGGGGAAGTAAGTCTGAACAAAGGGTTGCATGAATAAAAAATGAGATTTTATTCATAAAAAAAGGAATAAAAAGTTATAGTCAAAATCAAGGGGCTTTTGAAAAGAATAAAAAAATACTAAATTTTGATTTTAAAAAAAAGAGAGAGAGAGAAAAGAAAAAGAAGAAAAAAAAAAACCTCAGCAGTCCCTAAGGTTATACCTGCCACTTCCTTTTTTGCCCAACCTCTGCTGCTGGTGGCCTCCCCTACCACACAGTACCCTTGGTCCAGTCTGCCTCACTATGTGTCTGCATCAGTGGTTATGAGACCTCTTGTCCCTGCTGTACCCAGCTGTGCCCATATTGGCTAACCGGCTTCTATAATGTTCTTGCTAATAAGCCTGCTAAGGTTTTGCCAATAAATGTGTGTCCTAATGCTGCTAATCAGCCATAAATTCCCATGCCTTTACCTTCCTTTATAAACAAATCTATCAATTAAATATATAACCAAAATGCCAGCCATGACCCTGGAAACTGATTTCCTGACTAATGTATAGAACAATCTTAAGAAGTGGTTTGAATCTTCCTGAATCCTTACAAATGTGTTTCAGGGTGCAGTGATGCTTTTAATACTTCTCTTGTTTAAGCATGTCCTACAGCACATTTGCCAGCAAAGAGCTGCTACCGAGGCAACCCTTAAGGTTTTAATGGCTCTTAGGTACCCAGAGCAGGGCCTAAAGAGGTAATGTACAAGTGGCTCACTGAGATTCAAAAGGCTACTGATTGCTCTCCAGGCATGGTACTACTTGAGGGCTGAAGACCAGAGAAGGTAAAAGCTTATTTGGCAGGCTAACCTAAGACAGGCCAGTCCAAATGCTTAACCCTATGAAGGTAGTGTCAACAAGGTAAGTGCAAAGGAACCTGGCTCCCACTGAGCACACCCCATAAATTACATAGGCAGTAGAGACTTTTAAGGGCCTGAGGGCCACCCTGGGCTTAGCCAGTTAAAACTGGTTATAACTGGTTCCTTAAGCATGTGCTGATAGCACTTCCTCATAGCCAGGAGGGTCCATTGAATGGGCACTTCCAGATAAGTTAAACTTGGGTCTGTCCTTGGCAACAGAGACTGAGTCCTGATATAAAATGATCTGGACCAGAGAGAGACAACCATGCCACAGTAGCAGATGCTAGCAAAGAAAAGCCCTTCCCTGTTGTATGAGGTTTCTGGCCTGGACTTTCTGGTTTAGCCCTGAGGTTTTGACTTGCAGACTCACACTCCCACAGAAACACACAGAGACATTAATTTTCTGCTGATTGACCTAGGGCCCAGGCATATAACTTGCTAACTCCTTTATCTTAACTCAACCCATGATTCTTATCTTGTTCAGCCATACAGCTTGGTACCTGTTCTGCTCTGCCTGTTTCCAATATTTTCTTAGTCTGGTAGCTCTGCCCATACTTCCTGTCTTAGTCTGGCCAATCAGCTTTTTATTAAACTAGTAGGAAGGACAAATATTTACAACATACCAATATAATGCCACTATACTTCCCCCTGGCTGGAATGAGATATAAAGCTTACTCCCTTTTTAATAAACTGGATTTATTTATTTCAACTAGTCTCCAGGAGACTGAGTCTTGTTTCCATTCCTTCTCAACCCCTCCACCAAAGGGGAACTAGCAGAACTCAAAGTATAAGCAACACCTTTTGTTTCTTATGGCTCTTGCTGATAGTTTGAGTACTCTACTAAATAGATATGGAGAGAGTGGACAGCCTTGTCTTGTTCCTGATTTTTAGAGGGATGGCTTTGAGTTTCTCTGCATTTATTTTGATGTTGGCTGTCGGCTTGCTGTATATTTCCTTTATTATGTTTATGTATGTTCCTTGTATTCCTGATTGCTCCAAGACCTTTATTTTGAAGGATTGCTGGATTTTGTCAAAGGCATTTTTTAGCATCTAATGATATGATCATATTTTTTTTCCTTCAGTTTGTTTACATGGTAAATGACATTGGTAGGTTTTTGTTTTTGTTTCTGTTTTTTTGTTTTTGTTTTTGTATGTTGAAACATCCCCAAGTGGTATCTGTATCGCAGGGAGCTTCTCTGGGTCTAATTTGTCTTCTTAGTCCAATCAAAACTGGTGGATTCTGTGTTTCAGGAACTAATCTTAGTCCAATAGGGGATCTAGTAGAACCTGGCAGATTCTTAGATTCAATAGGAGGTGGTAGATTCTGTATCCTAGGGAGCCACTGAGGTTGTAGAGTGGTGGGTAGGTTTAGAAGGAGGTGGAATTGTAGATTGCAGGGTCCAACCAACCAACAAGATTATTAGTGAGGATTCCTGCTGGCAAGTGTCTTCCCTGCTGGCCTACAACTCTTTGTCCAATAGAACCTGGGACATTCTGTGTCTCTTATTTTTAGTTCTTACCAATATAGCTGATAGTATTAGATATTTGTGGGATTTCTCTGTTTGATATAACCAATTCCTTCCTGACTATCCTCCTCTGTTTACATTACTCTGATTAAATATATACTTTCTTATGTTCTCATATTAAAACTACTTCCTGTGCATAATGTGTCTCTTTAATAATTCTCTGCAGTGGTGACTTAGTTTCTATGGACTACCTTAACTCATTCTTTTTTTGGAAAATTTCTCTACCAAATTTAATAGCTACCTTTTTTTTTTTGGGTATAGTGATCTTAGTTGACAGTATACTTTAAAGGTTTTAAATGTATCATCCTATGCTTTCCTGGCTTTTAGAATTGCTGATAGCTGTTATTTTTATGTTTTTGCCTCTCTGTGTTAATGCTTTTTCCTTGCAAATTTAGTATTATTTATTTGTTATTATTCATTTGCTTTTATTTATAACATTGTGACTATGAAGAAATATCAAAAGATCATGTCTTTGTATCAGCTTAGGTAATTCTTTTCTAGAAATTTTATTCAATAGTCTATTTTTTCAGCTCTTTACTCTATACCATAGACTTCTAAGCTTGCTCAACCGAATATATCCCAGACTTCTTGGACGTTCTGGCCATATGCTTGAATTTTTAAAAATATGTCTGATATATTGATTTTGACCTTGACTTCTATTCTTGAGATTCACTGTTCTTGTTCTTGTATGTTGATGTTGCTCTTGCCCTTCTGCTATTTATTTATGTAAGGTTTTTTTTGCTTCTTTCATTCCTAGCATTTGTCTCTATTTTGGGGTCCCATTTTTTTCTGAAAATTTTTTTTATATATTTTAAAATTTCTTCTCCATGCTATTGGTTCATCTACTTTGTTAACTTTCTTGATTATGTTTTGAATTGATTAACAACAATCTTGTCTAGACAATAAGTTAGTTAAATTTTTTACCTGCATATTTGTGTCCTCTGTTTAGTAATTTGTCATTTTTAGAGTAAGATTGTAAAATCTTTTCTTATATTTCATCATATTTATCTTCCAGTATTTAATGTTTTATAGTTTATGGAAATATCATTACGGAATATTGTCTTATTTTTTTATATAATATATTCTGATTTTTTCACCTCTCCTTCCATCTAAATCTAGACTTTCCTTTCTCATTATCATTAGAAAACAAGCAGTAAACTAAAAATAATAATAAATTAAAATATCATAAAATAAAAACAAACAAATCAGACTAGAAGAAAACAAACAAACAACCAGAAGAAAAGGAACCAAAGAAGAAAACACAAGACATGCAAAGATGCAGAGACATACATGTTCTTACACACAGAATTCCCATAAAATCAGAAAGCTATAAACAATAAATATATACAAAAGATGTGTAAGAGTGGTCTGACAATGCATTATGAGAAAAAGAACCTACAAAAATTTCATTAAGTTAATTTTGTGTTGGACACAACTACTGCTCAATGTGGGGCCTTCCTTTAGTGTAACCTGCCTGTCATGTAAGAGTGGTTTGTATGCCCTGTATAACTTCATTGGGGATATCATTTTTTTTTTTTGCAAGTGGTTATCAAATGGTAATAGCTTTGGGTTGAGAAAGGGGAATGTGTCCATTTTCCCTTTCAACACTGGGACTATATCTGGATTAGCCCTGTTCTGTACTGAGCATGCTCTCACAGTCTCTGTGAGTTCATATATATATTGTTCCCACTGTGTTTAAAAGTCCTTGTTTTCTTCATACCCTCCATATACACTTATCATCGTTCTGTCTCCTCTTCTGCAAGGTTCTCTGAGGTCTGAGAGAAGGGACTTGATGAAGACATATTATTTAGGATGGAGTCCAAAGGTTTCTAATTCTCTGCCCATTGTCTAGGTATGGGTGTCTCTGTATTATTCCAATCTACTGCAGGATGAAGGTTTTCTGATGATGGGGAATAGGACACTTATTTACGAGTATGTCAGAATATCATGAGGAATAACTTTCATTGCTAAGTGTTTGGATTTTTTCCTAGGTCCCAGACCTATCTAATCTTAGGTTCTTAGCTACCATAGAGGTGTTGGGAATGAGTTCCATCTCATACAGTAACCTTAAATCTAATCAGATATTTGTTGTGTAATACGACAAGCTTTGTGTCACTATTGTAGAAGCACATCTTGAAGGCTAATCACTATTGCAGATGAAACGGTTTGTAGCTAGATTGGTGTTTACCTTTCTCTTTTGGTAGCATACAGAGTCTCTTGAAGGACCATGAATACCACTTAGTAGGAGTGAAGTTTCTGAGTAGGTACCAGCTCAAATTCAGTGTTTAGTGAGTTGTGTAGGCATTAACATGAGTTTATAGAAATCAGTCAATAGCCTTGGCAATAGCCTCATTGTTTGGGGGTTTTCCATGTGGCCCCTTTGTCCAACAATTGAATTAGATATAACCCATTTCCAGAACTGAAGGCTTCATTTGGTTATGAGAAATGTTTAGTTGGAACTTGTTCTCCCCTGTTATTTGGTGACTTGTGGTAGGAATGTTCATCTGTATGCTGTGAAAATCATTCTTTAAATAAAGAAGCTGTTTTGGTCATGGTGGGGCATCATAAAAATAACCAAAAAAATAAAGATTCAAATAAAAATAGTGCTGAGTCTGATAGACTCCAGCCAGCTGCCCATAAATAAGTAAATAAGTAAATAAATAAATAAATAAATAAATAAAAATTCAAGTGAGCCACTGGGCCACAGGCCATATGTGACAAAACAAATTAACAAAAATAAATTAAATTAAAATAAAAAAGCTAGCTAGCAATATGCTTAAGACATAGGCCAAACAAGATAAAATTAATATAAACATCTGAGTCATTTTCTTTTAAAAAAAGTAGTCACAGGCAAGTCAAAACCTCTGGCCCATATGAAATAAAAAACCTAAACCTCAGTACAACAGTGACTCCATTTAAATTAATTTCATATATGTATATATATATATATATATTTAAGAAGCTTCTGTTGTCATAGTTTTCCATAGGATTTCTCACATGGCTCTAGGTGTTCTCCTTTCCCTCCAACTCCTCATTTGATTCTACAGTTTCCGTGTCCCACTATCACCCTTTGTACAGCTATAATTATATCTATTGTATTTATCTGTACTAGGGAGTTTTATCTCTACCCATAGTCCCCTACTATATACCTAACCTCTGTGGCTCTATGGAATAGAGCTACTTATTAAAGACTGAACAGCTAGCAGACACATAAACAACTACATAACATATTTGTCTTATTGTGTCTGGGTTACTTCACTGAGGATAATTTTTTTCTAGTTCCATCCTTTGCCATTAAAATTTAAATTTTTTAGTAGCTGAATAATATTACATTGTGTAAATGTACCAGATTTTCTTTATCCAGTTAACCATTAATTGACATGTAGGCTGTTTATAGGTTCAGGCTATTATTAATAGAGAGACAATTAGCATGGTTGAACAAGTGTGTCTGTAAAAGAATGCAGAGAACTTTAAGGCATATTTTCAAGAGTCACGATCTAGCTATACCAAGTGGTAGATCTGTTTCCAGCTTCCTGAAGAACTACACACTGATGTCAATTGTGGCTGTATACGTTTGTACTTCTATCACCCCTTGTTGCTCATTCTCACCAAAATCAACTGTTATTGATTTTATTGATAATGAGAATTCTGAATAAAATAAGATATAATCTGAGAGCAGTTTGGATTTTCATTTCCTTGATAACTAAGGATGTTGAATATTTATTTAAGTGTTTCTCAGCTATTTGTCTCTGTTTCTTGAGAATTCTCTGTTTAGATCTTTACCCCATATTTTAATTGGGTTATTTGTTTTCTTGATGTCCAGATTTTTTTTAGTACTTTATACATTTTATATACTACCTCTCCATTTGATATATAGTTGGTAGAACACTTTCTTCTCTGTAGTGTGCTGATTTGTTCAAGTGATTGTGTTCTTTGCCACAAGCATCGCAGTTTCTTAAGGTCTCATGTATTAATTGTTGTTCTTTGTGCCTGTGCTAATTGTGTTCTTTTCACAAAGTCTTTTACTGTGCTAATGAGTTCAAGTTTATTCTCCTACTTTCTATTCTATCATATTCAATGTATTTGGACTTGTTTGAAGTCTTTGATCCATTTCAAGTTTAATTTAGCACAGAGTGAAAAGTACAGACCAGGGACAGGTAGTTTTAGTGAAGAATTTTACCAGACTTTCAAAGAAGAATTAATGCCAACACCCATCAAATTATTCCACAAAATAGCAACAGAAGAAACGTTGTCCATATCCTTATACTAAGCCAAAATTGTCTTGATATCTAAACCATCTAAAGACTGAACAAAGGAAGAGAATTTCAGTCGAATTTTAGGAAAACAGATGCAAAAATTCTCAATAAAACTGAAGAATAACAATACATCGAAAAGTTCATCTACCACTAAAAAGCAGGTTTTTACCCTCAAGATGCAGAGAATTTCTTTAACATACACAAATTGATACATATAATCCACCATACAGACTGAAATAAAAATATATATATATATAGGATCATTTCATTGAATGCAGAAATGAATTTTTGTCAAAACCTAACCACTTCTTTGTGATAACATTTCTGGAAAGATTAGAGATACAAGGGACAAGGACTTAACTATCTTGTTGACTTTCTCAAAGAACCAACTCTTAGATCCATTGATTCTTTGTATTGTTCTGTTTGTTTCAATTGTATTGATTTCAGCTCTAAGTTTGATTATTTCCTGCCATCTACTCCTTCTAGGTGAGTTTGCTTCTAATTGTTATAAGGCTTTTCAGCTGAGCTGCTAGGTCTCTCGTGTGAGATTTCTCTAGGTTTTTCATATAGGCATCTAGTGCTATGAATTTTCCTCTTAAGACTGCTTTCATTGTGTTCCACAAGTTTGGGTATGTTGTGAATTCATTTTCATTACATTCTAGGAAGACTTTGATTTCTTTCTTAATTTCTTCCTTGACCCAGAGATGGTTCAGCTGATTGATGTTTAGTTTCCATGAGTTGGTAGGCTTTCTTTGGGTTTTGATGTTGTTGAACTCTAACTTTAGGCCCTGGTGGTCTGATATGTTACAAGGGATTATTTCCATTATTTTGTATCTGCTAATATTTGCTTTATGACCAATTATCTGGTCAATTTTGGAGAAAGTCCCATGAGGAGCTGAGAAATATGTATATTCCTTTGCGTTTGGGTGGAAGCATCTGTAGATATCTATTAAATCCATTTGCATTATAACCTCTTTTAGACTCCTTATTTCTCTGTTGAGTCTTTGTCTGGTTGACCTATCCAGGGTTGAAAGTGGGGTATTGAAATCTCCCACTATTAGGCTGTGAGAATTGATGTGGGATTTACTCTAAGCCTGTGTCTGTCTTTGTGGTTGAGGTATTTCTCTTGTAGGGAACAGAAGTCTGGCTTCTGTTGTATCCATCTTGATAGTGTGTGTCGTTTTATAGGAGAGTTGAGTTCATTGATATTAAGGGATATTAGTGACCAGTGATTAATATTTCCTGCCATTTTTGGTGGTAACTTGTTTGTATTTCCCTTCTCTGGAGTATTCTGTGGGGTTATTGATTGTTTGTGGTTTCATGGGTATATCTGGGGTCCTTGGGTTGGAGTTTTCCCTCTAATACTTTCTGTAGTGCTGGATTGGTAGATAGATATTGTTTCAGTCTGACTTTGTCATGAAATATCTTGTTTACTCCATCTATGGTGATTGATAATTTTGCAGGGTATAGTATTCTAGTTTGGCAGCCATGTTCTTTTAGCGTCTGTATAACTTCTGACCAAGCCCTTCTAGCTTTCATCATTTCCATTGAATAGTCAGGTTATTCTGATGGGTTTGCCTTTATATGTGAGTTGGCCCTTTTCTTTTCCTTTGCAGCTCTTAAAATTTTTTCTTTGTTTTGTATGTTTTGTGGCTTGACTATTATGTGGCATGCTGACTTTTTTGGGGGGTCATATCTATTTGGTGTTCTGTAAGCTTCTTATATCTTTATAGGCATTTCCTTCTTCAGGTTAGGGAAGTTTTCTTCTATGATTTTATTGAAAACATTATCTGTGCCTTTGAGCTGGTATTCTTCTCCTTCTTCTATTCCTATTATTCTCAAGTTAGGTCTTTTCATGATATTCCAGATTTCCTGAACATTTTGTGTTGTGGCTTTTTTGGTTTTAGTATTTTCTTTGACTGATATATCTATTTGAGCTACTGAGTCTTCCACTTCAGAGATTCTATCTTCCATCTCATGAACTCTGTTGGTTATGCTTGTATCTGTGGTTCCAGCTTTTCCCTTCAGGTTTTCTATTTCCATCTTTGCCCCATTTTGTGTCTTTCTTATTGCTTCTATTTCAGTTTTTAGTTCCTGGCATGTTTTTTTTTTTTTTTTTCATAGATTTGCTCATCTCTTCCAATTTTTTGGTTGTATTTTCTTCTATTTCTTTAAGGGAATGTTTCATATCCTCTTTGAGAGCTTCAATGATCATCTTAAAGGTATTTTTGGTGTTGTTTTCTTCTGATTCCTCTTCATTGCCCAGTTCAGGTCTTGTAGTTATAGGACTGCCACTTTCTTCTGGCATTACCTTGTTGTTGTTTAAATTATTATATATATTTTTGCACTGGCATCTGCCCATGGCTTCAGTGGTTCACAATTAGGTGGCTCCTGGTCAGTAGTGGCAAGTGGACTTGTGTGTCTCTTGTCACCTCTGAACAAGCGGTCTGCTCAATCTCTAACTCTGCTGTGGGCAGGGGACTGAATTTCAAGTCCTCAGTCCTTCTCTATTTGAGCAGTTGGAGTCAGGGTGGCTGTGCATGTTCCCTTGTCTTAGCAGCAGCTGTGGGGGGGGACCCTGACAGCTAAAGTTTATCTCTGTCTGCTAGGGAGTGTGTGGGGACACACTCCACAGACAGCACCTGGTCCCAGAACCAGAACCTGATCAGAAGATACAAGGGACATGCTTCAACATGAGAACAGTAATTTACAACAATTCCATAGCCAGCATCAACCTAAATGAGATAAACTCAAAGCATTTCCTCTAAAATCAGGACCAAGACAAGGTTGTTCAATCTCTCCATACCTACTCAATATAGACCTGAAGTCTTAGCTAGAGCAATACCATCACTGAGGCAGATAAAAAGAACATAAATGGAAAGAAAATAAATATCTTTATTTTCTAATGATATGATTTTATATATAAATGACCTTAAAAAATCCAAGAGTTTTCTACAAACCCTTTCAGCAAAGTAGCAGATTACAAAATTAATACACAAAAATAAGTAAACTTTCTATATACCACTGACAAACAGACTGTATAAGAAATCAGGAAAATAATATTTTTCACAATAGACTCAAAAAAAGGTCTTGAGATACCTCTAACTAACTAAATAAAAACTTTTATAATAAAAATTCCAAGAAAGAAATTGAAGAAGATGTCAGAAGATCTTTCATACACATGGATCTGTAAGATAAAAACAGTAAATTTGACCTCCCTACCAAAAGCAATCTACAGATCCAATGAAAATCCCATCAGAATTCTAACACAATTCTTCACAGAAATTAAAAAAGATTTTTTCAACTTTATATTGAAACAAAAAAAATCTAGAATATCTACATATTTTTTAAATAAGAGAACTCCTGGAGCTATCACAATCCTTGATCTCCAATTGTACTACAAGAGTTATAGAAATGGCTGTATAAGACAGTCATTGTGGGCAATAGAATCAAAGTGAAGATTCAGACATAAGTCTAAACACCTATGGACACCTAAATTTACATTTTTAAAAAAATGTCAGAAATACACAATGGAAAATATATAGGCTCTTTAACATATGGTGCTGGTGAAACTGGGAGGCTGCATGTAGAAGAGTGTAAATAGGTGATGTATGTTTTAGTTTCTTTTTAATATTTTTCATATTTTTTGAGTATGTACATGTTCTCTGGTTGATAGTTTTTCCAACTTTTGAGTTTGTTTATTTTACCCATGTGAGTCCTCCTAATTGGTTTTCTTCATTTGGGTAACTTTCAGTTGGAATCTTTATTTGGTAGAAGCTCTGCTGATTTTATGGATGTGCTTGAGTGTGCTGCAGGAAAATATACTGTGCTATCCAATGATATTCACTATGAGGTTTGGAAAGGGGATACTGGCATCCTGGGGGAAATAAGTAGTATGGATTTTTGTTTTTGTCTTAAAGCTATGATGTCCGTACTTATTTAAAGATATGAAGCAGTGGGAGGAGGATTGAAACAGAAGAATGCTATACATATATATTCTGTATTCATATAGATTGGAGGGATAAAAAGGTACTGAAGTGCTATATATTAAGTTTGACCAAAGAACAATAGATGCAAGAACCTTTTCCTACAAGATGCAAATATCAAATGAACACTTAACGTATTAAGTGAGACTACTCAGAAAAGAAAGATTAAATTTTTTGGAAAAAGCAATATGTATATATATTAAATATTTAAAAAGTATATATAAATTATTTAAAAAATAAATCAAAGACATTATGACCTCAGTTTATGATAATTTTGTCTGGCTGAGGATCTGCTCTAAGAGTGCACCTTAATTCTGCTCCTGAGTTTACTCACTGTGCTAGTCCTGACACATCCATCCAGATTCCTCTACTATGGCCCATGAACGGATATCATGACATCTTAAACCCTTAAAACATTTCTCCTGCAGTTTGTGTAGCTTGGCATTTGTTTCTCCAATCTAGATGCTGTACCAACATTCCCTGTTCTGCACCAATTTTTTTTTTTTGGGGGGGGGGGCTCTACTGGATCTCTTGTTCCATAAACCTATATTGAGTGAATAGGTGACCAGTGCAGACTTCACGATTGTTTCTGAAAGTTCCTTGGCTTTGTCCTTGTCCATGTGTTGCTTACTTGTTCTCTGCTTTTACATCCAGGCTCACTCATTTCAGCCCCTGCCTGGTAGGCTCCTCCTTCATTTTGGTCCCTCATTCTCAAGGTCAGATCACTTGCTTCTTTTAGAAATGATTAAAGGAAGGCAAGTGTAAATGCTGAAAAACCTCAGTTTCAGGTTCTCATGTCCTTCTCACACTCGCCCAAGGTTTGCTGTGGGCCTGTTTCCTTCTTTAGCCTCTGATTTAAATTTCCTTCTGCATGTTCTGTAGTTTCCAAATCAGAAGCCAGAGCCACTGATGTCACTTCCTCAAGCAGCACTCCTTAGGCGTTGCTGGGTGTGACCAAATGCCTCCACAGCCATCCTGTAGGAGAAAACTCTCACTTAGATGTTTTTATTTTTATTTTTAGAGCTTAAGTTACACTACAAATGGTGTTTTATCTTGACAACTTTCTTTCATTCAAACCTTAGGTCTCATAGACACTGTAGTATGGCCTTTTTAAAATGCTATTTCTTCATATAAATCTTTTAGGTATTTTTCTTCATACTTTGCTAATGTCAGCTTTAGGTGTCATTGTATCCTTATACAATGCATTGTTTGTGTCTTATTACCGATGGTGGTTTGTGAGTGTATTGTTGGTTAGCTAAGAATGTTTGACAGTTTTATGTAGGATTTCATCTTTGACTACAAGATACTTTGGGAGAATGTTGTTTAAATTTTAAAATATTTCAGGAATTTATAACTTTACCTAAAGCAAGGAAGCCTAACTATGGAGCTATGGGAAACTTATATCTAAATGGAAATATTTTAAATCTCTCTGCTTTACTAGCAAGAAGAAATATGTTCTGAAGTTTCCATCTCTAACTGTGAATTATATTTGGCTACTGTTTGCTTAAAGAAGTTTTAGTTTTATCTTCAATTTTAAAGAACATAAACCTTATCTTAATTTTGGGATTTTGAGATTTGTTTTGTTTGTTTGCTTGTTTTTTAACTAATCTTTTAAGAATGCCCTGCAGTTCAACAGAGCCAGGCTATGCCTATGTCTTCTTCAACCGATGACAGCCTACGTGCCTTATTGCAAGTACTATTTGATTTGTTGTTTAGTATCACTAATATTGTGGAAATCAATTGCCTAATTGTTTCTAGTTGGAGTCATTATTCTGTATGTATGCAAGTTCTGATCACTAAAACTTTTCTGATTTTAAAGCATGAGAAAAGCACTATGTTTTGTTTGTTTTTTAAAAAAGACAGAGAAAGACCAGTACACACACACACACACACACACACACACACACACACACACACATACACACACACACACACACACATACACACCATGTGGTGTTCACATATCTGTCAATAGTTAACTTTAGGTTAATTGCTGCACATGTTTAAGCCTTCATTTTCACACATTTGACCATCTGTGAATGGGAGAAAGTATATATTTTGCAGAATTGTTGTGTAAATAACTGATGGCATAGAAAAGTGCTGAAGCTACTGCTTGAACTTAATCAATCTGAATCAATGTGAGAGTATCAGAAGAGTTTGTTACACAGCAAGTGTCAAAGTGAATTTTAACATTTACTAATAACTCCTGGGAATTTGCAACTGGCCTAGGGAAAGTAAAAATGATTTGAAAATATTAATGTTATGTAAAATGCTAGTAGGGAAGGGATGTAGATGATAATGCTGGGAAAATTTATATACCATTTCATCTTACTCAATTCAATTACTTTCAATTCCTTCTGGGTTCCTTTTAAGTACTAAATGCTATTGATTCATAAATAAAAACATAAAATTTCTTTCATGATAGATCTCAGAGTTTAATAAGAAACCTGGTAAATGATATTTAGTAAGGCAGCATAGCATTTGTCTAGATGTGTAGATTTTGACATTAAATTAACTTGGAATTTTTATTTTAGCACTTAATGGTAACAAAGCTCTTGACAACTCTATACTTTCATTATAACCTTTTGAGTAGATGAAGTTAGATTTTGTTAAAGACAAAAATGCCCATGGTTTGCCTATGAAAAGTATATTTTTACGCATAATCCAAATGATGCTACTGGTGGGATTTTCTGAGTACTCGGTACCAGAAAGACACTCAAAGGTTGGAGGCAAACAATAAAGACACAGGGAATTTGTATGCATCCCCAAAGCTGGCATTCACCTGAGACAGAGTAGAGCTGCTGCCAGGCTCCTGAGTGTGGCTATGCAAACATGGGCCCACCTGCCCTCTTAAAGAAAGTGCTCACACAATATTCTTTCTCTTTCTCTTCTGCTTCTCCTGTGTCTCTGCTTCCCTGCTACTAAACTCTGTTGTGGTATTCCTGGTGTTGAGATTCTGTTCAAGTGCAAAAACCAACAGAAATGGCATCCAGCAAACAGATAGAGAAGAGACAGGGAAGAAAGACAAAGGTTCTCGTTACTGGTCTATATGGACTGATTAAATTAAAGACTATACACAGAGCTTCCTGGTCTTGTTGGACAGGGAAATGCAATGAACTGGAATGAGTAAGGATCTTGTGCTCACCACATGGTAGCCATGGAGATGAAGATATTTGTTTTAATGTAAGCTGTCTCACTACTGACCATAGAATTTGGATTCAGTTTTAGAGAACAAGAGGAGACAACAAAATCCCAAATAGATGTTTGAAACTTAATGTGCTATCCAGATATGTACCATGTCATAGAGGGCAGTAAGTTCAGTAAAATGCTCACCATCCTTTGCTGTACTGTGTTTCCCATGTGTGAAATCCAGATAATAGTAGCATGTGTCTCTAAGAGTTATTGTAGGTGTTCAATGAAATAATGCTAGGTTGTGCTTATCCCAGAGCCTGACTCATGATTTGCACTTGTTAATTTAGCTGTTTCTATTTTGTAAGTACCACGATAAAGATTCAAGATTCCTTCACCTAGTGATGAAGGAAACTGTAATCAAGTGAACCTGGGAAGTCACGTAAGATGAAATAGCACCTGATGAGTTGATAGTGCTGTGATTACTTCTTTGGCTAGACTCTTTAATTACAAGGAAAAACATATAAAACATTGTTCTTTGAGCCTCTATTTTAGGATTAACCATATTCCCTCAGGCAACATCCCCTCCTGAATCTTGTCACCATTTTTACTTCAGTACAAGTGGTAATAGATTTTCAGGGAAGAAGAAACTTTTAATTATTACAAACTACATGTAAAGTGTAGAATTTATTTTTGCTGAGATTAAATCTGTAATGTCTATGTTATAAGCAAATTTTTGAGTTCAGTCTTGTCTGTCTAAAACTTAGACTGTTCTTAGTTTTCCCATTAAGTTCAACTTAATCATTATTTTAAAGATGTATTTTTAAAACACAATCTAAGTTTGTGTAACTGTTAGTTTTAATTATTAATTTGACAAAAACAAGAATTACCTGGAAATAGAAATCTTATTATTATAAAGATCATGAATAATAAGCTGAATAGGACGTATGCACTCATTCAATTTTCTCTGCTTTTGACTGGCTCTCTACTGTAACTACTTCATGTTCCACCTGCCTTGACTTCCCAAAAGTGATGGGCTATAACTTGGAATTGTGAGTTTAAAAAGCCACTCTATCCTTTAAAGAGATTTTGTCAGGCTATTTACAACATCAGGAATTAAAATCGAAGGAATCTATTTTCATTTATTTATTTATTTATTTATTTATTTATTTATTCCAATGAAGTCACACTTTCTATCCTTGTATATCCTTATTCAAGGTCCCTTCCCCCTCCTGTCACATCAGGTCATTCTTTCTTCTCCACAACTCCCCATCCCCTCCCTGGGCAGGCATGAAGGAATCTATTTTACATAAAGTCCGTCATTAACTTTCAAACAACTATCTGGGCTTTTGTTATCTCCTCTTGTTTTCAAGGATTGAATCTAAATTCTATGTTCAGTAGTGAGACAACTTTCATTAAAATAAACATCTCCATCCCCATGGCTACCATGTGTTGAGCATAAGATCCTGACTCACCCTAGTTCATTGTATTTTCCTGTTCTACAGGATCAGGAATCTGTGTGTATATTTATCCAGGATGAGTCCAGTAAAAACCTTTTAATCCTGTTAAAATTGCTTCAATTTAGAAAATAGCACATAGTCACCCTTGCTGAACGTCTGAACTGTCACAAGACCTCAAGTCAGTGGTCCTAATCTTGGTATTCTCGAGGTCCTTTAGTCTAACTTCCTTCACATCATAGGAACTTTTGGATTTTCTGTGCCGTTCGCCACTGTAGTGTATAATGGCAATACCTCACAGCTCCAGACTCTGAGTACTTAAAAATCTCATGCTGTCATCTCTACTTTCTAAAGCTATTTTATTATCACAAACCTTTTATATCTCTCAGTATTCTCATTCAAGTAACTTAAGGGATCACACGTCCTAGGATTCTCAGTTTTGGAGCACAGAGAAGAACATGAGGTCCCTTAGTTTAGTGATTTTAGGCTTTCTTTCTTCCCTCTGAACCTCCTTTCACCTCTTATAGCCCAAGGAATTGGATAAAGCCACTTTCACAGAATATCTTTTTATGTATGTATCATCAAATAGAATTCTTTTAGCTATTTACAGTAGATATGAATCCAAGACTACATGCACATACAATTTGAATTTAGCAGTAGAAGTTTCCATACTTGATTTTCACAAAGGAAACAAGCATTGATAGTGCTGAAATGGTTTAGATTTTAATGATTGGAAATCCAGGAATTTTTGGTACTCAAGTATAGACAGAAGACTGTAGAAAACCATGAAGTATGTTGAGATTCTAAGAAGAAGGATTTGGAAGTGAATGGTTGCAGACACAGTATTTACAATGAGAAACTTCTAAATTTGTGCTATTTTTCCCACTTCTTAGCAACTCTGCAACTAAGATAATTTATTTCACCTCTATGAATCTCAATTTCTTTGTTTTTAATTGTGGGTTTTCATATTTACCATGCAGGTTAAAATTAAATAGATATCAAACATAAATCAAACAGAACACATTATGTAGGATGTATTCTTGTTTTTTTTATTACTAATGATGTTAAATAATTGAGCAAGGACAAATGTTCATGAGAAAGTAGAGAAAATTATTTGTTTATGTTTTATTTAGTCCATCATTATGAATGTTCTTTTCCCCAGTGGCTCACCTCTCAGAGCCTTCTGGTTCTGTACTCTAGTGAGATTGCTTTTTGTATCTGAAACCATTCCACATTTTGGACCCTCATGGTTTTTCATTAATTGTCTTTTTTCTAAAGAGAAATTAGAAGCATGCTAGATAAATCCCCAATAGCTGTCCAGATAAATTGTAAGTGGTATTTATTCCCTCAGCTGTGTGTGCTAACTGGTCAATCAATGTCTGCAACAAGATCCAAGTGGGTTTGAGGCATGAGTTAAAAGGGTTTCTTACTCCGTGTTCTCTATTGTGTTTCTGATCGTGCTTATAGTGTTGGAAACCTTTGCTTTCAATGGAGATACAATCTTGGCACTTAGAAACTTCTTCCATTCTATAGCCCTTTGAAAGTTTCACACTTGGAAATCCTTTCAATGAAATGTCTGTCTCTTCAGTTTCCTGAGAGAATAGCCTCATACATAGTTCTATTTTGACTCAGAGCTGAAATGACAACTGATCAACTTTTTATTTTTTCAATAAAACTGAATTAAGAAGCAGTAGAATCCACACAACCTAGTGAGCTGATTTCAAATATCTCTAAAAGTACTCCCTCCACTTATGTTTGTTTTGTACATGAGATCAAAATAAAAATATTGTCATATGTGTACATAGTATAAACAAGTAGATTTTTGAACCTCTCTTGAATTTGTATCTCATCATGTTCTATCTTGACAAAATGCTAAGAAATCCCACTGATGTAAGCCAATAGTAGAATCAAAATTTTAATAGGCAAGATATCAGTGAAGACAGATAAGTTATATAAATTGTTCCACACAGGCCTGGTTTGTAACACCACTATGTAGTGGCTAGGTAGCAACATTTTATATTACTGTTTCTTCCATTGATTAGAGGAAAGAGAACAGATAAGGAAAGTCACCAGTTTAGTTCATCTCTGTTGGCATTCAGGTAGACACTGCAGTTTCCTATTACCAAAGTATGCTGATCATACCTGAGACCTAGGTTCCAGTTGTGACTTCTCAAAAGGGGACATAGACCAATGTTTCTGACCAAGCTTATCCTTCCAACTCAATTGTCTTTTGATCCAGAGACATTTGGTTGAGTTTTCTGGTCCCCTTGCAAGAGTTCCTATTATTAAATCCAAGCCAATTAATTTCCTAGGGAGAACAATCTAACTGTAGTTTAATTGTTGCCTCTGGTCACACATTAGTCCCTTTGTTGCCTCCACATACTCAGTGCTGATTTCTGTGTCTTCACTTTGGCTCTTGAGATGTATGGACTGTTGAATTTTATAGGAAATCTTGGCTCACTACCATTATGTTTCTCTGTCATTTAATATCATTAAATTCTAAAGTCCCATAATCCTCGCCAGTAAATATTATTTCTACATTATTAGATGTCATCTATGCACAATATCAAAGGTGAAGTTTCTTGTGCTGCAATCATTTCTCAACAAAGATCTGGGTTCCACATTCTCTAGCGGTGCTGTTCTGGTCCTCCCACACTCTTTCTAGACACAGCACTGATTACAGATGTTAAAGGCCTTAGCATTGTCCAGTGCTCCTCTGTCACCTCCACAGGTGTGCTCTGTAAACTGCTGGACTTTTCAGCTGTCAGCATCGCATGCCTCCATAAGTGCAACTGGAGTTCCATATTTCACTGACCTTGTCCCTCTTGGTTTTCTCAGTATCAGTAGTTAGTGACTCAATAACTAATGATAACTGTTCATGCCAAGATTGCAGTGGCCTCTGCAGTGCAATTGCTTGCTTGCCTGGCCTTGTTTTTTCTCAGTAACAGAAAACTCTAGAGGTTAATGTTCAGAAACCAGTGACACTTTTGGCATAAGTTATCAAGGACATTAACACTTTTCAGCTTTATGTTTTGTATTGTTATAAGAATACTAGCAGACACAAAATAGGGAAGAAACACAGAGAGGAATTATCAGTCACAAATCATGTCAGCTTGTCCCTATTCATATATCTGCACTCTTTCTCTACTCCATAGAGTGGCAGTGACTTCTACCTACATGTCACTGGCCAGAAACATAACAGTATCTACCTTCAAAAATGATTGAAGTAAATATTGTTTAACTACTTGATATCACCTCTAAAATTATAGCTATGGCCATTAAGAGAGTATTCATCATATATAAACTTGAATTGTTCACACATGTTACAGTAAGTTTATTCTCAAATATTTTTCATTTGACTACTTCAAATCTCTTCAGATGTTCTCTTCCTGATTGTTGACTGAGTAATTCCATTGCCTAAGTTCTCAGTATCTCATCTTTAGCATTTCAAAGTTCATTTTTTGTCCTAAGTGATGTTTTCAATGGAACTTGCCACTTCCTGTAAAATATCTCTAAGACTTTTTTGTTCCTTTAAGATAAAAAATCTGTGTATCTGAGGATGGCATCCAAAGGCTTTTCTCTTCTCTACTTTCTCATTAGCACCTGCCTTTTGTTCTTCATCCTACACTCTGCTCTTATTTATGCAAAACCTCTCACTTTGTCGTGCCCTCTCACCCCTCTGGACAAATATACAGCTTTGCTCTCTCTCACTATTTTACTTTTAAGCTTTATGGTGTATTTCCCAACCTAAGCTGATTCTTCTACCATCAGTTTGATCCAGGACCTACCTCATGAGCAGGATTTGCTCTATACTTTATAAGGCTTAATGTAAAACTAGAGAATACAGCCCCTTGTTTAATAATGAGCATTGCATCAGGAGAGGCACAAAGTGAGAAAGCAGCTACACCTAGATACAATTTACTCTACTCTGGGCAATGGGGTATCCAGGCTTCCCTGGCTGTACCCGCCTAGTTAGCTGATCTGCCTTTGAGGTCAAAAAGGGGGTCACTGTTAATCCTGTATCACAGACAATCAGTATAAACAGGGTTTGTTTGACTGTCTTCCTATCAGATAACCACTCACTTTTGAAGTCCTGGACCATATCTGGCCTTACTGTTACATTGGAGCTGAATAAATGCCAGTGATGAAGTTAGCTTCTTGTATGGGCTTCCTGCTCAAGAGAGTGGCTCCAAATATTTTTCCTCTAGTAGGTCTATAGAACGCAGGTCCAGTAGATTGTGAGGGAATTTCCGTACATTGTTTAACTCTAGTTTCATGCAAATGTGAAGATATTTAGCAAACATTTCTGAGAAACAAGAATGAATTGTGAAAAACAATAAAAAATGGAAAGAACTCAATAAACCAGAAGGAACAGGACTAGAAGAGGAGAGTAGGAAGAGAAATTATAACAATAAAAATTTTGTAGAGGAGAGTACACAGCCTTGTCTGCCACTGTGGATCTTGTGTCTATGTGCTTGCGTGCATGCATGTGTGCACCTGTGTGTGTGTGTGTGTGTGTGTGTGTGTGTGTGTGTGTGTGTGTGTGTGTGTGTATTACTTTTTGGAAAGAATACTGAGCCAGCAATTTAATCCTAAGATTCTGTCCTGTTTTATCACTCAGTAGCAAGCTGAGTCTGGGAAAATGGCTAAGCTTTCTCAGTTCCTGAGCATTCTTATGTACAAAATCAAGACAATAAGATTGCAAGGAAAATATTATATATAAAATAAGATTCATAGAACTGAAAGTTTCTGTTCACTATGTTCTGGTTGCACATATGAATGGAGAGTGACTTGAGGGTAAACTGCATTTTCCTATTTCTTTTCCAGATTTTATTCCCTGAGAATTTTCTTTTTTTTTTAATACTCACTCCTTTTTTTATTTATTTTGTATTTATCAAAAAAAACAGTAAAATGAATTTAAAATGCTGAAAAGTTAACAATAACTATAAAGAAGATAAAAATCATAAGCATGACTTATCAAGGGTGATAATGCAAATAAGATTGCTACACATATATTTACTTTGTGTTCAGCTTTCCCTCTGAATTTTTTTTTCCATCCTTGTATATCCTTATTTAAGGTCCCTTCCCCCTCCCACCACATCAGGTCATTTTTCTTCTCCGCAACTCCCCATCTCCTCCCTGGGCAGGGAGCAGACAGTCCTATGGTCCCACTGACCCAATAATGCTTGGATCAGTCTCCACTCCTGGCCAAATCCAGTTTTGTCCCCCCTCCCTCAAGAGTGAGTCAGGTGTTGCTATAGTTGGAGTGGGATCCCAAGGGTCAGTCCAGGGTGTTTCTGATCCCAAGCTGTTCAGTGATTGTGGACCCAGCAATTCCCTGAGAATTTTCATTCAGTACAGCGAATGATTCTGTTTACCTCTGTCTTGATTTGGATCTTTCATCTTCACATGAGTGCAGATGTTTAAAGAAGACAAATTTGAATATTCTTTAATGTCATTAAGCTTTGTTTTTAAAAATAGGTTTGTACAATATATTTTCCCATATTTATGTTTCCCGTGTCTGTCTTTATGTGCCTGTGTGTGGGTGTACACTTACTACTGACCACAGCACTTACATAAAGGTCACTAGACAACTCTCATGAATCAGTTCTTTCCTTCCAGCATATGTGCTCTGGGGACTGAACTAAGGTCATTAGGCTTGGTAATAAGTGCTACCTCAACTGAGTCATCCCACCAGCTCCCTTTCTCAGGTTTAATGGTAATCATTGATAGAATTGGTATAAGTTTAAAAAATTGTCTACATATAGCTTGTGGTAATTATCTATTTGTCACTGTGACAGAAAGTTTGACCAAAGGAACTTGGGGAAGAAATGGTTAATTCTGTCGTATATTGCAGGAGGATGCAGCCCATCATGAGAGGAAGGCATGTTGGAATGCCTTAGAGAAGGGTAGGTTACAACAGAGCTCTCCACACAATGAATTCAAAACCCCAACCTTAGTGACCTACCACCTTTAGGCTTACTTTTTAAATCAATTGTTCTACAACCTCTCATTGATACTCATTGAGGAATTATCAGTCATAAATCATGTGAGCTTGTCCCTATTCATACATCTGCACTCTTTATCTACTCCATAGAGTGGCAGTGACTTCTACCTACATGTCACTGGCCAGAAACATGACAGTTTATGAGGTGTAGATCAAATATTCAAACACATGAGGTGGAGGGAGGTATTTTGTATTCAGTCCATAGAAACAGCCCAAATATAACTAAGTGGTGACAGTAAGATAAAAGAAGCTAGTTTTGTTAGGTCACCACTGGACCAGTTACCCCTGCTTTACAATACCTGCCAAGCAGAGAATGAACTAGATCCCACTTACTTTCTTGTCTATCTGTGCTATTCAGTAAAGCTATTTTATTTCTTTAGGCTTGTGTGATAAAACAGGCCATATATAAGGTGCCCTTTTCACATATATCCTATTGAAACATGTGCTCAGGACTGTTGATGCCTATAATGCCTGTCCCTATGCCCAAGAATAAGGAAATCTCAGAAGGCAGGGTGAAGGGATTTCTGATGTTGTTCAGTATATAAAAACAGTCTAATTGCCAATGTATACAAAGCTAGTTTTTAAAGTAAGCTATTTTGTAATGGTGTTTTATAATTTCCAATGAAAAGTTACCTGTCTAACAAGAGATGGAAACAAAGCTAGAACTAAGCAAGAAATATGAGTACACTTCTTTCATTGAACTAAAAGTATATCTTGGATTTTCAAAACTTTATCAAGTCTTCATCACTAATTTTGGAAAACATTGACACTGAGGTAACACCATTTAAGGATTTTTGGCAAGGTAACATTGCTATTTTGATTTTCACACATATCCATTATGTTCAAATGGAAAACATGTATAGCTGTTGTATATGACTATTACTTTAAAGGACATTAAAGTCTAGGTAACAATTGTGCATTAAATGGACAATGCTTTATTGTTATTTCATTTATCCTTTATGCCATGATTTAACATTGCTCTTTTTTTGGAAAGACTATAATATCTACATTTTACATTTCAAAACAATAGACAAGACACTGAAAAGATGAAGCAACATGTATAGAAATAGGAATGTTACAAAATTCTTCAGTTTATTGCTTCAAGAATGCTTTTTAGTCATTCATCTCTGTGGATATTAGAGGGTATACTCTGTCCAGATTGCCTCCTCCTTTTGTCTACCAGATAGGCTCCTTCTTCATGTTCCAAGAATATCTGGGTTCTTTCTGGAGTGTTCTCCATTTTAAATATAGCTATGTGGCCATGTTTATCACAAGGTTGGCAACAAGGCCTTAGAATAATGTGAAGACCTCAGCTTTCCTATGGCTGCTACCAGAAGTTGCCAAAATGCAGTGCCATAGAGTAAAAATTCAAAATGTGCCTTCCAAGGTGTAGTGAAGATATCATGTAATCACTTTTCTAGCACACAGAAGCTTCCACATCCTTTGGCTGATAGCTGCATCTTACATCTTACCGTTTCTGAAACAAATTGGGCTGGGCCTCTGCTTTTCTATGTTTTTCTCTCTGCCCTGACTTTGCTTCCTGTTGCTGTTGTGTTTTACTCTTTGTACTCTTTGGAGACACACCACCCATCTCCCAAATAAACACAGAGGCTTGTTCTTCCTTATGAATGGTTGGCTTTAGTTTGCCTTGTTTCTAGCCATCATTTCTTAAATTAAATCATCTACTATTTGCCTCTGGGCTTTTATATTTATTTCTGAAATTTTTTTTCTTTCCTTCTTACTCAATGGTCTGATGTGTATCTGAGTGGCTGGTTCCTTCTTTTCCAACTCCTAGATCTTGCTTCTCAGGTTTCTCCTCCTATTTATTCTCTCTGCCTGACAGCGCTGCCTATTTTTTCTCCATTCTTGCTATTGGTTATTAGCTCTTTGTTAGATTAATCAGGTGTTTTAAACATGCAAAGAAACATAGTTTCACAGAGTTAAACAATGTAACATAAAGAAATGCAGCACATCTTTGCATCATTAAACAAATAGCATAAACAAATGTAGCACATCTTAAAATAATATTCTACAACAGCTTCTTCCTTTCATTATCAGTTCCATTTGCAAATCTCATTCTCTACTGCCATGTGACATCACATATTCACAGGTTCTAGGGTTGAATTGTGGGCATCTTTGGGAGACATTTTTCTTCCTACCACAGTGTTCTTCACTTTACTGTGAACTTCTTCATAGGAGATATTTTGACTCATCTTCAGAACAAATCACAGTTCCACATATAGTAGATGATGTAGAGTAAGGCACATGAACAGATGACTGGCTTAGGGTACACAGGGATTAAAATACATGCTTGAAATAAAAACAGTGGTTTCAAAAATTAACAGTAGGTTAAAATAAATTGCCAGGTTTAGGTTCTGACAGATGGATAGTAGTTAATAAAGTCAGTATGGTAAAATGTTAATTATGTAACTTAAGTGACAGAAATACAGTTCTTCAAAGTAAAATGTTTTTACGTTTTCTAAAAATTTGAAACTTAATAATATTTTGGAGTAAGGGCTGGATAGATGGTTTGGAGGCTAATAACATTTCCTATACTTGCAGGAAACTTGAGATCAACTTTATTTTTTAATTTAAATTTAATTTTTTTTTTTATTATTCTCTCATACAATACATTCCAACCTTAGCCTCCTCTCCCTTTATTCCTCCCAGTGGCAATCACAGAGACATCATGGGTCTGCATGCTGTCTCTGTGATTGCCATTGAGTCTCTGTGAACACCTATGAGCCCTGCTTAGTTGATTTTGTGGGATGTGGTCTCCTGGTGTCCAGGACCTCTCTGGCTCCTGCAGTCCATCCTCTCTGTCTTCTGTGGTGCTCCCAAAGCTCTTCCTGGTGTTTGGCTGTAGGTTTCTGAGTCTAATCCCATTGACTTCTGAAAGAAGCCCCACTGATAATAATTGGGCTATGCACCAATTTATGACTATAACAAAATATCATTAGGAATCAGTACATTGATTTTTATCAGTGTTGATTGGTTCTACCCTATGTCAATGAGCCATCTAGCTTTTGGTTCCTGATCATTAAGGCTATGCTGGGCATGGGTTCCCTCTCATAGATTGGGCCTTAAGTAAGACCAGTCATTGGTTGGTCATATCCAAAAGTTCTGAGCCACCATTATTAGGTTTTGTACTGTTTTTTTGGTGATATATTATATATTTAATAAAACTAGACTGGAATATCAGAGAAGAGATCCACCCACAGAGGTAGTGAACACCATTATTACTCCCATCACTTGGGAGGCAGATCTCAAGGAGTTCAAGATATAACAAAGCAGTAGTAACTCACACCTTTAATCCCAACATGGGGATCCAGAGGGTTTCTGTGAGTACAGGGCCAAACAGTCAGGCAGTGATGGTACACACCTTTAATCCCAGCAGGAGGAAAGGCCAGGAGTGGTGACTCATGCCTTTAATCTCATCAGATCTGAGTTTGAGACCAGCTTGGTTTACTGAGGGAGTTACAGGCAATGGTGGTGCCTTGCCTTTAATCCCATAACTCCAGAGATAGAGATCTTTCTGTGTTTTTGTGAGGTCAAGGCTAACTACCAAATAGTAGTAGCTCACCCTTATGTGATAGGGAGGTGGGGTGGAGGAGTGGGGGGTGAGGGTGGGAGAGAGGGTGAAGAAGGTATTTAAGGCAGTCTAGGAAGACAGATGAAGCATTAGAAGCTATTAGGAATTTAGAACCGAGGCTGAGGAAGCTGGAAGATACCTGGGTGAGATTTGACTGTGGTGTCTCCTCGATATTTCAGTCTTTTGTCAATATCTGGCTCTGAGTTTCTTTCAATACAACCAGAATTCATGCACCAGTGAAGTCATAATTAGAAGGTAAAGATTTGATTTCCATTCAACCAAAGCTGTGTCTTTGAATAATGATATCCCTTTTGTACAGATGCCTTTGAATTTCATGAGGTTCCATTTATGAGTTGTTGGTCTCAGTGCTTGTGCTATCATTGTCCTGTTTAGACAGTAGAGAAATACACTAAGATGCAAGACGCAAGGTGTCTGGCCTTATGTTGATGTCTTTGACCCAGTTTTAATAAAGTTTTGTGCACCTTGATAATTATCAATAGACTGATGTCAATATATATCAATAAATGTCAGTCTACTGATATTCATCATGATGCACAAATATCTATTGATATTTATATTCTACATGTAGTCAACCAGTTTGAGCAGCACCATTTGTTGAAGATGTTGTCTTTTCTCCAGTAAATACTTTGACTTGTTTTCAAGAAATAGGTATCTGTAAGTATGTAGAGTTATATCTGAGTCTTTAATTTTATTCCACTGATTAATATGTTTTTATGCTCCTACATTCTGTTCTTTATTTATTCTATCCTTATAGTACAACTTGAAATCTGGGATCATACTATTCCTGGCAGTTCTTTTATTATTCATAATTGTTTGAGTTAGTCTGTTCTTTGTTTGTTTTGATTTTTGTTTATTTATTACATGTGTGTTTTTCTATATGAATATTTTTCAATTTCTATGAAAAATTGTGTTGGATTTTTGATAGATTTTGAATTTACTATTTATATTGTTTAGGTAGGATGGCCATTTTCACAATATTTATGCTGTTAATCTATAAGCATGGGAGATCTTTATATTTTCTAATGTTTTCTTCAATTCTTAAAGCTTTTATTATATAATTCTTTCACTTGCTTGGTAAATTTATTACAAGATTTTTTGAGGTTATTGTAGAAGTTTTGTGCAAATGGGTAAGACTAAATATGATCAATATCTTTAGACATTAAAGAAATATAAACTAGAACTACTTTGAGATTACATCTTACCCACATCATAATCATCAAAATTAATAAAACAAATGACAAATTCTGGTGAAGATGTGGTAAATTGGAACACTTATTTATTGCTGGTGAAAGTGCAGCTATGTGCATATGTCCAAAACACTGTACAGTTACCTCTCAAGTTATTTGCTCATTTATGTTTATTGCTACTCAATTTATTGTAATCCAAAATTAGAAATAGACTGAATGTCCTTTATCTGATGAATCAGCACTAACAATGTGGTATATTTACACAGTTAAATATGATTAATTTATTAAGAAAAATAAAATCATAAAAATTTCAGATAAATGCATGGAGTAAAAACAAGAGGTAACTCATATCCATAAAAACAAACTGTGCCTTTTTAAAATATGTGGATATTAGCTTTTAAGCTTTATATATGTGCATTTAATTTAGAACATCTGTAGAGACTGGTTAGGTAATATTAGACTGGGGTGGGGAGATGATCTTCTAAAGAAAGAACAATAGAATATAAAACATCAAGGAGCACTTAGAAAAGAAAGATTAAGTGTGGGAGGGGGTAAAATAAGGCAGGGTAGAAAAGGGAATATGAGAAGGGACAACTACCACTCAATACTATAGAATCTTTCTAAAGTATACATATATGTTAATAATTTAAGTGGAGTCATAATATAAAGGGGGATACAATGTGCTACCAAATAAAATCCACAGAACCATAAGTGGATTGCATTGTTTTGAGTTGTTGTTCAAAGGGATCCTATAAACATCTCCTACCTAAACATTACAGATAATTTCCAGTGCTATTGATTATCTTCTACAACCTGACAAAAAGACCCTAATGATGAAGACAAAGATTACCTAAGTCATTAGACATGGAAAAATTGAACAGGTACTCAATTAGAACCTTTCCTCTACTGACTAACATTCATGATGCTGGAAAGTGTTATGCATGTGTGTAGCAGAATGTTGATGTTATCCAAGAAAGTGATAGCGACCTTGGCGAATGTGAATGACCTCAGAAGATCCAGCCCTTGATGGGGTGTGGCCAGGATCAATCAAGACCCGGCAACACTGACCTGTGGGACCTATTTTGTTTCTGCTTTCTCTAGGAGTAGGCTGGACACTTGGCATGGAATTTACAAATCTCCTAGAATTGTATTGTATCTGTGAGTCCTTGCTCAACCCTTTAATATTTATCTTTATATGATATATTATATTTAAATAATTCCAGTTATACATGTTACCAAGGAAAAAAACACTAATCATCAATTTCACTAGCTTCAAACTATAGGAGCTATAATAGCAATGTGCCTGTAATATATGCTACAATAATGGCACAAATGTTATGAAGGTAGCCAACCACTTTATAAAAAAAAATTAAGGCCTGCTCCATTGGACAGAACTAATGCCTGATATTGTTAATGAGTACAAGAATGTGAAACTGAATATTACATGGGCCCTAGGGGGAAGCCACTACTATTATTATGTTAAGTGAACATAATAAATTAAGTCCAAATGGCATATTGGTATTTTTATAGATGAGAATATCACTCAGTTCTTATTAGAGAAGCTCCTTGCATTAGATGATAATTAACAAAGTCCCACAAATAGGCAATGTTCAGAGAGTAAGAGGCATCAGAGCACTCATTTCTAAATGGGATGCCTTTATTACAATCATATCTTTAAAAAAAAATCTATGCTGAAGAAGAGGTAGAAATATAATGTGAGCCAGTGGTGGTTGATGATTCCAAGGAACCACAAAAGAATTTATACACATATGAACAATCAGATATTGTTCAGTTTGCTCAGTATTTGCACAAATACAAGCAGACAAAATGACCACACAAAGAAAGAAAAATGGGCGCAAAGTTCTACGCTAACTTAGAAATTAGTTACAATTGATAACTTTTAGTGGAAGGGGAAAATTAGCTTTCTTCAGCATAATAGTACTGTATTTATCAACCACAATTCAGTACAGGCCTCAAGCCCAGGAATAGTTGATCAACTCAAAAAGGTGTGTGTTGTGTGTGTGTGTGTGTGTGTGTGTGTGAATCTTTTTGTTTTGTTTAGCAGGCCTCATGCCCAACAGTTGATAGTCAACACAAAATGATCTCTTGGTTATTTTTGAAAACTTTCTGTGTCATCTTGTTTTGTTTGGGAATTTTTGTGGTACTGGTTTGTATACTATATGTTCTAATGTTATGCTTCTATGGAATTCTTGTGTGCATTTCTTGTTATGTTTTCTTGTAAAATTTTTTTTCTGTTTTTTTTATATTTTCTTTTTTTTCTTTTTTTCCTTCTTTATTTATTTTGTAATTATCAAGAAAAACAGTAAAATGAATTTAAAATGCTGATAAGTTAACAATAACTATAAAGAACATAAAAATCATAAGCATGACTTATCAAGGGTGATAATACAAATAAGATTGCTACACATGTATTTACTTTGTGTTCAGCTTTCCCTCTGAATTTTTTTTCCCATCCCTGTATATCCTTATTCAAGGTCCCTTCCCCCTCCAGCCACATCAGGTCATTTTTCTTCTTTGCAACTCCCCATCCCCTCCCTGGGCAGGGAGCAGACAGTCCTATGGTCCCACTGACCCAATAATGCTTGGATCAGTCCCCACTCTTGGCAAATCCAGTTTTGTCGCCCCTCCCTCAAGAGTGAGTCAGGTGTTGCTATAGTTGGAGTGGGATCCGAAGGGTCAGTCCAGGGTGTTTCTGATCCCAGGCTGTTCAGTAGTTGTGGTTTACAGCTTGGGCATGCTTGGCTTTTTTCTTATTTGTTTGTTTAGAGACCACTAATGAGTGAGTACATCCCCTATTATCTTTCTGAGTTTGTGATACCTCGCTCAGGAGGATATTCTCCAAATCCATCCATTTGCCTGCAAATTTTGGGATATCATTTTTTCTTACTGCTGAGTAGTATTCCATTGTGTAGATGTAACACAGTTTGTTAATCCATTCTTCAGTTGAGGGACATCTAGATTGTTTACAGGTTCTTGCTATTACAAATAATGCTGCTATGAACATAGTTGAGCTAATACCTTTGGAGTGTGAATGTGCCTCTTTAGGGTATACACCCAGAAGTGGTATTGCTGGGTCCTTGGGGAGATTGTTCTCAATTTTCTGAGAAACCGCCATATTGCATTCCAAAGTGGCTGAACAAGCTTACACTCCCACCAACAATGGAGGAGTGTTCCCCTAGCTCCGCATCCTCTCCAACATAGGCTGTCATCTGTGCCTTTTATCTTAGCCAATCTAACAGGTGTTAGGTGGTATCTCAAAGTTGTTTGATTTGCATTTCTTTGATGGCTAAAGATGATGACCACTTTTTCAGGTGCCTTTCAGCCAACGTAGTTCCTCTGCTGAGAATTCCCTTTTTAGATCTGTAGCCCATTTTTTGATTGGATTATTCAAGGTTTTGGGCTCTAGATTCTTGAGCTCTCTATATATCTTAGAGATCAGTCCTCTATCACTTGTAGGGTTGGTGAAAAACTTTTCCCATTCTGTAGGCTGTCGTTTTGTCCTATTGACAGTGTCCTTGGCTTTGCAGAAGCTTCCTAGCTTCAAGAGATCCCACTTATTGATTGTTAGTCTTAGTGTCTGTGCCACTGGTGTTATATTTAGGAAGTGGTCGCCTGTGCCAATTTGTAGAAGTATATTTCCCACTTTATTTTCTATCAAGTTAAGAGTGGCTGGGTTTAAGTTGAGGTCTTTGATCCACTTGGACTGGAGTTTTGTGCAGGGTGACATGCTCGGATCTATTTGCATTTTTCTGCACACTTCCATCCAGCTATGCCAACACCACTTGTTAAATATACTATCTTTTTTCCATTGAATGTTTTGGGCCTCTTTGTCGAAGATCAGGTGTTCATAGGTTTTTGGGTTAATGTCTGGATCCTCAATTCTATTCCATTGGTCCACAAATCTGTTTTTATGCCAGTACCAGGCTGTTTTTATTACTGTAGCTCTATAGTATAGCTTGAAGTCAGGGATGGTGATACCTCCTGAGGTTCTTTTGTTGAGTAAAATTATTTTGGCAATCCTGGCTTTCCTGTTATTCCAAATGAAATTGAGAATTGTTCTTTCAAGGTCCAAAAATTATTGTGTTGTGATTTTGATGTGCAGTGCATTGAATCTGTAGATTGCCTTTGGTAGAATTCCCATTTTTACTATATTGATCCTACCAATCCAGGAATATGGAAGAGCTTTCCATTTTCTGATATCCTCTTCAATTTCTTTCTTCAGTGATTTAAAATTTTTGTCAAATAGGTCTGTTACTTCTTTGGTTATAGTTACTCCAAGGTATTTAATACTATTTGCAGCTATTATGAAGGGTAATGTTTCCCTTATTTCTTTTTCAGCTCTCTATCTTTAGTGTATAGAAGGGCTACTGATTTCTTTGAGTTAATCTTGTATCCTGCTATATTGCTGAAGATGTTTATCAGCTGTAGCAGTTCCTTGGAAGAATTTTGTGGGTCACTTATGTATACAATCATATCATCTGCAAATAAAGGTAGCTTCACTTCTTCTTTTCCAATTTGTATCCCCTTAATCTCTTTTTGTTCCCTTATTGCTTTAGCTAAAACTTCGAGAATTATATTGAATAGATAAGGGGAGAGAGGACATCCTTGTCTAGTTCCTGACTTTAGGGGGATTGCTTTGAGTTTTTCTCCATTAAGTTTGATACTGGCTGTCGGCTTCTTGTAAATCACCTTTATTATATTTAGGTATTCTCCCTGTATTCCTGATCTCTCCAGGGCTTTAATCATAAAGGAGTATTGGATTTTGTCAAAGGCTTTTTCCGCATCTAAGGATATGATCATGTGGTTTTGTTCCTTTAGTTTGTTTATATGATGGATAACATTTACAGTTTTTCGTATGTTAAACCAGCCCTGCATTTCTG
>PVIH01001201.1:0-147984 GCA_004025045.1 Sigmodon hispidus
TACCACTTCTGGGTATATACCCTAAAGAGGCACATTCACACTCCAAAGGTATTAGCTCAACTATGTTCATAGCAGCATTATTTGTAATAGCAAGAACCTGGAAACAACCTAGATGTCCCTCAACTGAAGAATGGATTAACAAACTGTGGTACATCTACACAATGGAATACTACGCAGCAATAAGAAAAAATGATATCCTTAAATATTTTTAAAAATTATTTTTTTATTCATGTCAAATAAGAGCACATTCTGCTTGCCTCTTCCTGAGTGATGCGGTTACAGTTGCGTGCTGCTATGTGTGGCTCTCTTTGCTCCTGTAAGTATATATCACATCCTTAGCTAAGGGACCATGGCTGAAATTACTATGGTATTACATATTTTTTTTAAAGATTTATTTATTTATTATATATACAGTATATAGAAGAGGGTACCAGATGTTATTGTAGATGATTGTGAGCCACCGTGTGGTTGCTGGGAAGGTTCAGGACCTCTGAAGAACAGTCAGTGCTCTTATCCTCTGAGCCATCTCTCTAGTCCCCGGTATTATATATTTTTATGATCACGAATATCTTCTTTTCTCCCCTATCTGTGTAAGGCTCAAACTGGGTATTTACTTTTGAGCTCCAGCTTGTGTATAAAGTGGGAAAAGTGACCCTTCATTCTATACATAGTGCTAGTTGCTAACTAAGTAGTTCATCTACAGTTTCTGGGAAGATTTACTGTAGATGGTGTAAAGGATTGTAGGGTAGAAAAAATGGTTCTGTGCAGCAGGCATGGACCACTGCAGTTTTCATTTCTATTAATTCTGTATCCATATTTGTGTTTTTATGTTGGGAGACAGAAACTATCTGATAACTTGTTTGCAACTTTGCTTTTTAATTTTGTAAATATAATTAGATTGCATATTATTATTTTCTGTAAGCAGACTGTAGATACTTTGTAAGAAAAATAGGGTAGGATGGAGCTAATTTAATGGTTTCTAGGAGCAAACTTATTTTATAAATGATCCTAGATCATTTGAAATTGCTTATTTTGGGGGTTAGGCTTTGAAAGAACCAAAGGAGAACAATGCATAGCCCCAGGTCACAGGGAGCCTATCTGAGAAGAAACTTTTTTGTGGGCTTGTCCACAAATCAAAACAGTAAGTTTTATATGAATTGTGAGTACAAGTTATATAAGCTTGTGGAGGAACATGTCTGTACCAGAAGAGTTTTGGATATACCAGTAGAGATAGAAAGTTACAGTATAATGATGGTCTGGGCCTGACTTTATGATGCCTGAATTCTAAGGCGCACTGGTAATTGATAAGGGATTGCACTGGATCTACAGCATGACTAGGGTTTTGGTAGGCATGAATTAACAAGAGAAGGAATGGTCTTGAAGCTGTGTACTGTGAACAAAGAACAAACACCGGAAAACTTGATATGAGTTGTGAGGTATACTTGAGTTATTTAGTTTGTTTAGGATGTGGACATGGAATTAGGCCAACAAGTCAAGCTGGTGTAAGTGCAAGTGTCTTACACTTGTGTCAGAGAATTTAGTTTGACCTTCTGAACAAAAGGAAAGGCAGCTCATTCAGGGAGGATTATGGGTAGTGACAGCTGGGGAAAAATGAAGCACTGCCTGAGGGACATTCAGAGTCCATTGTATTAATTTAGGACAGGGATTGTGAGAGCCAGAATGCAGGGAAGATGAAAGAATCAGATCTACTGGGTATTTAGAGAGTCAGATGGATGAAACTTGGTGAGTAGATGGAGGGAAGTAAAATAGGACCATTGTCCATAGTGTTCGGAAGCTTCTAGGATCTGTTCTCTGCTGAGCAGCACACTGGGGGGCGTAATTCATTTTGGCATAGGTTCGGCTCTCCTTGGAAGAGGAAACATTTGGGTTTTGTTTAGATTGCTTCTTCCTAAGTAGTTCTTGTTCTTGACTATCTAGAAAGACTCTTGCTTTTTATATAACTGAGCTACCTGCTTACTATTATTAGTGGGTATTTTAAAAACTTGGAAGAAATTTAGTTGTGGTACAATACATAGAGCATAAAATCTATTACAACTATTTTTTTAAAGACCTATAAAATTATTTATATGTATGTGCCTATATGAGTACAAGCTATATGTGGGTACCTGTGGACACCAGAAGATGACATAATGGCCACTGGGGCCTGAGTTACAGGTGACTGTGAGTCACCTGATGTGGGTGCTGGGAACTGAACTCCGGTCCTCTGGAAGAGCAGTAAGTGCCATATTTCTAGCCACATTTCTACTATTTCTAAGTGTGGAGTTTAGTAGTGTTATATTTATATTGTTGTACAACTGTAACCACTGTCTATGAGTTTTCATCCTGCAGGACTAAAACTGGCTTTTAAACTATAAATGCCTATCCGGCCACTAGCAAATAGCAATTCTTTTTTCTGTCTCTGTAGTTTCTCTGTGCCCAGCCGATCCTGCAGCCATTTAGACACAAATAATCACACAAAGGTTCATATTAATTGCAAGCTGTTTGGCCTTTGTCTCAGGCTTATTACTTGCTAACTCTTATGCTTTAAGTTAACCTATTATTCCTGTCTTTGCTTAGCCATGTGGCTTGGTACTTTTTCTCATTGCAGCATTCTTGTCTTGCTTCCTCTACGACTGCTGGTGTCTATTTGTGCTTGTTCTCTTAGCCCATATTTCCTGCTTGCCTTCTGGCCAATCAACATTTTATTAAACAAGTGATAAATATTTACAGTGTACAAGATCATAATCCTACAGCATATCTCTATTAGTTTTGCTAATGTACATACTTTGTATCAATAGTATGTAGAATTTGTCTTGTAACCAGCTAAATTGCCTTGCTTGATGTCTTAAAAGTTTATGTATGTTATATGTGGATGCATGTGTCAGAATTTACTTCTTTTATAAGGCATAATTATATTCCATTGTGTGTAATACACTAGGGTTGCTTCTGCCTATTCGTCGTTGTGAGTAAACTGTACGAGCATGGGTATGCAAAAGCTCTTTAAGCCATTGCTTTCAGTTATTTGGTGAATATGCCTTTAACACTTCAATTGTCATGACATTGATAACAGCATTGTACTCTGTGGGAAAACATAATGCCACTTAATACTAATGTCTTTTAAGAATGTTTATTGTAGGTTATGTGTATATGTATGTATGTTCATGTGTGAGTACATGTTCCTGTGTCACTCAGAAGAGGGCATCAGATTGTGTGGGCTGGATTTATAGGCAGTTGTGAGCTATTTGATGGGGATGCTGGGAGCTGAACTCCTTTTGTGAGAACAGTTTCCGCATATAACAGCTGAACCATCACTTCAGTCCCACTAACACCTTGGATAAATGAATAAATACTAATTTTTTAAATTTCAACTTTGAAGCACACATTTTAAAAACATAACCAAAGGGGAGTAAGACTCTGAATGTGAAAATATTCTAGTTTTGTTGTGGAAAAAATGTTATATGATTTTCTTTCTAGATGATCTCACTTCTTTTCCCTTATTCATTCTTTAATGGAAGGACATTTTTATTTGAAGGGTTAGGGATAAACTATTGTTATTTGGAAGGTAGTTATTTGGCAAATATTCTTCCTGTCTCGTTCCTCTCTGCCTTTTTCTTCTTTTTTTGATGAAGATGGGGATTTAACCCAAGGCCTCATGCGAGCTGGACAATGGAAATGGAAAAGTAGCTATCTTAGCCCTTCAAAGCAGGGAAAGAAGCATAATTTCTTTCAAAGCATTATTATTACTACTATTTCAGTCTGGCTTAATTTAACCTATTTGTAGATCTCTCTCTCTCTCTCTTTTTCTCTCTTTCTCTCTCTCTTTAAAATATAATTTCATACAGTAACCTGAAACTGCAGTCAGCCGTGCTGTGGCTGTAGCATAATTGGTACTTGTTCTTCTTATTTGTATTATGTAAATAGGCTTTGACTGGAGCAAATTTAAACTGTTATAAACATTGCCTATTCATTCTTACAACTGTACTTTGTGGCAGAATTGAATTACTAATTGTGTAAAGGGCTTTTTAAAATGCGGGACAAAAGTGGAAAAACTTTTGAGTGGTTGCCCAGTAAAGTCAATGAAAGGAGTATGATTGCTGTGTTTTGTTTTTCTTCTCTAAAGCAGGCAGGAGCTTTTCCGCCAGTGATGCCCTTTGTCTTACAGTTTGTATTGCTGTGAAGAGACACCATGGCCATGGTAACTCTTATAAAGGAAAACATTTAATTGGAGCTGGCTTGCAGTTAGAGGTTCAGTTCAGTATTGTCCTGGTGGAAAGCATGATGACATATAGGTGGACATGGTGCTGTAGAAAGAGCTGAGAGTGCTACATTTTGATCTACAGGAAGCAGGAAAAGACTGAGCGTGGCACTGAGCCTGAGCTTGAGTGCCTGAAACCTCAAAGCCTGTCCCACAGTGACACATTTCCTCCAACAAGGCCACTCCTTCTGCTTATGGGCCAAGCATTCAAACGTACCGGGACTGTCCAAGTAGGGGGAGGCATTCCTACTCAAATGACCACACTCTTAAAACTGTTTCTGTGTATATTTAGTAAGATGTAGTGATGATGTATCCAGTGACAATGGAGAAAAACCCTATTACTACAAATGGATAGTACAGTATTATTATTATTACTATTTGTATAACTTAGAGAGTGAGTTGCATACTACATTTTTTAACTGTTACGTTGAAATTGTCTTGGTGTGGTTACATTTCTAAGATGAATAATTAATTTGTTTTTGTTGCTTTTACAAAGTCTCTGAGCAAATGACAAATTCAGATGATACCCTGACGGAAGAAGAAATTATTATATCTGCCCAAGGCTTTTTGTTTGCTTAGCCTTGCTGTTGTGTGTGGCTAAAATGGTCTATGAGAGTAGGATTGGCATTCTGTTTTCAAAAGTTGATTTGGGGCCTTTTGTGGAGTGGTTGGATGGGTTGGTGATATTAGAGACCAAACCCAGTGACTTAGGCATGCACTTTTATTGCTGACCCTCTACCTACCTTTTAATTAAAGTAGGGTCTTTTGTATTCCCTGCTGGCTTTCAAGTCATCATGTAATAGGATAACCTTTGAACTTTTGATCCTCTTATCTTCTGCTTCCTGAGTGCTGGGACTAAAAACATGCTTCTTTGTACCTGGTTTATGTGATTGGTCCTAGGGATTTGGGATTGAACCCAGGTCTTGTGCATGCTAGGCAAGCTTACTTTTAACGGAGTTACCCAGCCCTATTTGTGAGCTCTTTATCCTTCAATGCCTGTGTCTTCAGAGCTGCCAACAATAGACACGCCATCATGGGTTTCCTACTTGTATTTGCTACTTTAAAATGCGTGCGGAAGAAAGACTTCAGTGTTCTCCAGAGTACATTTTATGAGTTATTTTGGTTGGGTTCTCTGGAGTTTGAATATTTTTTTAAAATATTTATTTATCGTGTATACAGTGTACAGAGGAGGGTACCAGATCTCATCATCATAGATGATTGTGACCCACCATGTGGTTGGTGGGAATCGAACTCAGGACCTCTGGAAGAGCAGTCAGTGCTCTTAACCTCTGAGCCATCTCTTCAGCCCCAAGTTTGAATATTTTTAATTAATTAATTAATTAATTTTAATTTAACTCTCATGCTTGGCCTGAGAAGGGTCATTCTAACCTTTTTTTTTCTTTAAAAAATTCTGTAAGCTTGTAGCATGCTGTTATCATGCCCATTAGGAAGTGACAGTTTTTTTGTGGAAATGTAGCTATTTGGTTATTTTCTAGGATTTACAAATTCAACTTTTAAGCAGATTAATATGAAATAGACCAGTATATAAAAAGTAAAATAGTTGTGTTTAGGCCACATATTTTAAGAAGTTCATAAATTTTCCATGGTAATGGAAATATGGCTAAGGCCAATTTTCGACTGAGAGGAAAACAATAGGAATTAATCAGACTGTAAGATAGCTAATTACATCTAACAAACTCACTTTTAATTCTGATTATGTGTCAGGTTTTGTCCACATGTTTAAATAGACCTGGTACTAGTCAACTTACCTTTAAGAGTTTAACTAGAGGGGCCTCTTTTTCTTGTGGCGCTTCCTAGGCAGTGTGCTGTGTCAAGATAAAGCTGAATATCTCCTTCCTTGCCATTGGCTGTTAGAATCTCATTGAAGTGGACTATGAATGCAAGCTTTGTATCCTGTGAGAAGTGCATGGCCACAGAAGTAGCTGCTGATGCTCTGCATGAAGAGCAGAAGATTATATGGTCTGAGTCAGTGGTGGGAATGACAAAACACCATGAAGCAAGGTGTTTTGACTCATGGCAGAGTGTGCCTGCTGTTGAGTAAGGAACATTCTTGTTATAGTTTAAGGAGAACTGGAGAGGGGAAGCACAAGTCTTTTCATGGATGCATTGTGGATGCCAATCTGAGTGTTCTCAACTTGGTTATTGTGTGTGTGTTTTTGGAGTGGGTATTTCTGGACTCACAGATACTATTGTTCCTCTTCTATTGGGACCTAAAAGAACTAGCAGAATCAGAAAGCTTTAATTTCTAAAGAAGATGATGTCCTCCAATACTTTTGTCAGAAAGCACTTAAACAAAGGTTAGTAGCCCAGGACCAATGCTCCCCAGATTGAGCGTCTTGTTACTTCACATGTCCTGCAACACAAATGCTGAAATATTGCGCTAAAGAAACAATGTACTAAGAAAAACAAGGAGGAGGCTGCAGAACATTCCAAACTTTTGGCCAAGAGAATTAGGGAAGTCAAAAGCACCAGGAGCAGATTTCTAAGAGACACAGGCTGTCCTTGCTGAAAGCTTATACTTCTAAGTGAGTTCAGTCAAAAGTAAGTCTTTAAGGGTAACAAATAAATAATAACTTGAACCTCCCAAAAGAATTTAATTAGAGTAAACTATACTTTTTTTTTTAAAAGTTTGGTTGAAATTGAGAAGATGATTTTGGAAGTAATAAGAAGAGGTCAAAGTGTACTTTTTGTTGTTATCATGAAGACTTTAGGTCTTAGTCCTGTAGTGTCATAGGATTTGTGAAAATTTCAGACTTGTGTCCATTTTGCAACGTATTACTTGGTTGGACAGAGAAATCTTCCAGAAATTAAGCTCTACTCTTCCAGAGCCCTTGAGTTTGGTTCTCAGCACCCCACCCATGTCCTGGGGTTCACGACTGCCTGTGACTTCAGCACCAGGGGACTCAGTACCCTTCTCTGGACTACATGGGCACTGTACTCATGTGCACACCATTCCTCATGTGTATACACAATTACAAATAAAAATAAACATCTCTTAAAAATGAATTGTACTAAGAGGATAGAATTATGACTGCCTTGGTGCTAGGTCATAGTGTTGTCCTTTTGATTCATGACAAAGACCCACTAATTACATTGATGAACTACATTTACATTTTTGTTTTGTTTTCTAACATGGGTTTGTCTGTGTAGCCCTGGCTGTCCTGGAACTCACTATAGACCAAGCTGGCTTTGAATTCACAGAGATCTGTAATTTTTTTTTTTCTTTTGATTCTTTGTGGGATCCACCATCCAGCTCCCAAATAAATCGCACTAAGGCTTATTCCCTCTTATAAATGCCTGGCCTTAGCTTTGCTTGTTTCTAGCCAGCTTTTCTTAACTTAATTATCTTGTCTACCCTTTGCCTCTGGACTTTTATGTTTCTTCATTATATATACTTTACCTGTTTGTGGCTTTCTGTGTAGCTGGGTGGCTGGCCCCTGGAGTCCTCTTCCACTTCTCCTTTATTCAGTCCTTGATCCTTTCTTCCCAGGTTTCTCCTCTTGTTTATTCTCTCTGCCTGCCAGCCCCTTTGTCCTTTCTCCAGCCTGGCTGTTGGGCATTCAGCTCTTAATTAGACCATTAGGTGTTTTACACGGGCAAAGTAACACAGCTTCACAGAGTTAAACAAATGCATCATAAACAAATACAACACATCTTTGCATCATTAAACAAATATTCCCCAGTGTAAACAAATGTAGCACATCTTTATTTTTCTACAACAGAGATCCTCCTTTCTCTGCCTCCTGAGTGCTGGGATTTAAAGCATGGTCACGGTGCCCGACTAGGTTATGCCTTTTATATGATTAAAAACCTCATATGAATATGTTTCATATGTCATAAATATGTTTCAGAATGCCATTCTGGGATCCATTCTATTGTGTGTCAGCACTGTCACTCTGTGCCCCTCCCCCAGACTATTGTCACTTCATTTTCATGGTGATCTGCAGCATCTTCTTGGCAAAGTCCTCTGTGATTTTGGATGTAAGTGCTCCTTCAGCACAGGCTGTTCTCTAGGACCATTCTTCCCTTTTGAAGAATGGATGCTAACAGTGATGTTTCTCTTCTAATTATCACTTCATCCAGTGTGAAGACCATTGCCAAGTCATTTGGAACAGTTAGTTGATCCAATCTTGAAACAGTAAAGACAAATACAAATCGATACTTTCAAACTCTTCCCTAGTTGAGGTTGAGGGGAACACTTGTAATCCCAGCACTAAAATGAGGAAGGGTGATAGTTCTGAGGTCCAGGCCAACATCGACTACACAGGCTCTGTCTCAAAAAACAAGAGCAAATGAAAAAACCAAACCAAACCAAACCAAAACCCAGGTCTCTGTACTAGATCTGTATGAGAGTCTCTTTTTACACTAGACAATAATGCCAGTGGCTTTTCTAAAGGGTAAAAATGTAGAGGCTTGTTAGTACTAGAAGTGCATTTTGAAGTGAGTCAAGAGAGTGAAATTATCTGTAATAACAAAGTATAGAAAAGGATGCTGAAGTAGGAAAGGAAAGGTTCTTTTTGTTGCTTTCTTGCAATGTGGAATACTAACTTTCATACTGGAAAAAATTAAAAGACCCTACTTAAAATTGGAATATTGTTTTAAAAGAGTTATGGCTCATTTCTAATTTTATAATTTGTGAGACCTGAGTTGTGTGGAAATCTGAGAGCCCTTTCTAGTTTATAAGATTATATTAAGGGTATGGATGAAAGGAAGTTAATTCAGGCAATGGTTTTATCTTTGACGTATCAAGTTTGAAAAGTGGTGTCTGGGCTAGGTGTGGTGCTGCACAGCTTTAATTCTAGCACTTAGAAGGCAGAGGCAGGTGTGGTCTACATAGTGACCCTGAAAAATGTTTGCATTAGGGAAAATAACTATTTTGTGAACTGTGCAGGTGATAAGTAGTTCAAAAGCATATTGAATTTAACATAAGTAAATGAATTTAAATAGAGAATATCACTTGCTTTTTATACATTGCATTTTAGTCTTGTAGTATACTAGTGATTTTTTTGTTTGTTTGAGATAAGGTCTCTCTCTCTCTTTTTTTTTAAACAGAAGTAAACTTTTGTTTCTCAAATTCAGCTGGCGGGGTTGACTGCTTTGAGGGGGTTAGTCAAAGAGACCAAATCCCATATCTTCATCTGATTCCTCCGACTTTTCCTTGGCTGAGGCTGAGGGTGCAGCAGGAGCAGCAGTTGTGGCAGCAGCCACAGGGGCAGCAGTCACAAAAGCAGATGGATCAGCCATGAAGGTCTTGACCTTTTCAGCAAGTGGGAAGGTGTCATTAGTCTCCATAGACAAAGCTAGAACCTACTTGTTCCCATTGATGATAGAGTGTAGCACTGAGGCAATAGTTGGGTAATCAGTCTGCAGATAAACACTGGCAACATTTCTAATCCCCCTCTCTAGGGAGCGGGATTGTAGAGTCTGCTCTGTGATGTCAAGCACTTCAGGGTTGTAAATGCTGCCATTGCCAAACACCTGCTGGATGATCAGCCCAAAGGAGAAGGGGGAGATGTTCAGCATGTTCAGCAGTGTGACCTCACTGGTTCCTACTTTGTCTCCAGTTTTTATCAGCTGCTCATCACTCAGAATCTCAATGGTACCTCTGGAGATTTTAGTGTTGATGCCTAAAACCTGGACGAAAGAGATCTTTTCGGGCCCCAGACCAGTGTTCTGGGCTGGCACAGTGACTTCACATGGGGCAATGGCACTAGCAAGGGCAGCAGCAGGCACCTTTTTGGCCAGCAGCATGTTCCTAATCTCGATGAGGTCCTCCTTAGTGAACACAAAACCCATATTCCCCTGGATATGAGACAAAGTTTCTTCAGAGCTGAGTTGTTTTCCAGGTGCCCCCTGATGGCCTTCCTCATCATGGTGTTCTTGCCCATCAGTACCACAGCCTTTCCCCGCAGGGACATGCCAATCTGCTGCATCTGCTTGGAGCCCACATTGTCTGCTCCCACAATGGAACATTTTTGGTAATCATCCGAAAGTTGGATGATCTTAAGGAAGTAGTTGGACTTCCAGGTTGCCCTGTCTTCCCTGGGCGTCAGAGATTGCCACGCAGGGTTTAAAGACAATGTCATTCTGATGAGGACACCTGGCGAGAGGAACTCTTAATCATGTAGCTCTGACTGTCCTAGAACTCATTATATAGATAAGGAGGGTAGCCTTGAACTCAGAGTTCTTCCTGTCTCTGCCTCCCTAGTGCTAGAGCTAAAGACGTGCCATTAAACTAGTGATTCTTGAAGTTAAGCCTGAAAATAGTGGCTGTCTGTACATGTGATGTTGTGGAATAGCTAGAAGTCTCAGCTTTTTTACCCATCCTAGTTGATCAGGTTTTCCTTTCCATTGTCCATATGACTGGTATGTGTTCACTAGTTCTTGTGGTTATGAAAGTAGTTTAGACTATTGTAGAAACTGGAATGAATGACAGAATATTTGGTAATTTCTGATGTCAAAACAAATTTTGAGTTGAGACCCTGTCTTGAAAGAACCCTTTCCCTCAAAAAGCTTGATAGAGTGGTTTTATGACAGGGCTTCAAGGAGCATGCGGACATATTTATTCCTTCCTTAATGTAGTTTGTGGCAGAGGCAGGTAGGACCTTGAGTGTGAGGCAGTGTGAACAATGTATTGAGAAGCTATTAAAAATGAAGCAAGGGAAAAACAAAACAAAACCATAAACCAAACCTGGGAGGAACCATGGAACCATTGAAGTTATCTGGGCAAATCTGTTGATTTTATTGATGAGGAACCTGAGGGTCAAAGAGCTAAGTTTGGTTAGATTAAGTTTAGTACAAATGATTTCAAAGATCAGTGTTTGGGCCCAGATAACCAGTTTTGCAAGTATAAAGAAAACTCTAAATTTTAAGTATAGTACTAGTTGACTATAATCTTGTTTTAATCATGTTATGGCCAATACAGTTGCTGAATTAATCTTGAATTATAGCAATAAAAGTATCATGTCTAAAGAACCAGACACTGGGATTAATAAGAAGCCCACACTAGAATCTTTGGTGTATTTATGTGCATAGCTTAGGATCTATTTTCAGAGAAATATTGACAGGCTGTAACTTCCTCTCCCACTTCCACTCCTAAGGACTGTTGGAAGCTAGATGCCCCATCCACTCTGTGGTACTCATTACAGCTGTTGATTACTTTCCTTGATGTGAAATTTTCACCTTCTTACCAAATAAAGATGGGGACAAACACCGTTTACTCATAGAGGCCCGGTTAGGTAATGGTAACTCTTCTTTAAAGCTGGAAAGGCTAGAAGTTGCTTGTCACACTGTTCAAAAGGCTTCTAAACTTTGATGAAAATATTGAAGTGTCTGCTGTATTCTCCTCAAAGATGTTGGAGGGTTTAAATGATGGCAGGCTTCCAACTATGCTAAAAAATCATCAAAATCCATAGTTACTTCCTTGAGATTTGCTGGGATCTTGGATGTCAGAAGTACTGGTTATGAACATAACTAAGGGATGATACACTTGCTAGAAAAACAAAAACCAAAACACGGTCACTTGATGCAGTCAAAAGTGTAAGAGTTGGCCTTGTCTTCTCTCTCCACAGTAGTCATTTGTGTTCATTTCTGTTTGAGGAAAGCAACTGTTTTTTTTTTTTTTTTTTTCCTGAAAACTCATTGGCCTGACCTTCTAACTGTGTCCTTGCCCCACTCAACGTTGAAAGACTGACCCATGAATGTACAATTTTATTATATAACTGAGGGGTTGCCGTTTGAATTTACAAGCTTAAACCAGATGATTCTGTAGAGCACTTAACCATAGAAAACACATTTCTCATGTTTATAATGCCCCCAGGCCCGAACAACAACAAAAAGCCCATTGTTTTCTGCCTAATTGTTTACTTCTTTTAAGCCCCTGTTTTCCCTGTTACTCCAGCAGGATCTGCTTTAGAGACCCACCTCTCTCTGCCTCCTCAGTGTACAGAGTTCTGCTTTGGTTTCTTTTGTTACCATGCTCTGATTTTGTTTCTTTTATTGTTTTGAGACTTATTTTACATGTATGGTATTTTGCCTACATGTATGTCTGTGTACCATTTGCATACAGTACCCTTGGAGGCCAGAAGAGTGTGTCAGATTTCCTTGGAATTGGAGTTAGAGATGATCAGTGGATTACTAGCCACTGTGGGTGTGGGGAATTGAAACTGGACTCCTCTGGAAGAGCAGCCTCTGCTTTTAACTGCTGAGCCATCTCTTTTCTAGCCCCAGGATTTTTTTCCTCCTTATATTCTTGAGTTCTTTTTTTTTTTTTTTTTTCCAGTAGTTTTTTCCAGTCTAACAGTCTATTCAGGAACTGTTTTCTGGGCAAGAGGAGTCTTACTTTTATGCATCAAAGTGGATAATTTTCTCAAGTGATTTTTTTTTCTCAATGTGTAATTTTGTTTTTATTTGAAAAATGATACAATTTTATGTGTGCTAAACAATTGTTGGGAAATAGATATATATATGTTTATTATTAGTAAATTCTTGTTTTGTGTATATTTTTATGTACCTATATTTAGGAAATCATGTAAAAATTTCTCACCTGAAGAGTCTTTGAATGGGGGTGAGGAAGGTTTAAGAAGTTGTGTTCCAGAACAGCTGTATTCAATCTGGGGTTGCAACCCTTATAGGGGTCACAGCAGATATCCTACATATCAAATATTTACATTATGATTAATAAACACTAGCAAAATTACAATTAAGAAGTATCAGTGGTCACCACAATCTGAGGAAGCATTGAAAGGATCAAAGCATTAGAAATATTGAGAACCATATTCTAGACCACTTACATTTTTCTTGGAGGTATTCACTTTATTTGTTGAACATTTGCTGTAAGGATGTTCTTTGCTGACATGATTTAGTGTTAGCTTTCTAGGAAAATACTAACTTTCCTTTGACTCTCAGGTTCTTATTCGGGAGCTAAGGTATACAGGAAATTGAGAGTGAGAAATGCCACAAAGCCAGAGAGCCATAAAAGGAACCAACTTTCTAGCATTCAAACAAGCCTCTGTCTGTTCACAGGGGAAGGAAACACAGATTTGAATAGATATCAGTGAGCTCTGGTTCTCATCCTGGCATATTCAGGGGAGATTTTAAAGTCAGTTATTTTTGGGTAGGACAAGAAGCTGATTTCTGATCTGCACTGATCCAAGAGAAACTTGTATGTTTTTACTTCTCAGAAACACGTTTTCTCTTTATTTTTTCATATTTTGTTTCGTTTCTCTAGCCTTTAAACACATTTTTGACATAAAAGTTGCATATATTCATGAGGTCATATATAGTGGTACATTGCATGTTTACATCATTTAGATCAGGGTAAATAAATTATCTCAGTACCTTTGGTGGTGAAGCCATTTAAAATTCTTTTATCTGACTTTTTTTTTTTTTTAAATATGCAGTGCATAGTCATCATCTGTATCCACTTTGCTATGCAAGAAAACCCAGAACTTCTCTTAGCTAATTGGAGCTTAGTGCCCATTGGTCAACCTTCTCCATCTTTCCCTCTTTCGAATCTCTCTTAGCTTCGGTAACCATTCCTCTACATTCACCTTCTGTGAGAGCAGCTGATTCCACATGTAACTGAGGAAGCCTTTGTGGTATTTGTCTCCTTACCCCATTCCCATAATTTGCTCTGAAATGGAGATATTGGACTGGGGGAGGGGTTCTTTTCTCATTCCCTTACTTAGATCTGTTAACTGTAATTTGTGACTAAATTGGCAGGCGCCCCAGTGTAGAGTCAATTTAGTCTTAATTGCCCCTAATTGTAGAACCTACTGAAATAGGCTTCATTTATAATTGCATGATTTGGACTAAATTTTTGCATTTAGTAGCAAAGCATCATACTATTCTGTAAAGCTTCATTAATTTGAAACCTGTAATGTAAATTTGTAGTTTATATTTGGAGGCATGCTGGCTTAAAGTTTAATACATAATAAAAGTGCCATTGTTAGTTTCAGTGTGCTAATGATATGTTTTAACAGTTGTAACAGAATAGGATTAACTTTGGGCATTGTTTTACTGGCTCCTAGTTATAAGCTAATACCTTCATTAAACTAGTAAATATTTATGTTCATAAGCTTGTTACTAAATGATTTTTCTCTAGCAATCAGATTAGTTAAGGTTATAAACTGTAATTGTAGTGAAATGTGCTGACTTTTTCTATTGAGTTATAAAAAACCATCTTATTTATGTGAGAGGATTGTGAGTGTCTGTGGATGGGCATATTTTTTAAAAAGCTGTATGTTGTATTCATGAAATGAGCCAGCAGTATATTTAGACTGTCCTAAACTATAGTTCTTCTGCTCCTGTGGGTGGTCTTTGCAGTATGTCTATTTTTCAGTGTTAATAGATCAGCTACTACTTAACCGTCATTTTTACTTAACTGTCATGTAGAACAACCTGAATTTGATCATGTATTGTCTTACCAGGCACCATGTTTTGATGGCTTTATATCCATTAGGTTTATATTATAATACCTGCACTAGAAGTACTGTTTTAGAGGTAAAGAAAGGGATGCTTTGAGGGTTCAGATACGTGGCTCTACATCACACAGCTATCAAAGAGTCAAGATTCATTGTGTCTGCCATTGGAACCCATGTTATTAACTCTGCTGTCCGAGAACCACAGCGAGCCTCATGAGCTTCCTCTTTAGCAGGTCGATACTCTTTTCCTCTACGAGGGCTCTTCTGATGCTGGGGATAGCCCTCCTTCCTTCTTCTCTCTTCTCCTCTCTCCTCTCTGACCCTCACTCTCCCCTCCTCACTTTGCTCCTTCCCATTCTTCACTGCTGTAGTTAGGGTTTTTTTGTGGTGTGTTTTTTGAGAGAGGGTCTCACAATGTAATGTTGGCAGGCCTGGAACTTGCTGTGCCAACCAGATTGGACTCAGACTCAGAGATATCTACCTGCCTCTGCCTCCCCAGTGCTGGAATTTAAGGTATGCTCCACCATACCCAGTATTTTTTAATTATTAATTACATTTTTTACACTTTTAAAAGATTATTTTTAAGTATGTGTTTGCCCAAGAGCATATGCATGCATGCATGAATGCAGTGCCAACAGAGGCCAGAGGGCCAGAGATATCAGATCCCTCTGGAGCTAGAGTGAAGGGTTGTTGTTGTGAGTCAGCTGACATGGGTGATCAGAACTAAACAGCAAGGGCTCTTTAACTACTAACCATCTGTCCAGGCAGCATCCTTTAAAATACTCTGAATCAGCAATGGCACACACCTTTGATCTTGGCATTCAGGAGGCAGAGGCAGGTCAGCCTGGTCAACAGAGTGAGTTCCAGGACAGCTAGGTCTATGTCTTTAAAGCCACTCCCCAAAAAACATTTTTTTTTTTTTTTGAAGCAAGTATCTTACAGAGTAACCTTGAACTCTTAGTAATTCAAGATGCTGTCCTTATAGGTTCAAACTACTATGCCTGGCTTGGATTGTGATTATTTAGAGTATAATTACCAGAAATATTTGTCATTAAATATTTAGACATTCATACTAATGGTATGGATGGTATAGAAAGACTTCTGCTCAATCCAGGGCAGTTAACCTAGCATTATTTTGGTTCATGATTTGTTATAAATGAAGAAACCTGATATATCTAGAAAAGTAGTAAACAAAAAACCCCGTTTGGTCATGTGAGTACAATGATAAGCAATGTAGCCTGAGAGTTGTTCTCTTCATGTTTTATGTCTGCCAACTCTGTAAGTCCAAGACATATTATATGTAACCTCCTTAAATGTTTCCTTATCTTTAAACATAGATAGCACTGGTACTGTCTTCAAAGATGAAATTAGATTATATGAAATACTTAGCAGAATGTTCTGCATATAGTTAGTTTCAAATGTTGTCTTGAAAATGAGTCCTTGAAAAAGTAGATCAAGAGTTGGAGGCTAGAGACACCCCACCACCCCTTAAAAGCAAAAAATCAAAAGTAAACTACACTTAAAAAACCTTACACAAAGCAAACCAACACAAATGACTAAATGTTGCCTTATTAACATGTACTAGTAGGACAACTATGATACTGCTAAGTTTAGAACTTACATGAAAGCCTTGTGGTGGGACATTTCCAGTCTCTAGGTAATTACTTCAGGATGCAAGTAAAGTGTCTAAATTCTGAGTTACCACACACAGTTTAAGTGCATTATGTTTTAAAATACCCCGCTTGTAGGTAGTGAGAAAGCCAAGTAAACTGATAAAAATTCTGTTAGCTGGCCAAGCTTTAATGTCAAAGGTAGAACTGTGTGTACTTTTTTTCTCTTTGCATGGACTTAGGGGAAGAGATGCCACTTGTTTATTATATAGGTGAAAAGTTGGTATTATGGACTTGTCTGCGTTGTATGAAAAATGGCTGAATTTCATTGGAAGGCTAGGTGTAGGAGAGAAGTTTTCTTCCTCCTCCCCCATTGGGACTTTATTTTTTAATTTTTTATGATTCTCACAGTTCTATCCAAGTCTTGTGTGTGTTAGATAGTAAGCACCCTGCATTCTTGAGATGATTTTTTGGGGGGAAGGAGGGTAGTGAGTATTACAATTAGATTAGCTCTGATTTTTTTCCCTTTCATGAGAGTATGCACTTTAGTTCAAGTACAATAGGAAACAGCCACCTCTTTCAGTTACCTCAGTTCATGCTGACCTCATTCTTAACAGCCTAAGTTTATGGTTAATTTTGGCTGCAAAGTCCTGCTCACTTTTTATCTTCTGTAAAAATGTATTTCTTGGGAGCTGGAAAGATGTCTCAGAGGTTAAGAGCATGGCTTGCTGTTCCAGAGGTCCTGAGTTCAATTCCCAGCAACCACATGGTAGCTCATAACCATCTATAATGAGACCTGGTGCTCTCTTCTGGTCTGCAGGCATACATGGAGGCAGAATGTTGTATACATAAGAAATAAATAAATTAAAAAAAGATATTAAAATAATGTATTTCTTTCCAGCTCCTTTCAATGAGGGAAAAAATGTAAGGCATTACCTGTCTGTACTGGATTCCGTTGTGTTTCCTCTTATTTTTAGAACCCTTTGAGGTCTTCATACCCTCACCAGTCTTAAAGAAATGCCGAGTTTGAAGATAGATAAAACATTTGTATGTGAGTACTCATGCATTTGTAGATTAATTTGTAAATTATGAGAGAATGTACTGATTTCCCTTTGAGGACATCTCCCAGCAACTTAGAGATGATGAGATAGAGACTGCTGTGGATGCCATAGTAATCTGAAAAAGTTCTAGATAAAGAAGACACAGCATTTACCTCAGAGACCAGGGAAAACTTTACTCTTCCCCATTAAAGGAAGATAAGACTATGTTTTATTATTAATGTGGTAGGGGTAGGAGAGAGCAGAGCAGAGCAGAGCAGAGCAGAGCAGAGCAGAGCAGGGTATCTCCAGCAATACTCCCATGGAGAAACTTAATTTTTCCTTTGAGAGTGGTTGTTGTTCATTGGAGATAGCTTCTTGGTTGGGGATGGCAGCTCTTGACAACTTCTCCACTTAGTGCTGGGACCCTGTCTGTTTGGATTTGTATTCACTTCTCCTCTTAGTGCTGGGGTCCTGTCTGGTTTTGACCTGTACAGGCCATATATGTCTGATGCCACAATCTCTCTGAATTTCTGTGTGTCAGTCCCATTGTGTCTAGAAGGCCTTGTTTCCTTGGTGTTTTCCATCTCTACTGGCTCTTACAATATTTCCACTTTCTCTTCCATAGACTTCCCTGAGCCCTAAGAGGAAGGATTTGATGAAGACATCTCATTTAGGACTCATTCTCTATGCATTGTCCTGTTGTGGGTCTCTGTATTTGTTAACCATCTACTATATCATCAGCTTCTCTGATGATGGCTGAGTGGTTATAGCAGAATTTGACTTCCCACTAGATCTATGGCCTATCTAGTCTCAAGATGCTTGGCTGAGCAGTGTCAGACAGTGGTTCCATTTTATTGAGAGGGCCTTAATTCCAGTCTGATAGTCGTTGACTACTCTTAGAACTTTTGTGCCAATATTGCACCAATGTTTTATTGTGCAGGCAGGACAACATTGTACATCATAGGTTTTGTAGCAGGCTTGGTGTTTATCTTTCTCCTCTGGTAGCTTGCAGAGTACTTTTCAGTACCATGAACATCACTTGGTAAGGATGAAGGCTCTAGTTAGGCACCAGCTTGTCTTCTCCATGTTCAGTGAGATATATAGATATTATCTTCAGCAATAGAGTCTTGCCATCAATTTGTGGATTACAACCAATAGCCTTGGCAATAGTCTGAGTAGTTTTGGGGTTTCCATGGGACACCTTTGCCCTATTGCTCAATTAGATAAACCCATTCCTTCACTGGAGGTTTCACTTGGTGGCAAGAAATATCTAGTTGGGGCTTTGTTTTCCTAATTATTTGATGATTTCATTCATATATGATTATTTTTTAAAGATTTATTTATTATGTATACAGTATGCAGAAGAGGCAGCAGATGTCATCATAGGTGGTTGTGAGCCACCATGTGGTTGCTGGGAATTGAACTCAGGACCTCTGGAAAGAACAGTCAGTGCTCTTAACCTCTGAGCCTTGTCTCCAGCCTGTCATATGTGATTATATGTTAAGCTTCCTCTGTAGTAGGTTTCTGTAAGACTCCTCAATGGCCCTTAGTGCTCTTCCTCATATTCTCCCCCTTATCTTCCTTCCCTTTCCCTCCACATTTAATTCCCCTGTTGCACTCTCTCCTATTTTTATCTACAGATATATTTTTCCCGAACTTCCTTGGAAGGTTCTTTTCTCCCCACTAGTTTAGTAAGGAACATTTGTTGAGTAGGGTTGATTTCATCAGCATTCTTAGTTTATTAAACATTATCTGTGGGTTTTGGCTGTTAGGAGTCCTACCTATTTAACGGAGAGCTTTTCATAGTGTATTACTATTCCTAGTGTTCATAATAGAGTTCTGATGTTTAGAGTGTTTGCTGTGGGGACAAGTATTCAAAGAGCCTCTCTCACGTCGTAGTCCCCGTGAGCCTCAGATCCTCCAACTCTGCTAGAAAGGTGAGGGAGGAAATAATGAGGATAGGTGGATAGAGATATTTATGATTCTGCAACTTCCTTTTCCCTTCACTCAACTGGTATTTATGACTTCAGAACCTGCTCCACAGCCAGAACTTGCCGCTGACCTCTTAGCTTATCAAATAGAATAGCTTATCATATGTTTATTTTGTTGTCATAGTATCCATGTTGAAAACAGAAAGGTGGTTGTGTTTGTGTAGGAATCCAGGGTTTCTCCTCAGTTGACATTTGTTGGTAGAAATCTTTCTCAGTGATTGAGGCTGTGAGCACAAAGGGAGAGGGTATGTTTGGACTCTGGACAGTTACAGAGTTCTTAATATTAACCTATTCTGTTAATCACTAAACTGTTTTTGTGTGGTGATTGTTTTTTTTCACTTAAGCTAGTTACTTGCAGGAATTGTATTTGTTCCTTGCAGATATTATTGACTGAACATTGGGATTTGGTCTACAATGGAGAGCTTCACTGTAACAACAGGTTTTTTTTTTTTTTTTTTTTTTTAAATCACAGTACAGTGCTGGCTTTGCAACCTTTTGCAAAGATAGTTTATGAAATGCAAAATAAAATTATAAAGATTAATCTTGACCATTTATTCTGCTGCTAGTGAGTCTTTGATGTAGTTGCAAAAAGAACCTCAAAGTAAAGTTATTACTTTGTGTTGTTTTTCTTTTCCATATGGGAAAGATTGAAGAAAACATTTTCTGATTTGGTGAATTGTCAGCATACAAAACACAGTGTCTTTAGAATGTGTAAGGAGGGCTACGAATCAGTTTTAAGAGTGGGATTGTATATAGTTAGGTTAGACTTTAATGAGGCATCGACAGGTCTCTCTCCAGCTCCATTCTGAGGAGTAATGCTATTCTCTTTGACCTTCTATTTTACTTTCTGGGCCTTTTACTTCCTGGAGAGTTTCTTTCCAGCATCTTTACCCTCAGGTATCTACTTACTGTAGAAGTTCTCTTCATCTGGTACATTGTCACAGATGACTTAATTATTCTTTACAACCAAAGAAATTAAAATTAAGATAGAGGCGTCATGGGTCATGTGTTGGCTCTCTGTGTATTGACTTGTTTTCTCTGAATGTGTTCCATTCTTTCCTCTCATCCTTTATGTGCTTACTCAGTCAGAAAGTCCCTCTGTCTGATCTATAATAAGCAAAGGGAGGTTATCAGAGCAAAATCAATTCTTTGGAATGAATCTCATTTAGAGTTATCTCAAATTCCTAAAGATACTGGGTTACCTTAATGAATACAGACTTAATACAGCTTGTGGGTGTTGTGTTTGAAGCCTTCTTAGTATCCAAGAAAACAGTTTGCTTCTTACTACTGACAGTCTTTATTCCTCCCTGATCCTGTCCAGAGTACACAGTGAACTCAAGGCCGTGACAGCATTCTTGAGAGCCAGCATTGAGGAAACTGGCTGATAGATTCTAATTTTAGAGACTTTGGAAAAGAAAACCGATATAGCTTAGAGTTTTTAGTAATCATTGATTCAGAGGTAATTTAACTAGGAAATTTGGTTATTTAAAGTAGTCTTTTTTGAAATGGTACTTAATTTAATTTTTCCTGCCTGTTGTATTATGAAGATGGTTTATGGGGCATTGTGCTCTTGGTGAATGAACATCCATTTAATTTCATCTTCCTTGGGGCTTTCTTAGTGTTGTCATGTACCCTGTATTACACCATTTACTTAGACATTGATGGATGGAGGAGGAGAAGACACCAGCAGGGATGAAGAGAGCCACTGGCCATTCATGTTTGTCTTACTGGAGTGGCATGGTGCTTGAAAGCTCCTTATCTTGCCTTAGTTGGTGAATGGCCTGAAACTGGGAGTGGTAGCTGCAGTGGGAACTTAAGATCCAGAGAAAAATATGAGGTAGACTTAGCAAAAAACTTTGGGTCCTTAGAAGGATTTGAGGAGGAATCGCTGCTCACACCTAAACTGTGGAGGATTTGAACTTTGTGATAAGGTAGAGGGGTAAATGTACTTGGAGACAGGGGGAATAATACGAAAGCTATGGTACAGGGCCTTTACCTTACCATGAAGGCCTGCCTGGACGCTAGGTAAATATCTAGGGTTAATCTTTTTGGCAGTCACAGCTGTTTCTTAGCCCAGGCATGATTGGCACATGCATTCTTTGCCAAAATATCATATGAATGAATAGCTTTTATCCCAGTTTTTGACACTATCCCCATTCTTAATGAACCAGGCTTTACTGTCTGCATTTCTCTGTGCATTTTTATTTTCCAAGCTCTCACAGGAACAGCACAGTAAATTGTACTTGTAAAAGATTTCCAGGCCTATTTGGGCCAGAGGTTCTGACCTTGCCTGCGACGGCCTTTGTCCCCGAAAGAAATGAATCAGATGCTTATATTAATTTCATACTGTTTGGCCTGTGTCTCAAGCACATTACTAGCTACCTTTTTCATTTTAATTCAACCCATTTCTAGTAATCTACCTGCTGCATGGCCAGATCTGTGGCTCACCTGGATTCCTTATATGGTTCTTCCTGAGGTCGGATGAGACTCCGCCTTCCTTCTACTGTCTCTACTCAGATCCTCTACCTACTTCTACAGTGCTCCACATTTATTTATTTACAGCATACGTAGAACATTTCCACCACATGTACTGACAGCACCTAGTGGCTTTTCTAGCCCCAAGTTCCAAGCTCTTTCACATAATAGTGGAAAGCAGTCATGTGGTCAGGGTTATGACAGCACTGACCCTACTTCCTCAGTACCAGTTTCTGTTGCAGTTTCATTTCTGATACAGTGACAAAAATACCTGGGGGGAAAAAAAAACTGCTTAGGGGGAAAAGTGTTAATCAACCTGTACTTACTTGCAGGATTCGGTCTGTTATTCAGGGGGAGTCAGGGTGGCAGGACTATGGAACAGCAGGTCTTGTCACATCTACAGCCAAGGTTAGAGAACAAATGAATGTATGTGTGCCTGGTGCTCAGCGTGATTTCTCTACTCTGACACAGTTCAGGCCCCAAAGCCAAGGGATGGTGCTGCCCACAGTGGCCTGTGCCTTCCTATATCAGTTAATCATCAGAGACAGGTGCGTAGGTCTGATCTAGAGACTTCTTAAGCCTCTCTTCCCAGGTGATTCTAGGCTGTGTCAAGTTTGACCATTAGAGCTGACTGTCAGTGTATAACTGGCTGGAGAGCACAGAGGAGTGCAGACTAATAATATCTGTATCCTACAGGTACAAAAAGGAAACAGAATACAAATACATGAACAAGAATGGAAAGTTCCCTCACCACATAATAATCCAAACACTACATGCACATACTAAGGGAATATTCAAGGCTACAAGAAAACAGACAAAATGAAATATAAAGTCAGACATAGTAGAATTATTCTGGGCTTCTCAATAGATACACTAAAGGACAGAAGGGCCTGGGCAGATGTGTTACAGACCTGAAGCAACCAGAAATGCCACTGTCTTTTCTTATGTCTATCTTTTCATTTCTGACAAACTCAAGGACAAGAGGGTCAAAGACCTTAACCAATATATATACACTGATTATTATGAAGAGAAAGTGGAGAATAATCTTGAAGTCATTAGCAAAGATGACAACTTCTAGAATACAACACCATTAGTGCAGGCACTAAGAACAACAATTAATAGGTTAGAGCTCATGAAATGTAAAATTTTCTGTATAACTTTTTATTTGGACACTGTTATTTTGACAAATGTAGCCTACCTAATGGGAGAACATCTTTATCCATTTCTTATTTGATAAAAGTCTAATATCCAAAATACACAGATTGAACACAAGAAAATAGATAAATAAAACAAATAACCCAATTAAAATTGTAGTGAAGATCTAAACTAAATTTTTAATACACAAAACTTAAATGGCTGAGAAACACTTAGAGAAATGTTAAACATCTTTACTCATCAGGGAGAAGCAATTCAAAGTTACTTGAGAATTCATCTTTATTTTATTATTTACATGTTTTTATTAATCAAGATACATATGTGAAATCTCAGATTTAATTAAAATGTACTCTAAAACACATTCTTCTACATATTATATATCCCAGGGTAAATACCATGAATCAATTCAGAGGAATTGTAAAACTCCCAGTGTGTCATTGGAAAAAGATAATAAAAATGAAAACCATGTATGTATTTGCAAAGAATGTATATTAACTAAGAAGGTCCCTAAGAAAGCCCAGGCTGCTTGCTTTCTTAATTATTGCTGTTTTTTTTTTTTTTTTTTCTTTACTGCAAGCACACCCAGCCAAACTAATTAAAGGAGTCTGCTCACACAGTCTACATAAAAGCAGCAAGTACATCTAAAAGACTTACAGTATATTACAATTCTGAGTACTCAAAACTAAAAGATTTTGACTAGCAAATGAATCTAAGTATTGTGAGACTTTGATTTATCATATTATCATGAAAAATGTTTAATTTTTATTTGCTTAAAGAAGCAGCTTATTCACTGTTTTAAATAGAGAGGATGCATTTACAAAACAAACCTGTTTTTAGCAGTTCAAATATAACACCACCTAACAGGGTTCCTAGCATTTCTATCTTACTGAAGCAGATTTATCTTTCTGTCACTTTGTGTTTTTCCTTAAGAAGGACCATTGAATCATTTTCCATTACTTATGAAAACATTATAGGGTAATACTGGGATTGAAAAACACACCCCTCCTTGACTTTACTAATTTTCTAGAAGAGTCTAGGCATTTCCTCACAAGTCAACTCAGATTGGTAAAAGAACCATCACATTTTCTGACAATCTACGCATTTCATTTTAGCATTCATATTTTCTGTAAGCAAAGACAGAGGCATACAGTTTGTTAGTTACTTGAATGTATTCAGTGGGCATTTAGTTAAACTTGCCTTTTGGGTTGGAGATGACTATTGTTGATGGTTAAAAACTAATCCTGACCACTCCTTTATTAGAATACACAGGAAGGCCTAGAGTGTAGACACTGCTCTTAATATCTATATACAGCTCATTTGGCACCTTATCCTCAATGAGCCTCCTTACTCCTTAATACATGCTACATTATTAACTTTGAATTCTTGTTACACTTACAAACTTCTCCTAAAAGGCCATGTGATTATGAGTCTGGAGATTCCAGTGAGAACAATAAAAACCCACACTTTGTTATCCATTATGTGGTGTCAGAAACTATACATTCTATTGATGGTTTCTTGTTTACTCCTCCATTAATGACAAGAATGTGATACCTTTTTGGTTGGTTGGGCACCTGATTCTTAAAGAGAGGTTAAATAAATGCTCCAATACCTGATAAAATAATTTATTCTGTGTCTGCATTTTATCAGCTTTTAAATTTATCTAAGACATAGCATATGGTTCTGATCTAGGTTTCTGTTTTGTTTTTTAATCTTCAAAACGAGGTTTTGTTTCTTTGCTTAAGTTTTCCCCTCTTATTTTTTATTTTTATTTTATGTGAATTGGTGTTTTGTCTGCATGTATAACTGTGTAAGGGTGTCAGATCTTGGAATTACAGACAGTTGTTAGCTGCCATATGGATGCTGGGAATCGAACTCAGGTCCTCTGGAAGAACAGTCAGTGCTCTTAACCTCTGAGCCATCTCTCCAGCCCAAGTTTTTCCCTCATTATAGGGTAGTTTTTCTTTTTGTCAAGCAGGAGTTTGAACTTACAGTAATCCTTTTGTCTCAGGATCCTGAGTATGCTAGCGTTATGTTCTATTATAAATGCTCTGTGCCAAGTGCTTTGAAGGGTAAGAGATGAGAGAAATCTGGATGTTGTTTTCTTCCTTTATTCTTGGCACCTGGGTGGTAGACGGCAGAGGCAGGAGGATCTCTCTGACTGCAAAGTGACACTGTCTAAGAGTAAACTAATAATTAAATATAAAGTAAAATAAATTGGTCTGGAAGACTCTTTTAAAAAGAAAGAGTGGAGGAAACCAGTGAGAATTATGTTAGAGGATTCTGCCTTTCTTTAGGGAGGCTGTAAGCTTGTCCCAGCCAGTAGTGTGCAGTGAGATAGAATTGTAGTAAAGGTATATGGGGTCTTTTGTCTTACTACCACTGTGTCTTGTGTCTGGTTGTGACATTTGACTCTTCAGAGAGGTCTGTATGCCACTGAACTTGGACACAGCTGTTGCTTTAAACCCATTGTACACATCTGTTGTGTGGTAATAAGCCACATGATTTGCTTTTATTTTAGGCTATTGGTGTATGGCTTTTTTTTTCCTTTTATAGAACTGTATCTTTTGGTGGAGGATGAGTTTGAGTTGACTTCATTTTTTAATTGTAGCAAAAACTTTGTTTAATATTTCTAAGCCAAAGCTTCATGAAGAGAGATAGGAATGTTTGTCTTCTTTAGAAGTAGGACCCTGAAAGGGGTGAGACATGTAATTGCCTTAAGCAGCTTTAAGGTTACTAAGATTAACAACGATCTCACTTGTGTGTGGGGTGGGGGGCAGAAGAGAGAGAGTGTATGGGGTGGAGGAGAGTTGTGTATAAGTGGGTATAGGTGCTTGCAGAAGCCAGAAGAGGGAATCAGATCCTATTAATCGGGAGCTGTGGTGAGCTGCTTGACATAGGTACTGAGAACTGATTTTGAGTCCCCAGAAAGTGTTCCTAACTACTGAGCCATCTCTTCAGCTCTCATTTTTCTTGAGGAATGCTTATTGGGGAAATAATTAGAATATTTAATTTAACTCATTATACAAACTTTGTAATGGGAAAATAAGATTACCCAAATTATACCTTCTAGGAATGATCACTATAATTGAGTCATTTTTTTTCTCTTTTATTTTCTTTCTTGCCTTGTAGCATGAAGTGATGCTTGCTTATATTTGACTTTTCATCACTTTAAATATAATTGTTGTACACATTATGAAATTGTCCTTGTAAAGCAACCTTAGGCATTCTTCAACTGTAACACAGATTAGTTTGTTTTTAATATTGTTAATGTAATTCTGAAATTTTTATTTTAGAATACCATGTATGTATTAACTAGAATTATATTGCCTTGAATAATTTTGAGTAGTTGGTAGCTTTTCAAACTGACATTTTTTCACCAAATTGGTATGTTTAAGCATTTTGGATAATCTTTCCTCTCTCCCCTTCTCCCCTCTCTCTCCCTTTCCCTTTCCCTCTCTCTCTGCTTTCCAGGTTCTTTCACTATATAGTTCTGGTCTGGCTGTTCTAGAACCTGCTCTGTAGCCAGGCTAGCCTTTGAATTCACAAAGATCCACTTACTTCTGTTCCCCCAAGTGCTGAGATCAAAGGTGTATGCCACTATACCCAGCTTGAGATATTTTTTCCTTAAAAGCGTTTCTATTTTTAATAGTTTAAAACTTATATAATTTTTGGGAGCATCATTATAAGCAGAAGATCTGTTATGTTGCCAGAATGCTTTAATGCCATATGTTGTATCAGTTTTGTTCCCAACATTCCTGGCTACTTTCTAAATAATTCTTGTCATAGGGTCTAATGACTCATGCTTTTAATCAAAACACTCAGGAAATAGAGTCAGGACAGTAGCATTACTTGTAAACCAGGGCTATCCTGAATTACATAGAGTTCTAGATTAATCTGGGCTGGTGTGTTAGTGATGTTCAGATCTGTGTTCTAACAGACTTCCCATGAGCGTCCAGTCCAGATATCCATTGCTGTTTTGCTAACTGCTAAGAGCTGGCCTTTACTCTTGACTCTATCAAAGACACCTCCAAAGTGACATACCTATAGAAAATGTGACTTTATTCATAATAAAAAATAAAAAATAAAAAAGTGACATACCTAAATCAACCCTATATCCATCTAAATTTATTATTGATTTATTGTTTTCTTCCTTATAGTGCCATCAGTGCTTTAAGCCAAGGTGAAACTCTTTGTAAAATGCCCAGTTTGAGTTTATGTTCAAAGCTGTAAATGCTAATTCTATTCCTTTTCGAAGGTTTCTCAGATTCGTCCACTTCTTCTGTCCATGTTTCCACTGGCCATCTTTAGGCACACAGTCTTTGATAATTTACTGAGATAGTTGCAGTAAGACCTTCTAGCTTCCTTGTCACAGACTTATCCTTTCATATCCATTATCATGTATCATGGCCAGAAATTGCATTCTTGGACATATATGTCATCACTGCTTTAGTGGTTACAGAGTTTTAATGGTTGCCGATTGCACGTAGAGCAGAACATAAAATCTTCACAGTGTATTACTATTCTTTTACCTTTATGATCCTTCTGCTTTCCCATACTCACCAGTCTTGTAGTACGAAACTCCTAGTAGTTTCCTGAGACTTTTATGGGTTTTTATGTGCGTACACATTTGCACATGTTGGCTTTCTTTGTGTAAAGTGCATTAGCTTGCCCACATAGCTTGCCCACCATTTTAACCAACATTGTAACCAGTTCTTAAACAACTGGAGTTTATTTGTGTGATGCTGCTAGTTATGAACCTTGTCAACTACATTCTGGCTAGATATACTTTGCTTCATGATAGTTGAACCTTTTATGATACTTTATATAAAATAATATACACACTCTCTCGCTTGCCATGATGCCCATACTCTTATACTGAGAACCTTTGAATATTTTACCTAATGTGGTAAAAGGGAAGGTGAAGATATGGTGACAGTTAAGGACCTTGAGATGGAGAGATTATTTTGGATTATTCAGAAGTTCAGTCTGATTTCATCCTGAGTGGGGTGGGACAGAACATTTGAAGAAGTTAGAGAAGTTAGACTTTATTGGCTTTGAAGATGGCTAAAGGGGTCACACCCAAGAAATGCAGGTGTTGTACAGAAGCTAAGAGAAGTAGGCAGAGATTCCCCAGAAAGGAGAAAAGTCCTCTTTGACAACTTGGGTTTATGATTCAATTAGATCCATTTTACATTTTCAGTCCACAGAACTATAAGATGACTTTTGTTGTCTTAAAGCACTGTTTGTTGTTCTGTTACCACAGCAACAGACAGTGAATGTATTACATCTGTCTTAATTCGTGGATTGTCTTCATGATCTAGCTAGTTCTTGCTGGTGTACTTATGCACAGTGTGTGTTGTCCATAGAACATCAATGAACATAGATGAGCAAGTATCCCTGTAGTAGGTATGGAGAACCCTTCAGGAATATACCCAAGAGTGGTGGAACTGGAACTTGTGGTAGATCTATTTCCAGGTGCCCGAGGAACCTCTGCACTGAATTCCCACCAGTTTCCACTCCCACTAGTGGTGAAAAAGTGTCTCCCTTCCCCACATCCATGTCTGCATATGCTACCCTTTAAAACAAACAAACAAACAAACAAACAAAAAAACTTGATCATTCAGACTGGGGTGCGGTAAAAATCTCAAAACTAATTTTAGTGTGCCTTTTCCAGATGGTTAAAGCTATTGAACAGTTTTAAAAAAGTTTAAATTCATTTGCCATTTTAATTGAATTATTTGTTTTCTTGATTTTTTTTGAGTTGTTTGTATATTCTAGATACTGTGTCAAATATATAACTGGAAAATATTTTTTTCCCATCTTCTGATCATCTTCATATCAGTGATAATTGTGTGGTGTGTGTATGTGTGTTACAGAAAGTTTTTTTTTTTTTTCTTATTTGTCAAAGTTTGGTCTTACTGTCTTTGCTACTGGGCTTTTGTTTATGAAGTCATTTCCCGTGTCTGTTCCATGCTATTTCCTGTATTAGTTTCAGGGTATCAGGTCTTATGTCAAAGTCCTTTTTAATATATGGAGAGTTGAGTTTTGAGTAGGTTAGATGTAAGGATCTAGTTTCATTCTTCTGCATAACTATTCAGTTGGGTCAGCACCATTTGTTGAAGATGCTATCTTTCCCCTAGTACATATATTTGGTTTATTGTCAAAAATCATGAGACTGTAGATGTGTGGACTTATATCTAGGTTCTCATTTTTACTCCATTGATCAGTGTATCTGTTTTCAGGAAGTACTATGCAGTTTCTATTTCTATAGCCCTGAAGACCAACCTAAAATCAGGAATGATGATTCCTCTTAAAATTTTTTTTAATTGTTCAGGACTTTTTGGGCTAGTCTTGGGTGTGTGTGTGTGTGTGTGTGTGTGTGTGTGTGTGTGTGTGTGTTTGTGTTCATTCCCAAATTTAAGATTTTTAAAGTTTCTTTAAAGAATTGTGTTGGAATGGCATCGACATGTGTAAGTTTTTTTTCTTAGTAGGATGACCATTTTCATAATATTAATCCTACCACTGTATGAGTATGGAGTGTCTTTCCATCTTTTAGCATTTTCTTCAAATCTTCCTTCAGTGCCTTCAAGTTTTATAACTGAACTCTTTTAACTTCCTTAGATTTCATTTATTATATGATACTTTATCTTGGAGGCTATTCTGAAAGTGATTGTTTCCCTGATTTCTTTTCTTGTATGTTTGTTGTTTGTAAGGAAGTTACTTTTTTGTTTGTTAATTTTGATTTCTGGAATGTATTTATTATTTGTATGAGTTTTATGATGAATTCTTTATGATCTTTTATGTATAGAATCATATCTATAAATAAGGATATTTTGACTTCTTCTTTTCCTGTGTGTAATCTCTTCTTTTTCACATGTCACATTGCTTTAGCTAAGACTTAAGCACTATATTGAGGATGGAAAGAGTGGACATTCTTGATTGGTTTTTTTGTAGTAGAAATTCTTTCTATTTAGGGTGATGTTGTTTTACTATATATTGGCTTTATTATTTTGAGATATGTCCCTAGATTCTCCAGGACTTTTGTTATGAAGAGATGTTGGATTTTTGTCAAAAGCTTTTTCTTCTCTATAGAAATGATTCAGTGCTCTCTGTCCTTGAGTCTGTTTATTTGCTGGATTACAGTCATTGATTTACTTGTATGGAACCATCATACTCTGGATGAAGTCAGCTTTATCAAGGTGGATAATCTTATTGATGTGTTCTTGAATTTGGTTTGCAAGTATTTTATTGAGAATTTTTTTTGACATTTATGTTAGAGAGATCAACCAATAATTTTCTTTCTTTTCTCTTTTGGTTTGTTTGTTGGATCTTTGTCTGGCTTTGGTATTGGGTAATACTGGCTTCATAAAAATAATTTCCAAGTGTTCTTTCCTTTCCACTTCAGAATAATTTGAGGAGTGTTGTTCTTTTGATGGCTAGTAGAATTCTGTGTTGTTAAAAAACAAGACCATCTGGTTCTGTTTATTTATATATTTACTTTTTGCTAGGAGAGTTTAAGTTATAGCTTTTCTGTTGGCCATTATGAACAAATTTAGGTTCTCTAGACATATTTCTAGAGATTTATCCATTTCTAAGTTAGCCTTTTTAGTTTTTTGGAAAATAGATTCTTTTGTTTTGCTTTAACAAGACACAGAGTCTCATTATGTAAGCTCTAGTTGACCTGAATGAACTCTTCTGTGTAGACCAGGATGCCCTAAAATTCACAGAGTTCCACCTGTCTCTGCCTCCTGAGTGCTGGGATTAAATGCATGTGCCATGGGACATAGTTTTTTTTTTTTTTTTTTTTTTTTTTTTTAAATTATATCTCTTTGATTCTCTGAATTTTCTCAGTGGCTTTGCAGTGTTTCCCTTTTAATCTCTGATTATATTAATTTGGGTCTTTTCTCTCTTTCTCTTGGCTAATTTAGTTAATCCTGTTAATGTTTTCAAAGAACCAACTCTGTATTTAATTTATTTTTTTGTAAATTTTTCTTTCTTTTTCATTAATTTCAGTCCTGACTTACTATCCCTTGCCATTTACCTTTAAAAGGTATTATTTTTGTTTTTTTAAAGCTTCAGATAAACATTATTATGAAATTGCTTCATGTTCTGATGTAGGCTCTTGAACTATGAACTTTCCTATTAGGACTGCCATCATTGTGTCCCAGAGATTCGGGTGTGTTTTATTTTTATTCAATTCTTAGAATTTTTAATTTTTCTTCTTGATTTCTCTCTTGTTTCAATTTTTATCCAACAGTGTGGTATTTAGTTTCCATGAGTTTGTGTACTTTCTGCTGACTCTTGTTGACATCTAGATACGTGGTCAGATAGTATGCAGGATGTTATTTCAGTTTCCCTAAATTTGTTGAGACTTGCGGCAATAAGAAAATAAGAAAATACTCAATAAAGTTCTCATTCCCAATACCTGGTATGCATGACACTTTCTTCTGGTTGATTTTGGAGAATGTTGAGTAGCTGAGAAGAGAGTCTATCTTTTTCGTGTTTGTGTGTAGGCTCTGTATTTATTTCTTAGCAGTTTTCAAAGTTTAAAATAATCTATATATAGTAAGTTTTTCATGGAAATACAGATTCTTCTGATTTTCCTCTTGGTCTTATTATGGTGTAGTAGTATAGGTTATTTACACAATTATAGTATATTTTTGTGTGTGTGTAAATTTTTTTTGTTTTTTGTTTTAAATATTAAATTTAAAGGAGGTTGAACTGGTTGGTTCTTACTTATTCTTTTTTTTTTTTTTTAAAACTTTATTTATTTATTTGCCTTGGTGTTTGCCTGGAACTGGAACTACAGACAGTTGTTAGCTGCCATGTGGGTGCTGAGAATCGAACCCGGGTCCTCTGGAAGAGCAGAGGGTGCTCTTAACCGCTGAGCCATCTCTCCAGCCCCGGTTCTTACTTATTCTTACAGGCCCAGAATTATAATTGGGTTGTTTGAGATTGTATAGCTGAGGCTGGGACATTGTCTGTCTTATTGTGTAAAGCACTTGCCACACAAACATGGGGACTAGAGTTCGAAATCTCAAGAAGCACACATCTGTAACCATACTGCTCCTTCCTTGGGAGGGGAGGTAGATCATTGGAATATCTGAAAGTTCAGGGACCTTCTAACCTGATACATGCAGTGACCTTCTTTACAAACAAGATAGAAAGTGAGGACCAACAGCCAAGAATGTCCTCTGATCTCTACCTGTACTCCAGAGCATGTCATACCTACATGAATGTGTAAGGTCATCGGTGTGCACACACAGAGAAATTGTATAGCTAGAGAGGCTGTAGCTAGAATTTAACCACAGATGAAGTAGTACCAAATTGCTTTTAACAACTTCATAATGGGGATCCTCTTAAAGTAGAGCTCAGCAGAGCAGTGAGTCTCTCAGTGCTCCAACCTCTGAACCCAGTCCCACTCAGGTCAGTTTTGGTGCTACTGTAAATACTTTACACTTGGATTCTGGTCTGTTTTTGTAGTAGAAATACAAATTCTTGAACCTTGTTGCTATTACCTGCCACTTGGCTGACATGACTTATTTGTAGTAGTTCTGCTGTAGGTTTCTGTTATATGCAAATAAAAGACCTTGTGTTACTTCTCTTCTAGTCCCTGTACCACCTGCATGCATACCTTTTATTTCCTCCTCTCTTTCCCATGCTGTATTCCTTGGCTAGCCCTGCAGTGTGGGAACTGATGCTCTGCTCAGGTTGCCTGTCTAGGACTAAACATTTAAACTTTCACCCTTGGCTTGATTTCAGATGTAGGTTTTTCCTTTTTTAAATTCAGAAAGTTTCTGTCTTGGTGTGCTAAGGGTTATTATAGGTGAGACATTGTCCTCTCAAATGCCTTTTCTGCATTTAATATGTGTATACTTGTTTTTCTTTTAAAAAATATTTTATTTGTAGCCAGCAATGGTAGATCATTCTTTAGTACTGAGATTTGGGAGGCAGAAGCAGACAGATCTCTTTGAATTCCTGGCCAGCTGGTCTGCATAGCAGTTTCAGGCTATGTAGGACTACAAAGTGAAATGCTGCCCCCAAAAAAGAAATGTTACTGTGTTGGGTATGGTGTGTTTGTTTTTATAGGTGTATGTGTGCTATGATGCCCACATGATGGACAGCATTGTAGTCAGTTCTCTCCTTTTTTGTATAGATTCGAGGATCGAAGCCCAGTTATTAAGCTTGTGCTGAGCTTTTACTTTTGAAAAATTTTTGACAATGGTGAATTCCATTAATTTTTTCAATAGTTAACATTACATTCCTGAATAAAATCCATTTGATCATTGTGGATTATTCTTACATTCAAAATTTGCTGGGGTTTGAAGAGATGGCTCAGCAGTTAAGAACACTTATACACACATGTGCTCCCACACAAAGTAAATAAATTATTATTGTAGACATTTAAAAAGGTTTTCTGTCTGTCTTTGTGAAGGGTTTACGTTGTTCTTTTTCATATTGATCTGTAGTTGTGGTGGCAAGGCAAACTTGAGTTCATGAATTGAGTGAAACCCCTCTCTCATTCACCCGCAGTGTTCTCAGAATGTAAAAGCTCTATCATATTTTTATGTTTTTTGAGACAGGGCTTCTCTGTGTAGCTCTAGCTGTCCTAAAACTCTCTTTGTAGATCCACCTGCCTCTGCCTTTCAAGTGTTGGGCACCACCACCTGGTCATATTTTTTCTTTAATGCTTGGTACTTGACACCTGAGCCTGAAGATTCTTAGGAAGTTCAATAACCATGTCATATACAGAAGACAGCATTTTATAGGACTCCTATGACTTTCCTCCTCCTCTTTTATGACGTCCCTGACCCCTTGGTAGAGGTGGAGTGAATGGTAGGGTGGTGGTGTGATGTTCCATGTAGGGCCAAACACTTACAATCATGTATTATTAACACTTCGACCAGTTCTGAATCTACTCATTTACATCGGCCCACTACTAAAAGAAGTTTCTTTGACCAAGATTAAGAACAGAACACATCTATGAAAATGTAAATATTTCGAAGGCATTAGGTCAACATATCTATATAGCAAGAACAATAGTAGTAGGTTACCCTCTAGGGGTGTGACTTCCTAAGCCAGGTGCTTTTGTTCAGGTTCACAGAACCCAGCATGGATTTCCTTCTGTGGAGCAGGCCTTATCCAATCACAAAATGGTTGATTACCTTCATAAGTTTCATGACAGCCATTGTACCAGTGGGCACACCTTGCTTGGAGTGGTAGTATTGTAGTTTGCAAGGATCAGTTATTATGTCTTTTCTCCCACAGTGGCCTGACAGCACCTTCTGGCATTATGACAACTAGCCTGTAGAGAGCACATTTTCAGATTGGTTCCAGCCTGACTTCTCTTTGTCCTACAACCGAAGTGTATTATATTTTTTGCCATAGGGTTTTCTGGCCTAGTTTTGGTTAGCAACAAAGAATAGTGGCAATATCATTGTTGATTTGGGGGCCTTAGAGTCTTCTTTGACCAATAACTCATAGGGAGATATCCCATGCCTAGCACTGAGATTTTTGTTTTATAACCCATGATTTTTAGGAGCAGCATTGTCTACCAACTCATATTATTTCTGTTCAAACTCATTTGTAAAACATATTTTTGTTAATGTTTGTTGTTGTTGTTTTTTACACAAGAGTCCCACACAATAGCCTTTGCTGGCCTGGAACTCACAGAACCTCCTATCTTTGCCTGTCATGTGCTCTGGGATCTGTGTGCATATATTTAAATTAGTAAACAAAGTAGCAGATTTCTGTAAGACTTACACATTGTTAGTTTTGGTTAACCCACCCTTTATCCTTGATTAAATCTTTAAGCCCCAGTATTCTCTCACATTTTTTAATATTACTTGTGTGTCCGTCCCCGTCTCCTCTCCTCTCCCCCCCTCCCCCCCCAGTTAAGGCATCTTCTCTCCTATATACCCTTCATGGGCTCTTCTGGCTTCCTGACCTCTACCAGCACTCCAAAATTGAGATATGTTTTCTTTACTGAAATAGTTCTTACATTGGAAGAGTTCCTGTTACATCCTGAATATAAGTTCTCTTTTTGAGACATATAATATACAAATATTGTCTTTAACTTGGCATGAGTAAAATTAGAACATCTATGCAAATATAAATGAACATACATTTTAGATTTTTATTAGAGAATATTCTCCAAGCCTTTGAGTTTATTGCTACTTTACTGTAGAATTTCTTAGGAACTATAACAGTTTCAAATGTTGGAAAGGAACAGGTTGATTTGTTTGGCAAGATATAAAAAACATTTTTTTTCTTACTTATTTATTTCTAAGTGCCTCAGAAAGGCAGAACTTGCCTTAGGGTTAGTTATATCCAGTTAATTCCAGAGCGAATATTTTTTATTGTGTTAAGGCTGTTAGCAAATTATCAACTGAGAAGTAGTGTCTTGGAGAGTTTTTAAGTTTCCCTAAGTCTATGGTATTTCTCTTTTCTTTCTTTTGGACTAACTGAGAGGCATTCCTTGCATGGGTGGCTGCCTTCTGTTTTTGTTTCTTGCTCTGGCTTGGCTTAGCGGATCAGGTTCTACAATGGCATGTCATGGTGTATGTGGCTTTGCTTTGTTCATTGTACTGTGCCATTTGTCTGCTCAGCTTAATAGCAGATTTCAGGATTTGGGATTACTGTTCAGAAACGCTAGTGTGCTTTTCAGTATGTGCCATGCAATGATAGGATGGTTGGCATACTCTATTAGTACTAAAAGTTGGATTAATTTATTGCAAAACTGACAGAAACATCACACATTTCATTTCTGTGAAATTTTGAATGCTAAATAGACCTTTGTTCATTCTTACAGCTTGGGTATTGGTTTTGAAGATTGACCTTACCTTCTTCACACACACCCTTTTGTAGATTTGGAGTAAAACTGTCTTAGAAAATTTTGTTCATTTAACAGCAACTATGTTTGTGTATTGTGAATCTTAGCTGGTGGGTGCAAGCCTGTGTTTGTATGGGAGCCTAAGAGTCTTCTCCATCTGTTTCTCAAGTTGCCAGCATTTCTGTTTGCTCATAGGTTCGCCTGTTGATTGCTTGTAGGTTGTTTTAGAGAAACAGAGGGTGCCATATGTAAATTGATTTATAAATGCTACCTTTGTCTTTTCATTTCAGTGATTTAATTAGTAAAAATCTACATACTCTGCCAAGTTTCTCTTTTCATTTTTTTCTGTGTTAATGTACAGCTGAACTCACACACTAAGTTCAGTGTACCCCCCCCCCCAAAAAAAAAAATCCCCTTGCCTTTGCCTTATTGCTCCTAGCCCTAAGGTGCTCATGTTTCTGTATGTGTAAAAGTAAAAGCATGACTTCATAGTCAGGTCTGGGTTCCAGTTCTAGCTGCCTCTGTATGTACTAGCATTGTGGTATTGTAACTAGTTTTTCCTATTTTTTTTTAAAATATTTTATTTATTTTATTTTGTGTTATTGGTTGGTTTTCTGCCTGTATATATGTCAGTGCACCATGTGCATACAGTGGCCATAGGGGCCAGAAGAGGGTGTTGAAGCCCATGATACTAGAATTAAAGGCAGCTGTTAGCCACCATGTTCTCAGATTCTCTGGGATATATCAACTTCTTAAATCGTGGTGGCCTTTAATCCTTCCTGGAAGAGGCAGCCGGATAAGACAGCTAAGGCTGATCGTTAGATCCTGTTTTAAAACTGAACAAAACAAAAGCCCATGATTGGATTTTAGAAATGGAATTCAGGTGCCAGGAAAGAAATAGCTAGGGCCTTCCAGAGAAACTTAGTGTGTGAGTTCAGGAAGGAGGAAGGACGAGGAGAAGTTGAGATTGGGCTGTCAGTCTCCAGCCTTCAGCTTTGGTAAAGTTCTGCTGGGCTAGCTACTGAGATAGTTTTGTCGTATAATGTTATTTGTAGTTGGGTTATATTAGTGTTTGGGGAATTGAGAGGAAACAGAATGTATTAAATATTCTGCATATGTTAATATTTTTAATTTTACATGCATGATGATATGGCCTGTTTTTGTATTTATGACAATTTTACAGTTCATTTTACATTTCTAAATATTTCATATCATTTATCTCTACACTTCTAGAGATGCTAAATGTTTTTAGAAGCACCAGGTCCTTCTTTCCTCCTTTTTAAAATCATACTCCTCCCCGCCCCTGTGTGTCTGTGTGTCTGTGTGTCTGAGGAGGTCATTGACTCTGGAGCTGGAATTACAGGCCGTTCTGAGTTGTCTGACATGGGTGCTTGGGTGCTGTAAATGGAACGCAGGTTCTTCTGCAAGAATTGTATGTGCCTTCAAAAACTGAATCATCTCTCCAGCCTCCAAATCTGGGTTTTGTTTGACACAAGGTCTCATTGTGTCTTCCTAGCTGTCCTGGAACTTGATGTGTAGACCAGGCTGACCTTGAACTCACAAATATCTGGTTATTTCTGCCTCCTGAGTGCTGGGGTTAAAGACGTATTTTATCATACTTGGGAGGTCTACAGTTTTTATGACAACCTTTAAATGTTATTTAAGGGAGGGAATTTTCATAGAGAGGGAATTTTATAGTTATTGTATAGTTTTAGTATAGGCAGAGTTTCTTAATAAGAGGAGTTTGAAATTTTGAAGGGAATAGTCAATTAATTTTCTTTTGATTTTTGTTATTTCTAAATCCAGAACAAGTTTAATAGTTAATTTACCTATGTAATTTGATGGAAAGCCATCTGCTAAGTTATTTTTTATTTTAATTTTATATGTGGATATATGTGTGAGTGAACCACATGTGTGCATGTGCCTATGAGGGCCAGAAAAGGGTACGTGTTCCCCAGAACTGGAGTTAACAGTTGTGAGCTGCTTGATGTGGATGTTGGAAATCAACCACAGGTTCCCTGGAGGAGGAATAAATAAGTGCTCTTAACTGTTTATCCAGCTCTCTTAAGTTATTCTTAAGTAGTACTCAGTGAATTGAATATATGAAAATTTGTAAACCATACTTTCTTTTCTTTATTTTTCTCATTAAATTGTTTAAGATCAGCTGACTTGGAAGTCAATAATCTGATGCCTGAGACTCCTGAGTGTAGGTGTCCAACACCACTCCTTGCTAATGTTTGCATTTTAGACTTTGCAAATTACTTTGAACTCAAATATATAATCTTACAGTTCTTTATTTTCTTAGTATTCAAATCCCATGATTTGTGAAGCTATTAATTATCTTTATTAATATCTAGACAGAATTAATGATAACTTTAAAAAATTAACAGTTTAAAAATTCATAAGTATAGCTGGGTGTGGTGACACATACCTTTAATCCCAGTATCAGGGAGGCAGAGTCAGGTGGATTTCTGTGAGTTTATTAGATAGGCCAGGATTACATGGTGAGACCTTGTCTCAAAAACCAAAGACAACAAACTTTTCTTTCACCATGGCACCTAGCATTGCAGATTGAGTTTTGGTTAGATCTGCCTGACATGTTAGAGATGAGGACAGGATATCTAACTCCATGTAATACAAGAGGTTGAAACCAGTTTTGTTATTTCAGAGCAACTGTAATTTTGTTGTTGGTTTTAAATAGTGAAGTTTTCTACCAGCAAGGTTGATGGTATTGCACACAGATTCTGTGTTGACATGACTCTCAGTGCTTATAAGTACTTACTTGCTTTTATAGAGGGCCCAGGTTTATTTCCCAGCACCCAAATGGTGGCTCACACTTGGCTTCTGTAATTCCAGTTCCATGGGATGCCCTCTTCTGCACTCCTCTGACTCCTGCATGTGATGCAAAAACTCCCTTTTGCAGTCATGCATTCAGGCATGCACACAGGTCACACTTAAAAAATTAATTTATAGAGTATAAGTCTCTATACGAGCTTTTCATAAGCCTTGACTTTGGTTTACTCACTTTCCACTTCTCTCCTGTGCCCCTCCACCTCCACTTGTAAGGCCCAATCTTTCCCACCCCTACATTTTATATCAGTTGTAGTCTACCATCTTTTTAAGGCCTCATTCCTGCTCAATCTCATGGACCTTTTCTTCATTATTTTTTGTTTGTTATTGTTACTGTTTTTAAGGTATTTATTTACATGCTCAGCTCTGTCCTGGATGGTGTGTATGGCATGTGTGATAACTGAGAATACTTTTGTAATGTGTTAGATTAAGTTATTAAGGAAGGGTCAGAAACAAGAGAAAATACTATACAGTATGTTACTTATCTTCCTTATTGTATGGGTTGGATCACAAGCAAGAATTTCATAATCATAGCAAGGGTTGCAGGTATTAGCATGAGTAAGGACCTGGACTGGGCTGAAGAGATGTATAAGTATAGGAAAACAGGAAGATTTAAGATTGCCTAGATAATGGGGAGATCTTAACCACTACTCAGAGGAATCAGATAGCAAGACATTGTGAATGGTATCGGATACTTCCTTTATGATAAATAGCATATTTAATAGAGTACCATATCTATTTGGATTTACTCAGCATTACCCTTTATAATTATGGTTTAGCATTAGATATTAAAATGCAGGACTTTATTATAATGTAAGAATGGCCCTGAAATGATTATTGTGTCATGCATACCAGGTATTGGGAATGAGAACTTTATTGAGTATTTTCTTATTGCCTACCACTGTGTTAAACATTTCACATATCTTTATTTATCTCTATTTTATGAATAGGAAACTAGAATGTGGTAGAGTCTTTCCCATAAAGATTTGATCCTCAGCCCTAAAAAATGCATCCATATATACATACATACACTTGGCCTTAACAGCTATTAAGTTAAATATATTTATTTTATGCTATCTGTGTATAAACTACTTCATAGAGATAAATGCTCTAGAAAAAGCAAGGTGCATCCCCTAAGTGGAGTATAGCTTGTGCTTTGGTTTTGTTTCTTTGAGTCTTAACATATTACTCTTAGTAATATGCACTAGAACTACTTAAAGAAAAGGAATTGATACCTCAGAAGAGCCCTTCAAAGATGCTTATTCCAGTGTATGAAAGTGTTACAGGGTGAAAAGTGGAGTTTTAGGAAGGTTGAGTCAGTGTGAGTAGAGCCTGGAGAGATTTTCTCAGGGTGATAAGGCTCTGACATTCAGTCTACAAGCAGAGACAGGCAAGTTGGCAGTGGTTTCTCCCTGGGGAAGGAGTTTGATCTGGTCTGTTGCTGAGACCCCCTTAAATTACAAAGGTTTGGGATCTGGTTAAGGATTTTAGTGAAGAAAGAGCTCAGTGCCTGTCCAGAACAGCTAGGAAGCTAGACTGTGCTCACTTTAGAGAAGCCATTGTGGGAATCTGGCCTGTCTTTTTGATTGTGTCTACAACAGGTTTTTGGCTTTGTTTGGATGGGTTTCAGTTCAGGCTATGTGATTATAAACACCTTCCACTCTGCTGTTCATGAATCTTTGAGCATCTAGTTGTGGATAACAAAAATGTGAGTCGAGCTTTGAAAATATAAGAAACTTGATGCTAAGTTTTGCCATATGAGTTAATGTGTTTTCTTTTTTTTTTCCCTTCCTTACTTTCTAAGGCCAAGCACTTTGGAGGCATAAGATTGATGTGAGATTTCCTTTTGAATCCTTTCCTGTAAGACTCCTTTCTGCTTGTATTTTACACTGATCTGTGTCATGGTCAGCAGCCCACTGTGCTCTCATGGCTTGAAACTGCTGCTCTTTATGCTCTGTGCTTTCTCCATGTCGGTGTGGTGACACTTGCCTCTTGATCTGCCTACTCCAGTAAACTCTGTGAGGGATCCCCTTTCAAGAGAGTTTATTGCTCCATCCTGACCCTTGTAACATTGTTTCTGTCCTCATTGTACTGTAATTTAAGTACCTGTTACATGTATATATTCCTTAATAAATTGGTAAGATGAGCCATAATTTTTTTCTAAATCTCACTAATTAGTTTTGGTCGTGAAGTATTCTAGTAGCTCAGAAAAGTAGAAGATTTTTCTTTCCTTTTTTTAATTTTTAAAAATATTTATTTTTTATTTTATGTGAATTGTTGTTTTGCCTGCATGTATAACTGTGTAAGGGTATCAGATCTTGAAATTACAGACAGTTGTGAGCTGCCATGTGGATGCTGGGAATCGAACTCAGGTCCTCTGGAAGAACATTCAGTGCTCTTAACCGCTGAGCCATCTCTCCAGCCCCTTTCTTTGCTTTTTTATGTTTGAATTGTGAACATGTGAACATAATTTCTTTAAAAAATGGCTCTGATATGCTCTCATGAATTTTAAAGTAATCCAAAATGAATGTAAAAAAGTTATGATTTAAAAAAATTTTCTCACAATACCAGAAATATGAACCCAAGGCTTCATGACTGAGCCAGAAGTTCAGCACAAAGCTGTGATTTTAAGAATGTTCTCTTACAGTATTTTTATTTCTTTCTGAGGTAAAAATACTCATTATTATTTTGATTTATACATAGTTTATTTTTTCTAAATTTGTGCATATTCTTTCAGTTGGATAACCCAGCATTGACAAAAAATAGATAAGCGAATATGAGTATTTCTGAGACTTTTGTTTGTCTGTGTTTTAATGTACATGAATTCATTTGTATCTCTGTTGAGTATTATTTTACTTTGGAGACTTCTTTGTTTTCATATCTTACCTACCTTCTCGGGCTTATGCTATAGTTCCACTCATTTGGATCAGTGCTGCTCCCCTTTCTTGATGGTTAGTAGATAAGTACTATGTCATGTGATAGTGACAGTTGGATAGAGCAAGGCTAACCGCTAAGTTAGCAGAAAATCAGATCCATGCTGTGCAGTTTCATCATTTTACAAAGTGTGTGGGCCATGATTCCAGAGCAGAGCAGAGGCATTGCCAGATATGGTTCTTGATTGAGTGCAAGAGTCTGGTATTTAACCAGGCGCTGAAATAAGGTTCAAGAATCACTGCTTACAGCTGTCCACTTAGTACTTGATGCAGCTGTAAACAGAAGCAAGCGCAGCATTCATGGGTCCTGTTACACCCCACCCCAGGGGCGGGGGTGGGGTGGGAGGTGGAGGGGCAAGACAGTTGGTGTCTTTAACAGGAAAACCCCATTCAGTCTACATACTCTTGATCTTTTTCTTTTGACTTAGAGTTCCCCATTTTAACCTCCCCAACTTCTCTCCAGTACACCAGCCCATGCTGCTAGGAATATAAAAAAGATTTGTTGGCTTCTCTTGTTTTGTTTGAGCAAGAGCTGAACATTTATTCTTGTACAGGAATCTTGAGCATGTATGCATTGCCATTTCTATGCTTACTTCTACCATAAACTTTTAATGGGTTCTAAGAATTGACTATAGCTTAGTCTTTGTGGCCAAGAGGATTTATTTGAAGCATATTTTGTAGTGGAGAAACTCTGACAGTAGAAATCCTATGTATATACTTGTATGAGTTCTTAATCACGTTCCTTTCCTGTTTGGACATGGGACAGATGTGTTTTATATGAAAACAGCATTGATGGAAGTCACAGATTTTGTTAAACTTAGATCACTAAGCTTATAGATATTAGAAATTTTACAGTGAAATAATGTCAAGCCTATGAAATGCGCCTTCTAGACATGTTAATATCTAGGTATCTATATACTCATATTTAATTATCTCTATAGACCATTAGTAAAGACTAGTTGCTTTTTTCAGGTTTATACATTTAGCAAACTGTCTTTTTACAGATTTGAAGTTATGATATGTTGAAAATACAAAATTAAGATCCAGATTTTGTTTGAATAGTCACAGATAAAGTTTAGGAAAGGAAATTTCCTGCAACCTCCAGGGAAGTATATACTGTTACTGTGATTTACTATGATGCTAGTTTTTATTGTCAAGTTGAATCATCTAGGGAGACATACCTATAGGTGTGTCTTTGAGGACCTTTCTGAGCCATGTAACCGAGGAGAGAAAATCCACTTTTAAGTGTGGGCAGTATGTCTCCCTGGTTTAGGTCCTTGACTGGTATTGGGGAAGCAGGAAGCTATCTGAGCACTAGCATTTATCTCTCTTCTGTTTCTGACTGCAAATGTAGTATCTGAATCATCTGCTGCTCTGCCTTCCCTGACATGATGAACTATATTCCCACAGACTGACCCAAAATAGACCTTTCCTCATTACAGTTTCTTCTTGTCAGGTGTTTTGTGACAGTGAGAAATACATTTAGTATTTGTTACAGATTTTTTCCCCATGGTTTCAGTATTATTTTAGAATTTAATTTACATACAAGATGTCAGAAAGCTATCTCTGAGTACTTGAATGTTATCATTTAGTATTTCATGGTTTTCTATGAGACCAAGAAACTGCAAGGTGAAGCAGTGGCTTTTGCTCTGTATCCCTTAGATTCTATCTGCACCTGGATACTGTATTTTAATTCTTTCACTAATCCTATATAGTACAAGCAAGAAACACATGCTTTCTAAACTTAAAGAGATTGAGGTTCAGATAAGCAGTATACTTCTGGAGAATTAATCTATAGGAGATTTGTGATTTTGTTTGACTTCTCATTTCAAATATTGTATGTACCATTTATCTCTTTTTGCCTTTCCTGTATTAACACACTTTTTTACCTGATAGGATCTGTGAAGTACATGAAGCCTATCAGTTGAATACACACTACTACTTGTGCCTGTTGTCAGGTGTCTTAGTTGCTTTTAACTAAGGGTTGCTACACTATGGCTTGCTGGATGATTCTGCTGTCTCTTTCTATAAATAAAGCTTCTTTAAATGTAGCTGTATCCACTAATTTACATATTATGAGAGAGACAGGACCCACAAAACTTGAAATATTTGCAACCTAGCCTTTAAACATTGCTTGTGGGCACTAGGTATAATTTAGTTGTAATCTTTTTGTAGCATTTTAAGATTTCTCAGTCATTTATGCAGGCACATTGTTTCCTGCCATCCTTTCCCTCAGATCAGCTATGTAGCCATATAATTTCAAGCCTCAGTTTCTGTGATGTCTTGCATAGTGATTGAATTTTTATACATAATCTATGGCCATACCACCCAAAAACATGCTCAATTTCATCTGAATTTCTACATATTCCTTTGTAGGCAATAATTTAAAGAATTCTAAAGTGTTTATTATTGTTTATTTTTGTGAATACTGCATGCCTAACTGTAGCAATCTAATCATGGTGTCTGCACTGTACCCTATGAAGAAAAGACTGGTAGTAGCTAACCTCAAAGTACAGGAGAATGTTAATTTATATGATTGAGATAGTGGTTAAGAGCAGTGGCTGTTCTTCCAGAGGACCTGATATCAATTCTCAGCAGCCATATGGTGGCTCACAACCATTTATAATAGGATTTGATGCCTTCTTCTGGCATGTAGACATACATGTAGATAAAGCAATGGTATAAAAAATGAGTTTTTTGTCTTTACATAAGTGAATATTGCCACTTTTATGCAACAGTAAAATATGAAATTTGTATTCCTTCCACATTATAAAATAAAGTGAGAACAAAAGCCTTGATTACTGTCATTCCGCCTGATTTCATGGCTCATTTCCACTCTAGGTAGTTTTACACTGAGTTGTAGATTTGGTGAACAGGCCTCAGAACACCGTATCTTAAAACTGGATCTTGGTATCACCTCTTAGTCCTTCAGTAAAAGTAAAAGTAAAAGTTACATAGCTTTTACTGTTCACACTTTTCTGTACTAGCGGTTATCTGAAGGCTGCTGATTTGAATTTGTGATTTACTTGAAGTTACTGGCTAAGAAAGATGTTGTAAAGGTTTCTTTTAGTACTTGATGAAATTATCAGATGTTAATAACATATTTTACTAAGTTTTCATGCAGAAAATTTGAGCAAATTTTGTTTCCTTGGGTTTTTTTTTTTTTCCCTTACTATTAAATAATTTCTTCTTTGGATCATTGAAATGGGAAAAATAGTATCCTTTCTGTGGAGAAGAAATAAAACATCAAAAATAAGGCGCTGTGAAAATTAGTTTTACTGTTCTGTGTGTCAGCATTTAAGAAGCCTAAAAGTCATCCAGTGAACCTTCTGGTCATTACTTTGATTCCTTTTGACACATGGATTCTTTCTGCTGCCCTGTGTTGCCAATATAACAGTGATCTAACTCTTTGGAAAGTGTGAGAGGTCAGACACGTTGTTATCCATCTTTAATCATGTGTGGAGAGATGTGTACAGGACTGGTTTGGTGGTTTGTCTAGGTGAGTGTATAATTCTACACTGTTCTGATGGCATCAGCCTGCCCTTACACTATATAACTTTCATCTAGCATGATGGAGTCACATAAAGAAGTTAAAGTTGAAGCCAGCATTTAAATTTTTTTCTTAGCAAATCATGAAGCCTTAGATGACTGGTTAGTCACAAAACTTTTTCATCACAGATGCTGCCAATCTTTATGAATTACCGAAGTATTAAATTTTTTTTTGTCATTGTAACTGACAGTCTTTATTGTGTGTAATGGCAGAACTGCTTCATAGGTTAGTCAAGGCACATTGACTCATAAATGTATGAGTATGTTCTTCCAATTCTGTGTCCCAAGCAAGCCTGAAAGGGATCTGAGAAACCATTTAAAAGGTCAGAAATTTAAAATCAAATGGGTATTTAATATGCTGAAAAGGAATTCAAGCCCACCAGTATTTCTATTTTAAAAGATTACTTTTATTTATTTTTTAGCTTTGTGTGGATTTATGTGTACTTGTGTGCAATTGCCCAGAGATGCCACAAGAGAGCATTGGGACCTCTGGAGCTGGAGTTAGAGGCAGTTGTAGCAGTGAATATGAATGAGTGTTGTTAATTGAACTCTGGCTCTCTGGAAGAGTTAGCAGGTGTCCTTAATCACTGAGCCATCTCTTTTAATCTACATTTACTATTTGAATATGATGGTTTGAAATATACTTAACTTTTCTAGTAAGGAGAGCAGATACATTTCGGATCTTAGTTTTCAGTGATTTTAGTACTTCTGAGTACAAAGTCGTTGAATGAAGACAGGCATGAAGGAAAGAGTCCTCCAAGCTCTGGAAACAGCAACATTGTGGGGAGTTGACTAGAGAAGGAGTGAGGAAGGCCATGGGGTGCTTTATTAAGCATGGGGGAGCCTACCTATAGCATGGAACTGCTTGGAGAGGATTTAGTTCTAGGATCCTTAATTTTAGAACTCCCCACCACCAGTCTATGTTGGTTACTTTTAGGGTGAATTCTGATCTCTGCCTCTCAGACACATACCTATGCACACACATGCATAGAGCTTGATCTATGGTAGGTCTCTGAAGATGTTTAATTTGAGTGGTGTATTTAGATTATTTATGATGACAAAAATGTTTTTCGTTCTGAAAATTTGACTATTAACCTCTAATTTTAGGCTGTTAGGACTCCAGTTTTATTGTTGAGTTTCTGAAATCTGTTAGAATTCATGGTGGCAGTTTGCCTACTGCTTTTCACTGTATAAATGTTTCAGAACTGCTGATGTTGTTGGCTAGTAGGTGTCTTAATTTATCTGATATGAATAAAAATCAGGTGAAGTTTTAATGAATCCACTTTGGTGTCTCTGACTGTAGTGAGGTCAGATCAGTTTCTATTCAAGTTCACAGTATTTGGCAGAGGACCAGCTGTTCTGATACCCTAGTGAATTACCAAGCCAAACTTTTAAGAGTATGCTATTTTTTCTTTTTAAAATGTTTTTCAAAAATATTTTTGAAGTTATAATTATGTCATTTTCTCCCATTTTTTTTCTTCCTTCAGCACTTCCTGTATAACCTTCTTGCTCTTTCTCAATTTTATGTTCTCTTTTTCTTTAATTATTGATGTTGGTATATATGTGTATTCCTAACTATATGAATACAACCTTCTCAGATTATATAATGTTAACTTGTATGAATGTTTGTATGTTTTCAGGACTGACTACTCTGTATTAGATAACCAGTCAGTGTGCTCTTCCCTTGGGAAGATTATTTCTCATGTTCTCAGCACTCTTTAAGTTTTTTGTAGTTCTTTGTCTAGGGTTGAGTCCTTGTGAACTTTACCCCTTCTATTAGTATAATCTGAGTGTGTCATTTAATTTAAAAATATATAATCCTAAAAGCCTATTAAATTCCTTAATTTCTTTTTAATATGGTGAAAATTTAGGTACAGAAATGACCTAGAAGTTAGGTCATTAATTTTAGCAGTTAAAGGCAAACTGTAGCCTCCCTTTTCTGAGGTAAAGGCAGGAAGCAAGAGAGCTTTAGTGGTCTTCAGTTACTTTCTTTCACCCCAAACTTCCTAGTGCAACTTGGGGGACATCCATTGGCAAGGAGTATTTTACGGGCGTTAGATGCCATGTGAAAGTTCAACTGTGATGTTACTGTGAAGCTATTGACCTTTATTTTCAATCTGAAAATTTACCCCCTTCCCAAAAGACTAGAACATTAGCAATTTGCAATCCTTAGACTTCCTTCTTCTTAAATCTCTAAGGAAAACTGAGCGTACATTACTCAGACTTAGGGTTGTACGCAAAGTGCCATGGCTGACATCTACAACTTTTGGGGAGTATTTTTTAATATATATTTTTGTTGACAACTTTAATTTTATTCTCATATGTTTCTTGTTTTTGTTTCAGTGTCCTGGGTCATGAAACTTAGTCCACAGCAAGCTCCATTATATGTGAGTAAATAATGTGGTTTATTTTTAGTTTATGCTCATCTGTGTGTTTACTTATAATCGATTTGAAATTTCATGTGGTAGAAATAAGAGTTTTGTACATCTATATGCAGCTTCATTGATATATATGTATATGTTTATATCAGTATATTATATATATATATTTATTATACCCTTTTGAAATTAACTTAGATTTAGTAAGTTCTAAATGTCTAATATGTGCATGGAGCTGAACTGTGAACAAACACTAGTTTACTATTTGAAGTCACTTAGTCAGCTGATAGGTAGCACATGTGAAACAAATGGCCCCGCAGTGGTACTGTGCGCTCTTTGACTCTCATCTGGAGAACACTTCAGTAAAATCAGGATGGAGATCTTTAACTGCCCTTTAAGGCACCTTGCATTAAAACTATGTGACACTGCATGCCATTGGCCAAGATACTACTTATATTAGGACTCTGCCTAAAATAAGCATATCATTTTCCTAAAATAAAGGCATTATGAGGTGAAATGATGAAATGTGCAAATCCAAGCTAACTAAGGTGAGTTCTGGATAGATTTTTTTCTTATTGCTATAAAAATGAATTGATGCTATCGGGGTGGGCAAAAATGTCTGTGGGTTAAGAGGCAGCTAGAATTGTGAGAAGAAACCCTGAGGCCTTGCATTTGTGGTAGTTTGAGACTTTGATTTACTTTGAAAGAACAAGGGCACTTGAGTTTTTTTCAGAAGTCTCCACAATTTGTCTAGGACAAAGGACAGATGTTGGAACTGTGGAAGGCAGTGAGTATCTGTTGGCTGAGTGATTACGAATCTATGGGAAATATCTGATGAGACCCTTTGCCATCTAAAAATTGGGTAATTTGTGTCAGCAAGTTTTAAATAGATTATTTGTATGTTTAGAAACAAATTCCTTGTCAGATTTGTGATATGAAAAAAATTGCTGTTCTGTTCACTGCCATTTCACTTTTTAGATAGATTTTTGTGTGTATGAGTGTTTTGTATGTATGTGTGCCACATGTGTGCCTTGAGCCTTTGCAAACTACACGAGGGTGTTAGATTTGGATCCTCAGGAACTGCTGTTATGGGCAGGTGTGATTGTTATGTCATTGCTAGGAATGGAAACCTAATTCTTGGCGAGAACAGCAAATACTCTTTATTGCTAAACCAATTTCTTTAGGCATACCAGCCCACTTTCTTTATGGCATACTTAGAAGAACAAAAAGTTTTAGTTTTGACAGTGTTTTATTATTTCTTTTATCATTTATGTATTTGATATTTTATTCAAGAATAACTCTTTGCTTATATCAAGTTCACAAGGGTTTACTGCTAGATTTTCATCTAGGAATTTAGCAGTCTTTTTATCTTTTTTTAAAACTTAAAATTTTTTCATTAATTCTTTAGGAATTTCACATCATGCACCCAATCACCCTCATTTCCTAGTTTTTCCATGTCTGCTCCCTTCCATGTAACCTTCTTCCCCAAAAAGGGGAAAAAAGTTTTTTCATTGACCTCATTGGGCAACAAGTTGCTCCGCTATCCAATCCAGCCTTCTCTGATTCCTGTCATAGCTGTTGGATCTCCAGGTCTGCAGTGTACATGTCACTCTGCTTCTTCATCTTTCCCTTCTCCCTCATATATTCATTTGTATAGTGGCCTTGGAAGCTACAGTATGTCATGAAGTATATACTTCTTTTTCCAAACATCCTTCCTTGGAAATGTTCTTTGTAGTGAGTTGGTTCAAGGCCTCTAACTTCTACTACACCTTTAATACTTGGCAAGTGTGGGCCTTTGGCAAGACTCTTCTTGAATGTCCTCCTGTTACCCAGAGTCATGGAGATCCTGCATCTATGGTTCCACAGGGCAGGCCTCTTCTCATGCTCCAAGCAGCTTATAGGTGGGATACATGTTGGAACGTGCCTATTCAAAGCTTTGAATATGGGCCTGAGTGGTAGCTAAGTTGGTCAGCCTGGGCCTCCCAGGCTGCTGAGGGAGGGGCCTGACCAGCTCAACAAGGACTATGGACATCAACATGAGTTCCAGCAGCAGTACATCCCCATGACTTTTAGTGGTAACAGAGGCCATGGACATCAGCTTGGCCTCTGCTGTATCAGGATGGCTGACCTATTTATGGCCCTTAGCAGATACACAAAAAGCTATATGTGCCATTGATATCAACCCTCTCCCTCTACCTCCCCACCACAGGGAAAATCTGAGAATATCACCAAGTCATCCATAAGTCAGCACTTATACCCTGCATTCACATGGATCTCAGGTTCCATTGCAGGAATTCAAAACAGGGCACAATCCCCGAGACAGGAGCTGATGCAGAGGCCATAGAAGGGTGCTGCGTACTGGCTTGTTCTCCATGACTTGCTCATCTTGCTTTCTTACAGAACACAGGACCATTATTAGCCCAGGTAGGTGACAACACTCTGTAACAATGTCAAAAGTTTGGGCATGCCTATGAATTGTTATTTGAGCCTTTAGCATTTTATTTGTGGAATAATTACTATCAGTCACACATCAGGATTATAAGTGAAAATTGGACCTGAGCTGGGGAAATTCATTATTTAATTCAGGTGTCTTCTTTGTCCCAGCACCTGTTCCTGATGTTGAAGATTTAACCATGTATCAAACAGAAGGTCTCTTGGCACTTACATTATAGCAAGGAGAGGAAGGCAACTGTTGCAGAAGATAGTTTAAAGAGGATAAAAAATGTTTTATGAAAATAAAGCCAGAAGATATGATGGTGCCTGCCTAGGGACTTTTTTGGGCTAGGTGTCAGTGAAGGCCTCTGTGGGCCTTGTCACTGAAGCAGAGTCCTGGGTGGCCTCGGGGTTCAGGCGATGTGCAGATCTTCAAAGGAACCAGTGCAGAAGCTTAATGTCTTGATGATATGGAGGAACAGTAGACAGTGTTTGGACTTAGTGAGCACTCAGGCTGGAAAGGTTCAGTCTTCTGTGGGTGAGATTAGAAATGCAGAGGAAATAAGGGGAAAGCTAGGTTTTGTAGGCTATCACAGACCCTTGAGTAATCTCCCTAGACCCATCATCCCTCATAGAGAAAGACAGGACCTGTTTTCATGTGCCCTAAAATCTAGCCCATAACATCCATAGTCTTTTAGGATGCTGGGCTCTACCCTAATGAGCATGTGCTGGTCTTGGGCAGCCTGGATTTTTAGGTAGTTTAAGCATATGTGTTTTGGACTGTGCATCTCAGAAAAAGTAGTTTGTCTTTCTAATCACTGAGATCAGTGTTGTAATTTTAAGTTGATACTTTTGAACTGAGGATTGATAGTGTAGCAGATGAGACTCTCATTCAACTTAGGGCAATGTAATAGAGATCCTGCTTTTGGAAAAGTTCCTTTATGGCTTAATTACATAGGGAGGGTAATCTCTTTTTCTGTCTCTTTTTTAAGATTATTATTATTGCCACATTTCTCCCTTCTTTTTCTTTTCTCCAAGCCCTCCTATATACCCCTCCCTGCTCTCTTTCAAATTTATGGTTTCTTTTCTTTTACTAATTGTTATTGTGTGTGTGTGTATGTGTGTGTATTTCTTAATATAACCTTTTCAATCCATACAGTGTTATTGTATGTGTGTTTTCAGGGCTGACTATTTGGCACTGGTAAGCAGTTGCTGTGAGGAGGGTCACTTCTAGCCAACTTTATTCAATTGCCTATCATTCTTGTGATGGTTAATCTTGATTGTTGATGTGACAGGATTTAGGAGACAAGGCTCTAGATGTGTCTGAGAAGGAAGGGCACCCTGAGTGTGGGCATTATGATCCCCGTGGGTTGGTCCTAGATTGAATAAAAAGGAGAAAGCATGACCAGTATTTATCTCTCTTTGCTCCTGACGGGCCAGATTGGCCAGTCGCCACACAGTCCTGCAGCCAGTATGGACTGTATTTCTTAAACCACAAGCTGTAATAATTTTTTTAAGTTTCTTTTGTCATTTATTTTTGTCAGTAGCAGAAGAATTACTAATAACTAAAGCAAAAAAGAAGCACATTTCCAAAATTTGTTCTTAGTCTATTTGTAAACCTAAGTGGTGGATGATACAATTTTAGTACAGTCTTTTTACTGTCTTATTTCTTTGAATACCAGTGATCTGAGACACTGATTTGTGCCACTGGTAATTTTTCTAGACAACAACTCCATTAAAAAAAAATAAAGCATATTCAGGCAGTTTAAAAGGCATGTTATAGTTTTAGCTCTCACAACAGAGTTGTGATGGGTGAAAAACTTGACTTCAAGATAGTTCATTTACTAAATGGACAGGGTGGGGCTTTTCCTAGAAACTGATTCAAATTCATTTTCTTTCTTCTATGTACTAAGTGGTTGTGAAGCCCCACAGCTGTTTCATAAGTTGTGAAAATCTTACAAGACTTGCATAAATAAAGTTCTTTTGTCTTTTAACTAACTCATGTTTAATCTTCTATTTTATTTAAAAATTCTTAATTATTCCATTTGAAATAAATTTAAACTTAGAAATTACAGTGATGTTAACCTCTTCATCATTTCTAGTGCCATCTGCTTCTCATTTACATTTTGTTTATATTTGGACCACTTAAAACTTGGTATTATCTCATTCTTTTCTACATTTCAGCATATATTTTCTCATAACTAGGATATTTTTCATGACCTAGTACAGTGAACAAAATCAGGAATTACAACATGGATGCAATGGGAGGTCATCTAAGTCTATATCCTAGTTTCTTTGACTATTCTAGAGTTTTTGTAGCTCTTTCTTCCCTTCTCAGGATTTCATACTGTGTTACAATGTAGCTATATCTCATTAGACTCTTAATCAAGAAAAACTAATTTTTTATATTGACATTTATGAAAAACATAAGCCATGTTTTTTTTATCAGCTTGGATTTTTGTGAAGTTTCTCTTGTGATTTTTCTAGTACTACATAAACAATACTCTTCTTTTGGTAATTTGATTCTTTTTTGTTATTGTTTTGAGGCCAGGTCTCAGTGTGTAATCATGGCTGGCCTAAACTTCTTATGTAAACCAGGCTGGCCTGGAACTCAGCGATGTGTGTTTGCCTTTGCCTCCCTGTTACTGAGATTAAAGGTGTGTGCCCCCACTTTTAGTTTGCTTTGTTCATTCATGTCTAATTTTTGGAGAATTAACTTTGGTCCCTTGATTAAGATGGTGCATTTATCTATTCCATTGGAATGAAGCCTCATAAGATAGTATGATAAGTTGCTCAGTTTCTGCATCTAATGTCTTCTCTGGTTTGGAAGTACCTTTTGCATATTAGATTTTCTTGAAGTGGGGCACGTTTATTCTCTGTCAGGTGTATCTCCAAATATGGGTTATTCTTGTTTGAATGTGAACTGCTTGCCACAGGTTCATGTGTTTGAACATATGATCCAAGTTGGTGTTCTGTTTTGAGAAACTGGAACCTTTATAGGGTGGAGCTTAGTGGGTCACTGGAGTTGCAGGCCTTAAAGGTGATAGTCAAGCCTCACTTATAGGCCCCAGTTTCTCCATGGCATGCTCTGCCTGTGATATATTGTATATCTAATAAAGATTGTCTAAAATCAGAGAATAGAGCCACCACAGAGTTAGCCAAAGAGGTTAGGAAGTAGTGACTCACACCTTTAATCCCAGCACTCTGGAGACAAAAATCTTTTTGGATTTCTGTGAGTTCAAGGCCAAACAGACCTTTAATTCTAGCAGATGGGATCCCATGCCTATGCTCTCAGTACTCTGGAATTACACATCTTTAATCCTAGCTCTAGGAAAGTTGAACCAGGAAGTGAGATAACTGGAACCAAGAAGAAAGATAAGGCAGGAGGAAGCAGGAGTTCAGCCCTTTCTATCCTTCCCTTTGGTTGAAGACTGAGGATTCCTGAGGAGTTGGTTAGGTGTGGCTTGTTTCTCTATCTCTCTGATCTTTTGACTTTTTCCCAGTGTCTGGCTTTGGCTTTTTATTATAAGACCAAGTATAATTCATGCACTAATCTTGTTGAGACGAGCAAGCTTTCCCATACTCTGTGGAGTTTTTTGCCGCATGCCTTGCGAAGTCACAATGGACTTTGCTGCCTTAAACTTTGAGCCAGAATAAATCTTTCTGCCCTTAAGTTGCTCCCATTTGATCACAACAATAAGAAAGAAAACTAAGGCTAATGTCAGTAGAGAGCTTGTTGTAAATAACACATTACTTGAGGTTTGAACAGAACATTATCATTACCTTTGTATACCAGATTTTTTTTTATGTATATGAGTGTTTTGCCTGCATGTATGGATGTGCAGCATGTGCATGTCTGGTGTTCACAGAAGCCAGAGGTGTCAGATTTCCTTAAACTAAAATCACAGATGATTATGAGTCACCACATGGGTGCTAGGAAACAAACCCATCCTCTGGAACAACAACACAAGGTCTTATCTGCTGAACCCAGTGAGTGGTTATAGACTAAGTGAACAACAGTTCAGATTAAATTGTAAACATTTATAAAATTTACATTGGTTTAACTGAACAACTGCTTCTATTGAGTTGCTTTGCTTGTATGTACCCCTGGCTGGCTTGAAACTCTCTTTATAGACTGACCTTGAACACAGACATTCTCTTGCTCCCTCCCAAATGCTGAGATTAAAGGAGTGCACCACCATGCCCAGCATTTGCCAATATTTTATGAACACAGTACACTTGCACTTTGGTCTTCTTGCTATAAAGAATATGGCCTTACTGGAGCAGTAAGGAGTAAGAGATACTGTCAGTTAAAAGAAGGCCAAGCACATAAAGGGAAGATTAGTGTTTAATAAAGCAGTTAGGCCTTGCCATCTGCTCCACCACTAAATACTACTTGTTTTTACAGTTTACCACCAATTCTCCTCTAGACTAACAGCTAAAAAGTTAGCCAGATTTTTAGGTGTTGGATGGAGACAGAAAGGGTCTTTGTTGCTTCTTAGGCCCAAGGTACAAGGAAACAGTAGGCATAGTGTCAAGAATTAGGAGGCTTAGAATGAATTTCTTAGCTTATATTTGGGTGGTGATAGAGAATGAGTAATGTGACTATATCGTTACTACTTTACACCAAGTAAATTCTTTGTAGTTAGTTCTGTATGAGGGTGACTTTGTAAGAAAGTCTAAGCCTGGGGAGTAATTTGATGAACTGTAGGAATTGCTGTATTTTGGGGACTGTTGCGTTGTGTCTTCTAGAAGAGTGAGCAAACTGAATGATAAACAGACTAAAGGGATTTCCTGTAATCTTACTTAGGAGCTCAGTCAGTGTGAAGGGGACAGGACTTGAGTTGATTTGACTTTAAGACAACATGCAAGGAGAAATGTCAGATACACATTAGAATTAACAGACTAAGAGAAGTGTAGCAAGCAGAAGACTTAGGGAGAGGAAGCATTTGAATAGGGCACTGATGGAACAAATGTAGGGTTAAGATGTCTTTATGAACTATAGAAATGTGCGTTAGTTTGCCATCTTTATTTGAAGTAGTGGGAGAAATAGTCTAATTAAATAATATTCTTTGACATAGTTGAATAGCCATCTCAGTGAAGTAATCAGCCAAATACTCATTATACTTAGAGCATCGTTAAAAAGGTGGTGAACTTTTAGTCTTGAGCCAGTGAGGACAAGGCACTAGAACATAAAGATATTTCTCATGTTCAGCTTCTGCATTTCTGGATACTTTTCTGTATTAGAACAATGTTCTTTACTCGTTTTTTAAGTATTCCAGTGGGCTTTGAGTCTACTGTGGTTGATTGCTATTTTTAGCTGTAACTCTAGAGGAGACTGCTATGCCAAACACTCTCCCAGATGGTTTATATTGGATGTTGGCAATTTGATAAAATGACCAGAAGAGCACATTTAAGGAGGGAATAGTAGGGGTGTATTATTTCTCATATTCTTCTGTTGCAAATTGCCTTTTTATGGCTCTAAGGCTGTCTGTGTACTTTTTGACTTTGGGGCCAGGGGAGAGATTCCATCAAATACATCTACTCTTTGAGGAAACATAAAGGCACCCTTCCAACAAAGTAAATACCTTTAAAAGTTCTTTTAAATATTAATTTGATGATATAGCCACACATGAGAGATAAATTCTTTTCCAGGACAGATTCCAAGGTAGTACATGGGGTTAATGGTCATTACTTATGTTTATGATAAGACTCCTGCTTATTAGATTTTCAAGAGGAAGAGCTACTTCAATTGCAAAACAAATTTCCAGAACTCCAGTAAATATGTTGTCCTTTTTCTCCCTTTCCCCTGATACCGATATTTTTGCATGTAATAGCTTCTGAGATGAGACAAAAACATCCTGATATTTGACAAATATCATATGAAAAAAAGAATAGCTAGTACTAGATGTCAGTTGTGCAAAACAAAACTATCTAGTGATTTTTAGCTGTTTTTATTAGACTAATACACAGCTATTACTGTCTGTCTTTCAAAAAAGAAGGCAAACTATTTAAAATGGCATCATCTGAGGAAAGGAGCTATGGCTTGCAGTTACTATGCATTGCCTAATATGCTCTTCATAATAAGCACGTAGGGTTTGCTTGATATTTCCACTTTACATCCCAGCAAGTGTGAGTGTGAGTTCAAGAAGGCCCTTCACCTGCCCCAGTGGGCTTGTGTTTAGATCTAAAGAGGCCCAGAAGCCAAATATAGAAGGGAACTCAGGGGAGCGGACCCATTCTGCATCTGGATGTTGACAAAGAATGGTTTAGGGCTACCACATTGGGTTTTTTTTCTCCTCACTTTGGACTTCTTTCCAGCCTTGTAGTGATTTGCTCTTCGGGAATTGAATTAATCTGTTTGTTTGTGATCATTAGAACAGATCTCCGTCCAAATGCCACTAGAATTGGTATCTTTTATTTTATTTTTTAATCTTATCAAATATTCTTTAATTTCATAGACAATATGAAGTATACTATATAGGCACACAACAGTTTTGCAGTATAAGTTTCAAAGTGTATACAGATTAGAATACAGAGATTAAACACTGGTGTACTGACTACACCTTTAAAATAGGTTCTAAAATAGTCATTGAGGCAGTTTTCCATTGAAACTTATTTTGTAATGTAGTCAATGATACCTTTATAAGAGATGTGACTGCCGATATATTTTTATAATGAATTTTTATAAATTCTAATGTTGAGTTTTTAATGAATATTTTAAATATTTTTTATATAGTTATTTAGTAAAAAGATTTGTATCTCAAATTATCATTTTTATAATATAAGAGTAAAGTTTTCAATTGGCTGATAATAGAATTGGTATCTTGATAGCAGGTACTGTGTTGAGAGAGAGGAACCTATAAAAATATTTGATCACTTAAAAAAAAAATCCTAAATGTAGTTTGCATAAGTCAAAATTGGGAATAACCACAGAACTTAGGGTACCTGTCTTAATTATTCTCAGTTGCCTTAGTAGGAAAGAGGACCAGTTTGTTAGCCCCCCCTCCCAAAAGCAGGAACTAAAATAATCTGTGACTCACTTTATATAGTTATGTTATATTTTGTTTCTACTATGGGCCTTATCAGAATTTTGACATCTTAAGTGAATTATCTATCTTAGTAATACATTTCTGATAGGTCTGCTGCAGTATTTCATTGGTTGGTTGGTGGGTCTATCCACCCAGATCTAAGCATTTAAATAACAGTACTTTGTACTTAAGTGACTATACTCGTAAAAAATAATACTATTGTCAGAAGATATAAAGAATTCAGTGGTTTTACAGAGAAAAATCTTGTTTCCCTTTGTTGAACTTTTTAAACAGTTTCCAGGAGTTTGAGCTTTACTTTAAGTAGCATTTTTAGAGCTAACAAAGGTGGCTTTCACTGACTATTTAAAGGATATATTTTATAATATTTTTATGTTTCCTAAGCTTTCAGATAACACAGAGTGGAGTTAAATTTTACATTTAGTACTTGAAGAGTCTTGCTGGTCACTGAAGATTGAAATATAATGTTCTGTATGCTTAATGTATTCAAAATAGATATCATGGAGCACTTGTTACATGAATAGGAGATGTGTCTTAGGAGACTAGACATGTTGCACTCACAGTGAAGCTCAGGTTGGCAGCAGGAGGAGATACTGACAGACACTCAGAAAGGATAGCTTCTAGAACACTCCATTTCTAACATGTAGAATGCTGGGCTTGGAGCTAGTGAATCAGAATCCTGTCATGGTGGTACCCACTAAAGTCTAGTCATGAACCAAATGGCCTAAAAAGTTAGTTTTAAAAGCCCTTGGTGAATTAAATTGGAACAGTTTGGGTAGATTTATGTCTTCCCACATGGCTGATAAAGCAACCCATCAAAGATAAATAGGAAATTTTCGTTTAGGTTATTATTTCAAAAGGACAAGTACCTGGCTTAATTTTAAGTCCAGCTTCCTGGGCAAATTGTTAATAGATTTTGAAGTTCCTGTTAAGGTGCATATTATTCGATGTAGTACTAGTTATGTCACCAGTAGTGGTGACTTTCATAGGACTACTCTGCTAGCACTTTATATTTTCACAGTATTTTTTAATGTCGCTTTGAAATTTTCACAGGTTCTTTGTGTGGACATGGATAATTAAAGCCTCCTCTGCTTGGTAGTGGAAGCAGTATAGTAGATAAAATTCCATATGCTTTTGGAATTTGTCTGTGGACTGCTTATAGAAACTACAGCATAAATGCAAACAGTAGTTTGATATGAGCATTTAGGGGTTTAAAGATGCAGCTATGGGTGGTACTATGCTGAGTTGGTGGAATGCTAGGTAATAAATGAGTCTCAAATATATTGTTTGAAATACTGCCCCTCCCCCCAACACACACCACCGTTACCACTACCACCTCCTCCTCTCCCTCCCCCACCTCCAGCTTTCAGGATTAATTTTCTGGCATTTTTCTGTATGGCGCTCTGCCTTATCCTCACCCTTCTGTGGAATCCGCCATGCCTCTCTCCCGTCTCCACTGTACTTTATAGACCACTTAACACTTCTAACACTCAGGCGCTTTTTTTTGTATGTTTTTTTTCATTTAAAATCCTGTTGCACATTTCTTGAGGGTTGAGGTTGAGGGCAGTACTTGAATTGTTTGTATTGCTTTTTTTTTTTTTTTAATTCGGCTTTACTTGTTCTTCTGTATCTCAGTGCCTTGTGCATAACAGGCATGGTAGTTTTGGTTAAATGTTCTCAGGTAGAATTCCAAGTCACCTTCAGGAAAGAGCTTTGCCCTATATGTGAATAAATGTTTGATCATCTGAAGAGGTTAAAATTTATGTTCCCAAAGGGAAGATAAGTCAGGAAAACTTTGTGATCTGGAGCAAGTGACAGAGTGTTATTTTGTTCTGACCTCTGCAGTGGGGTCTTTAGTACTAGAGAAATCGGGACTGATGGTGCATAAATGTGAGCTTTAGCCAAACTTCTGTCCTATATCTCTGATGCTTACTTGGAACTCTCTGTGTGTGCTTTCTTAGTAATCTTGTTCTACTGGTCTGACAAAGCAATGAATCAGGAATTGTTTTCTTATTTTATGGAAGAAGAAATTGGGGTTAGACTTGTATTTTAAAGTTACTAGCGTTTGTTTGAAAATGAAAGTTTTTCATTGCTTCTTTGAGACTAGTTTTGTCATTTGAGATGAGACTATTTTCTTTTTTAAATAAATTTTTTATTTATGTGTTTGTTTAGCTGTATTTCAAGTGGGTACAGGTGTCTAAAAAAGCTACAAGTGGCATCGAATTCTTTAGACCTGGAGTTAGAGGCAGATGTGAGCCAGTCAGTGTTCAGCATTGGTGCTGGGAACTGAACTTGGGTTCTCTAAATGGTTCTGATCTCTGTTAAGCAATCTCTCTAGTTTCCTTGTTCTCCCTCTTAAAACTTATTTATGTATTCATTCATTTGTTTATTTGTGTGTATGGGGCACATGGAGGTCAGAGGTCAACTTCCAGGGGTCAGCTCTCTCTCTTAACAGGCTGGTGGCATCTAGCTCAGGTCTTTAGGCTTTGGAGAAACACTCTTACTTGCTGACCTATCTCCCTGACTCTGTTTTTACTCCTTTTTTAATCAAGAAAGAGTTGTTGGCTTTTGTATATCCTTGGAGCCCTCCACAAAACTCTGTTTGGATTAACTGCTGACCCCATGTGATATACAGAGCATCTGGCAGCTGGGGTGGAATTCTCAGCTGTCTCTCTTTGTTTTGTCCACAGAAGGAAATGTGAGTTTTATCTTACTGCTCAAGCAATGGTACATTCCTTTTTTGGTTCATGGGATCCACCAATGTGGTTGTGGGCTCATTTCCTACTTTGTTGTTATCTTGCATTTTTTTTGAAAATCAGGAATGAACTTAACCTACTCTTAATGAACATAGAATTATGAGGTACCATTGGCATTTCAAAATTCTACTTTGAGGTTTTTTTTTTGACATTATGTAGTTCATCTTTGTTGCATACATGAATCCAGGCAGTAAACCCTAAGAAGTTAGGCCTGCCAAGAAGTTAGGCCTGCTGTTTCTTATCTTTTTAGGTCTGTTGTTACTTATCTTTCCTGCATGAAGCCTGTTTTCCAGATCTCAATGACATTTACTATTGCCACATCTAAGGGTATGGCATTGTCTGCATCTTACTCAGAATTAAAAACGTTTTTACTTCTTTGGTTGGAAAAGAAACAATGTTTGAAGACACAATACAGTAAGACCCAGCCATAGTTTTTCTGCTTAGTATAGAGTTGGGAATACTGATTTTTTTTTTCCAGTTGTGATGTATCTGTATAGATACATGTACACATTCAGGAGGGAGTGGCAGAAAAGTATATTGTATTGTAGTTGTAATCATATACACCTTTGATTATTTAACACCTGCTAGTACTTACATAGTGTGCTATGTTCCTGCTTTATTTTCTTTTATAATCCTAATAACTTCATGAGATGATTACTCTGTTTAAAGAGGAGATAATGTCAGAATACCTGTGTCACTTGGTGGACATGAAGATAGCAAGGGACATAGTTGGAACCCTAACCCTAGCCCTAGCCCCCCCCCCCCCCCCCCCCCCCCCCCCCCATCAAGTTAGCACTACATATCTACTACTCTTACATTGTTAGGTACATCACCAGATTTTTGGAAACTTCTGTGCTTTCAATTGTGTGGAAGGTTAGCTTAGAAGCTTCTTGAACTTCATTGATGACTTTGGAGGAGAAGGAAGAGGATCAAGGATAATAAATGACCAAGGATGATAGTAGGGAGCTGAGAGTTGGATAAGTATAGTAGCTAAGCCAGTCTGTTCTGTTTTGATCAGCAGCAGAATAATAAGAGTATCTTGTTCCAGGAGGGTGTGAGTCAAGAAAGGCTGATGATACCTAGCAGTAGCTTTCAGCTCTTTTCCTTGAAATTCTAAATGAAACAAAATAAACAAACAAAAACCATGTTTTCTGCATTTAAGCAAATATCTGATTCTGTTTCAGTAGGGACAATGTCTCTTTAAGTGTTGACCTAATTATTTGAGAAGTTCCACGTAGTTGTGAAATAGCCCTGCGAGAGGGAGAAATTTTTTGTTTTCTTTTTGTTTTTTTTTAAAGACCACCAGCAAATCTAAGTCCAGCAGCCTTCAAAATGTTTAGAGGTATTAATTTCACAGTAACAGACTGAGAAGTGTACAACAACAGCAAGAGCTTGGAAGAACTAAGGTACATAATTTTCATACATTAAAATGTTTCCCAGCAGCTTGTATTTTGTTTCCATTTTATCTTAATTCTCAACATTCTTGTGTTTGGGAGGAGAATCTTTTCCATAGAGAAACAGATTTATTGAGTAGAAAAACAGATTTATTGAGCGCCATCTGCTGGTTTTGTCTCAATAGAACTAAGAAATGAAGTCTGCAAATCTCTATGCATTTGCTTCTGTCTTGGTTTCAGAATTACAAAGCTGGAAGACAATAGTAACTTCATTATTAGTAGTATTGTTTAAACTAAGTTCTGTTAACATTGAAGAGAGGGATACATTTAACTGGATTATACATGAACATGTTAAATGAAGATTGTTAAATGGGCTTAATTGAGTGTTATTAACTGTGAAAAGAAAAACATCACACAAAATTATACGGTATTTTCTTTCAATGAAATCAACTTTAGTCTGTGTCTGCAGTGACCTAGTTGGTACTAAAATCAGTAAAATTCTTCAGTTGATTTCTGTTTATGTTAAAGGAAAGTTACGGGCTTTGCTTGCTCTTTGGGAGTAGGCTTTACCCAAGGCTTTTGGAATGTGTCTGAGTATTTTTTTCCTCTAAGAAAGTAGGTACTATAGATGGGGTAATCCTATTATAGTTTCTTATCACGAGTGTTTTTTGGGTATTGCTTTTTTTTTTTAACTTTCATTTTATGGACTTGAGCTAAAATCTTTCATACTCAGAGCATCACATTTTAGACCTTTTGATTTCTCATCCACTTGTCTCATATAAGATGAGGGGGAGAGAAATTGTTTGCAGAATGGAGTTAAGAATTCACTTATCCAATTTACATTATTGAACACTTACAACAACTTGACATACTTTTAGGCACTGATATAGCATTAAATAAAACAAGTATGCTCTTAACTCAGATAAATATGCTGTCTTAGAATTCTATACACCAATATACTGTATGTGTTAAATGTATGAGTCATATAATAGATGTTACAAGAGAATGTAATGCAGAGCAAGACTGATATGAGGTAGAGAGTAGGAAAGCTCTTACTCATCCAAAGATACATTTGAAGAATAATGATGGTTAGTGTTCATGATGAACATACATGATTCTTGGGGCAGGTGATAGCCTTTCCATGCTTCCCTTTGTCTAGTGTACATTAAACCAGGAATTCTGGTCTTTATGTGTTCCTGATGCTCAAGCCATGGCACATTGCACCATCACTGTGTCATTTTATTAACTCAGTGACTTTGCATATATCCCTTCACCTCTTTGAGTGGATTTATTCTTTGTCTACTCAGTTCCTACCTGTCTCCTTCTTCCTTTTAAAGATTCATTCTTTTTTAAGTCTTCCTATTCTATAGCTAGTTTCTTTCTTTGTTTCTTTTTTTTTTTTTTTCCCTTTTTTTGTTAGGTCACAGCTTCTGTTATGGGCACTTTTCTGTTTGCCTGAGTCTCTCCTACTCAGTCAAGAATTTATTCTTCATATGTTTCTGGCTGGATTTGGCCAGGAGCAAGAACCAGTAAATGTATATATCCTTTTGTGTCTTTTCCTTTTGAGGAACACAAAGCATGGTTTTAATTCAGTTAAACAACACAAGCCTTTGGCTTGTACAGCAGAGTTCTTAGGAGTATGTGCTGCAGCACTGACTACTTCACACCTCCCCTCAGAAGGTTTTTAGACAAGGAATTTACAGACTAACCCCCTATAAATCTCTGCCTACTACCTGCTTTTTGAAATAAAATTTTATTGAAATAGGGTTATATTTTTATGTTTTTGTTATTATTTATAGAGAGAATATGAGCAGGGGAGTTAGAGGATGATGTGGGAGTAGGTTCTCGTCTTCGAGCATATGGATTCTGTGGATCAAGCAGGGATGCGAGGAGATTTTGAGGATTGAGTGGTGGGGTTCTGACAAGGGCTTTAAGATGAGCTGTTTTTCACCCTTTATAATAGCTGCAAATAGCATTAAATACCTTGGAGTAACTATAACCAAAGAAGTAACAGATCTGTTTGACAAAAATTTTAAATCACTGAAGAAAGAAATTGGAGAGGATTATCAGAAAATGGAAAGCTCTCCCATGTTCCCTGATAGGTAGGATCAACATAGTAAAAATGGCAATTCTTTCAAAAGCAATCTACAGATTCAATGCCCTGCCCATCAAAATCCCAACACAATATTTTACGGACCTTGAAAGAACAATACTCAACTTCATTTGGAATAACAGAAAAGCCAGGATTGCCAAAACAATTTTACTCAACAAAAGAACCTCAAGAGGCATCACCATCCCCGACTTCAAGTTGTACTATAGAGCTATAGTAATAAAAACAGCCTGGTACTGGCATAAAAGCAGACTTGTGGACCAGTGGAATTGAACTGAGCATCTGGGCATTAACCCAAAAACCTTTGAATACCTGATCTTCGACAAAGAGGCCCAAAATATTCAGAGGAAAAAAGATAGTATCTTTAACAAATGGTGTTGGCATAGCTGGTTGGTAGTGTGTAGAAAAATGCAACTAGATCCAAACCTGTCACCCTGCACAAAACTCAAATCCAACTGAATCAAAGACCTCAACATAAACCCAGCCACTCTAAACTTGATAGAAAAAGTGGGAAATACCCTCCAACTAATTAACACAAAGCGACCACCAGTGGCACAGACACTAAGAACAAGAATCAATACATGGGACCTCCTGAAACTGAGAAGCTTCTGTAAAGCCAAGAACACAGTCAATAAGACAAAACGACAGCCTACAGAATGGGAAAAGATTTTAACCAATCCTACAAGTGACAGAGGACTGATCTCTAAAACATATAAAGAACTCAAGAAACTAGAACCCAAAACCTTGAATAACCCAATCAAAAAATGGGGTTCAGAACTAAAAAGGGAATTCTCAGCAGAAGAATTACGAATGGCTGAAAGGTACTTGAAAAAGTGCTCAACGTCTTTAGCCATCAGAGAAATGCAAATCAAAACAACCACCTGACACCTGTCAGATTGGCTAAGATAAAAGACACAGATGACAGCCTATGCTGGAGAGGTTGCAGAGCAAGGGGAACACTCCTCCATTGTTGGTGGGAGTGTAAGCTTGTTCAGCTACTCTGGAATGCAGTGTGGCGATTTCTCAGAAAACTGGGAATCAACCTCCCCAAGGATCCAGCAATACCACTTCTGGGTGTATACCCTAAAGATGCACAGTCATACTCCAAAGGCATTAGCTCAACTATGTTCATCGCAGCATTATTCGTAATAGCAAGAACCTGGAAGCAACCTAGATGCCCATCAAATGAAGAATGGATTAACAAACTGTGGTACATCTACACAATGGTACTACTCAGCAGTAAGAAAAAACAATATCCTAAAATCTGTAGACAAATGGATGGATCTGGAGAATATCCTCCAGAGCGAGGTCTCACAAACCCAGAAAGATAAGCAGGGGATGTACTCACTCGTTAGTGGACTCTGAACAAAAAAGCAAAAAGCAAAGCATGTCCAAGCTGCAAACCACAACTACTAAACAGCTTGGGATCTGAAACTTCTTGGACTGACACCTTGGATCCCATTCCCTCTAGAGGAACACCTTACTCAGTCTTGATGTTGGGGTGAGGAAACTGGATCTGCTGAACTAAGCCATATTGGGACATTGGGACCTTGGGACCTTGGGACCTCCTGCCCTTGCTGGGGAGGAGATGGGCATATGTGGAGAAGAGAGTGTGACTGGAGGGGGTGGGAGGGAGAAAGGACCTTGAACAAGGATATACACAGATAGAAAATGTGACTTTATTTATAATAATAAAAAAAGACGCAAAAAAAAGATGAGCCGTTTTGCTGAATCTAGCCCTGTTTCTTTATGTGTTATTGTCCGTGTCTGCTTTAGAGGTATTAAAAAAAAGAATTGAATAATTCTGACAGTGAGTGTATATGTTCCACAAAGCTGTGAGGTTTTACTGAGGCTATAGGAAAAAAATTTTCCAACCCCTAAATTAGATTTGAGTTCAGCTCTTGCATGTAGCCTGAGTTTTCTCAGAGAAAGGCTACTTACCTTAGTGCTTGGTTATTAGGATTAAAACAGAAACTTGTGGTGTTGTCTGACACAAAAAATGGTTTGCCCTTTTCTCAAGACCAACTTACCTTTGCCATAGTTCAGAGGCCTCCAATCTTTCTGAGTTGATATGGATTTTACTCGAAGATTAATGAGAGGGGGCCACTATTGTGGTGTAGAGTGCAATTTTCTGTAACAGGGGTCACAATCTTTCTTATTCCTGGGTAACTGATGTCCAGCTGGTGTGGTAGTGGTGGTGTCTTGCTGTTCTTGCCTTTTACCCCTGCTCCCTGTATCCGACTGTCACTGCTCTTGGGGACAGGCAGGAATTGGCTATAGGGTGAGCTTTCACTATGACTCTTCTAAGACTTGCCCAAGAAGTGATAGCAGACCATGGTTTCTGGGAAGAGAGATTTACCTACCTCTCTGACTGGAGGCTCCTTCTTTCTTGTCATTTTACTTGGTATCTTCACAGATGGACTAAAACAGATTCTACTCAAAGCATTACCAAATGGGTAGGAGCTGGGAGGAATAGAGAATTGCCTTGCTTTGGGGCACTCAAATCAGCTTTTGTTTTTCCTTTTTAAAGATAGAAAGGCAGCAATATGCCTGGGGGAGGGGGAGTTCACAGGCCCTAAGAGCAGGTGGTATCACTGTTGTGTGTGCCCTTGGGACCACTCTTGATGGCCTCCCTGGTGATCTTCCTCTTTCTGTAATTTTTATCCAGTAGTATTTTTCTCACACTGGAACTGTAATTCTTTTAAGATGTGAACTATGTTTCTATGTTGCTTACCCCTCTTTCTAGTGGTTTAACTAAACCAAAACAAATTTTCCCCACCCCCCCATATAATGCACTCTGCAGTTCTGTGCCTCCTGCCAGTGTGTGTGTCTCTCCCTGATTGAGCTGTCCCTTCTTAATGCTGATTTGCTCTTGCCTTCCATTTGCCATTTTTGTTTCCTTGACTAGATGCTGTCAGCTTTCAGCTTAAGTGTCTTTTTAGAGGAACTTTCTGTCTCTGCTCTGGGCACATTTTGTGGGAAAATGTTTTTCAGCCTGCTTCATATGCATTTCAGCCTCCTCCTTTTATTAATCTTTTTTTTTTTTTTCCTAAAGGAATTTTCCCCTAAGGTTAGTTTTTATTGTCTGCCTCTGACCTGCTGGAGCAGTGGTCCTTGACCTTCCCGGTGCTGCCCTTAACATAGGCCCTCAGATTGTAGTGACCCCCCAACCATCAGATCATTTAGTTGCTACTTTATAATTAATTTTGCTACTAAATTGTAATGTAAATATTTGATATACAGGATATCTGATATGCGACCGTAAAGAGGTTGTGAACCATAGGTTGAGAACTGCTGTCCTCAAGTGTAAGCCCCTTCTACCCTGGTTCTGAACAGTTCCTAATGTAATATGCTTGATTGGCAGTCACTAAATATATGAGTTGATTTTGTCGACAAAGTGAATTATCATTATTTGCCACTCACCTTAACTCTAGAATCAGCCTTTTATGCCTGAGCACTGTATGTAGTGGCAAATATTCTGCCCCTGAGGGGCTCTTCCATTTAAGGAATAGTAGTATCCAACGGAAGACTTTGGGTTTGGGCACATATGTATTCCCTCCTCTCATAATTTGTGCCCATAATTAAATTTTGTGGTATAATGTTTTGGGGTAGATTTCAGTATAAAGACTCTCATGAAGATGGAAATACAAAGGCTACTTATTTATCTGGGGATTGCTGTTGTTCCATGACAAACTTCTACCACAGCTAGTGTTTACAGCTTCTCAGATTTCACAGCTGTTTCCTGTATGACTACTGGATTTAGAGTCATTTCCTTCACCTTCTCCCTTGTCAACTTAGTCAATTCGTTGTTTCAAGAGGAATTCGAAGTCAAGCATCAGATTTTGTGCTTTTTTTGGGCTCGTAGAGATGATGTCTCTTGGGAAGCCTTTCTACTCTACTTTGCTCTGTCATGTCAAGATCTCCTTTAATTCCTGTTGTCCCTAATCTTGCTTTTTCTGCAGTGCTTCTCCCTTAGCTGGAGCTGTGTGCAGTTTTATGGATCTCCCTGAAGAAAGTGAACCAGAAAGGAGCAAGAATTGTTTTGTTTTTAAGGACTCAGTTTCTGTTACAGTGCCTCACCCATGTGCACTCCAGTGTCTGTCATGAGAAGAAAGGACAGACTTTGTGAACTTATTATGTGTAGCATTTTTAGTTTCTTTTTTAAAAGTAAGAAATATTTTGTGTTCAGCTCAACAAACACTGGAGGACTTACTTGCCATAGGCCAGTCACGTTAAAGACTATAACCATAAACTAGTACTTTCTGTCACTCCACTGTGTTCTGATGGCATCTTAGGGCCTGTGTGTTGACCTAAAATGATCTGCCTTGAGTTTGGGACAGCATGGGCATAGGCATTTCTACAGAAGCTCTTCTGGTCAGAGTCTTCAGTGTAGCACATGAACATTCATCTCTGCATGTAGAAAAGCTGGTGTTTATGTTACTTAGCAATACTGCTAAGTATTGTTCCTGGAGTGCAAGAGTCAAGCCGTATTTAAATTCATGATTTTTGTATTACTTAGTAGCAGAGGGAGGGGTGTGTGTGTGTGTGTGTGTGTGTGTGTGTGTGTGTGTGTGTGCGTGTGTGTGACTAACATATACATAAACCACACACACAAGTATAAATTGATGTTTAGGAAAAATGGATGAATGAATGGAGATTGTGGTAATGTAGGGTTGGCAAAATGGCCTCCTAGGTACTAGCCTCTACCACCAAGCCTGATGACTTGCCTTTGCTCCTCTAACTGCACATAGTGGGCAGAAGGAGAGAACCTCTCCACACTCAGCATAGTGAATATATGCCCTCTGCCCCTGTGTAACACAGTAAATAGATAAATGCAGTAGAAAATTGTTAAGATTGTAGTAACAAGAGTGGAATGGAAGAGAATATAATGGAAATGTTTGCCAGAACATTAAATAGACTTTTACCAAAGAACTTACTGGGTGGACCTAAAATAAGAATTTACACTAGCAGCAAATATTTGAAATAAAGTATGATACATTGAAGGCAATGCTTAGGGAACAGATCTCTTAAAATAATTTTTTTTTTAATTATGGGTTCTTGTATGTGGGTAAATATGTTCAGCTGTCCTAGAAGTCAGAAAAATCAGATTCTCATGGATCTGGAGTTACAGGTGGGTTGAAAGCTGCTGAAGACAGGTGCTGGGAACTGAACTTGAATCCTTTGTGAGAGCAATGTGTGCCTATATAGCTACCAACCTCGCTGGGTACTGTAGGGGTGTCCACAACAATTGGAAAGAGTCTTTAACTTTATACAGGCTAGCTTTACCTAATTAGTGCAGGCTAACAGTTATATCTTGTCTAGATTATCTTCAAAAGCCTTTTTTTTTTGTTATTAACTACTCATATTAATAACAGCTTGTTAAAAAGAAATAGGAAGTATTTTAGGTGAGCCTCCCTGCTCATTTTAAATATCTCTTTTGGTATCTACTAAAGGTTTAATATTTTCCTATGTATTTTTTATTTATAATTACTATTTACATACACCATTTTTATTTTCATCTGTGTTCTAGGCTTTATACTTCAGGATCAGAATAGTGGAAAGAATATAAGCTTCAGAATTGTATTTGAATTTGAATTTTGACCCTTTCTAGTTTTGTTCCCAGACAAGTCATTATAGTAAACGTTCTTTGAGCTTAGTGCTGGAGAAATGATTCAGCAGTTAACAGTACTTACTGCTCTTGTAGAGGACCTGTGTTTGGTTTCTAGCACCCACTTGGTAGCTCATAGCCAACCCTGTAGCTCCAGTTTCAGGGAATCTAAAGCCCTTTTCTGACCTCTGCAGGCTCCTACACACACCTGGTGCACACAACACACTTGGGCACACACATGAATAAAAAGTATTTTCCAATACTAAACTGGGACTAAGAATACCCTGTAGCACGGCATTGCACATAATTCAGTGGTGAGCTGTAGCAGACATGTAGAAAATGATAGCAGTAGGTGTTAGCTTATCTTGCCATCTGTACACTCAAATATTTACTATTCAGGAAACAAATTTGGTGTTGTATTGTATTATTCAGTTTATCTGTATGACCGAGTAAGGGGCAGAAAGAAAGTAAGAACAAGCCACTTGCTCTGGGTTCAGTAAGTGGACTTTGCAGAGTTAGCTGTTTAATCATGGATTTGTGTATACATCTTCATTGGTAGAACATTCTACAGCCTCAGCCCTTTATTTCTTTAGAGCCTTTTGGGCATTGGGTTTTTGTTTGTTTTTTTCATTTTTCCTTTGTTTTTAAGTCCTTTTATTTAGAAATGATTTTAAAAGTGTTTAAATTATATAAAAACTCCCAAATCAGTGCAATGGGTACCCATGTGCCCTTTACTTAGTATGGCACTTATTTTTGCTATATATATAATTTGCTAATTATTTGGTTTTTGTTATGATTTATTTATTTTTATTTCATATGCATTGGTGTTTTGCCTGCATGTATGTCTGTATGAGGGTGTCAGATCCCCTGGAACGGTACTTAAAGACAGTTGTGAACTGCCATGTGGTTGCTAGGAATTGAACATGGGTCTTCTTGAGGAGCAGTCAGTGCTCTTAACTACTGAGCCATCCCTCCAGCCCTGTTATGCCATTTTCAAATAGTCTCAGATTTGTCTAGAAGGAGCCACGTTAACTTTGTGTGTGTACTTAAGGTGGGCAAATCTTTCCAACTTTCTGACTTCTTCCCTTTCCCACTTTCTATTTTCTTTCAAAAGAGAATGTTCTGGAGTCATCTAACAGACCCTGATCCAGACCTAGTACCAGCCGCTGTGAGGAGCCTTTGTTTCTTTTACTGGGTAGTGGTATTTCTAATGACTACAATCTGCTTTGGCTTTGTTTACTGTTACAGGGTGTTCCTCTGTTGTGAAATTGGTCAGTGACATTGAACACCAATTGCCTTGAGTTTATAAGGAAAACGATTACATTGTTGCTTATGAGGAAGTTGTATCAGACTATCAATCTTTGCTTGCTCTAGGAAATGATTTTGCAAAATGATTATAATTGTGTTTCAAATATAGGAGCAAACCTAGTTGTGTATGCACCTATAAAAATGAAGTAGTTCTCTTTCTCCCCTTCTCTTTCATCTTATAGAAAGACAAGACTTTGGAGCAGTACTCAGATTTATTTAGTATTGCCAACTTCCTTGGTTTTACTTTACTTTGATAGGTTTAAATTTCATTGACTTAAAAACAATCTCATAGTTTAAATACAAGTTCATTCTTGTTATCTTGTTATGTTGGCATAATCATGCTCTCACCATATACTTTAAAAATATTTTATTTTTAAATTATGTGTATGTGTGTCTGTGTCTCTGTGGGTGTGTGCATGTGAGTGCAGGTACCTGCAGAAGGCAGAGGTATAAGATTATCCCTGGAGCTGGAGTGAGGTATAACTGTGAGCACCCTGATGTGAGTGGAAATAGAATTTAGGTCTTCTTGCAAGAACAATACATGCTCTTCACCTCTGAGTCATTTCTGTAAGCCCCTCTTACTATATTTCTTAGAATCATTATCATTCTGTCTATTTCCATTTCTTTGAAACATTTAAGGATAAGTTGTAGACATTATGCTCTTTTATCTTAAATATTTCATTGTATATTTGCTAAGAACAAGGAACAAGAATATTGGCTTATATTCACAACATAATTAGGAAAACCCAGGATTTTGAACACTGATACAATATTAAATGTGTAAATCTCATTCAGTTTTTCCTGTTGCTTTAGTAATATAATAACAATCTCAAAAGATCATTTAATAGTGAATACAGGATCATGTGTTGTGTATATCTTGGAATCTTTTAAAAAATACCTTTATTAATTCATTGACGATTTCATACAACATTTTGATCATAGTTATGTTTTTCCCCTATTCCCTCAAATTTACTCCATCCCATACCCATCAAATGTTGTATTCTCTCTCTCTCTTAAAAATTGCTTTCTTGATGGGTGATAGTGGTGCACATCTTTAATCCCAGCACTCAGAAGACAGGATTTTTGAGGCTAGCTTGGTTACAGAGTGAGCCCTAGGTTAACCAGGCAGATAAAGAGAAGCACTATCTTGGATATAATTTTTTTTTCTCATACTATTCTATTTTGGTGTTGTCTTCCTATTCCTCCAACTCCTCCCTGATTCACCATAGTCACTCAACTTTATATTCTCTCTTTCAACCACTGCTCTAAAAATAAAAGTCAAGAAAACAACAACAAAAATGTGAGGAATGAAAACTCCTGAAAAAGTGCAAGTAAGCAAAGTCACCAGTTCCTAAGCCTCCTCAGATAGCACCAGCAGCTGGGGGACCAAGTATCCAGTATCTGAGACTGTGGGGGACATCTCATTCCCATCACCACAGTGACAAACTGATGGATTAAAACTTTTCTGTTTCTGGAGCCTTTCAGATTTCTTGATCAGGTAGACACAATGTACAATAGCAGTGCTAATGAAAATGGCCGTGGCTAATGCAAAACCCTTTTCTTAATCAGTTACATAATTCTTATAATATTCTCATGAGACAAGCAGAGTTCTGTCCTCCTTTATAGTGCAGGGTATTTAAGTAACACACTGCCAAGTTAAAACAGACAAAACCGCGTTATCTTAACTGGGCCTTTGGCTGATCACCTGGAAGCTATTTGTTATTTCTAAAGGTGGAAAACAGTTCATATGATGGTTACTGTTAGTTGTCATCTTGATAGAAATTAGCATCACTTGGGAGAGGAACCTCTAGTCTTACCTAGAGAATTATTTTGAGCACATTAAGGCAGGTGTCACCATTCCCTGACTTAGGAGGAGAAAGTGGACTGAGCTTTCTTTCTATTTGATGGAGTGTAGCCTGCTTCTTCAAGCTCCTGCTTCTGTGACTTTTCTCCCTTGATGAGTTTTAACCTGAAACTGTGAGCTAAATAAATCCTCCTTTCTTTACATTGCTTTTATCAGAATATTTTATCACAGCAACAGGAAATGAAACCAAGACATTCTTGATTTGTAGCATTTGTCAATTTTAGTAACATAATTTCTGTGCTAATGATTGATGTCAAGCTACCACTTTACTGGGGCAGAACTGTCAAGCAGTGCCTCCTGGAAAAAAATGTCAGTAGCACACACACTATTTCTTCCATATACACACTGTAGTATTAACTTCAAAACAATATAGTAAGATATAGGCCTGCAAATGCAGGGCTTTTAGTATGTGTTATATTTGCTTTTAATGTATTTTAGTTTTTTTTTTTATAAGTTTTAACTTTTAATAATGACTGTGCTTAGCAGTTTGCTTATAGAATTTCCAGAAATTTAACAGCTAGCTCTCATGAGTTCTTATAGGTCGGCCAAGATACTGCTGTAATTATCTTGCTGCTCACCAGACCTACCTTCTAATATTGTGTGGCCAACATTATCTAAGACATGAGTGATTTATCCTCTTTTACTATTTCCTTTCCCACAAATTTCCTCTGCATTGCTTTCTTGTATCTCTGTTTACCATGTTCCCTGTTCCCCATGCCCTTCCTCTTTCATCTACTTCTATGATATAACAAACCCATCTTATTCCTGAAGTGCCTAGTCCTTTTCCATGCTGTTAGCCAGTTCCCCCACATTCCTTCTTATTGAAGGAGGGTCCTGGATGTCTGTTGGAATGGAATTTTCTGGCAAAGTCTTACAGAGAAGAAATCTTTAGTCTGAAAAAACAAAAAAGCAAAAAATTTCCATATTGTTAAGAGTTCTGATGAGAAGTCAAAGATAAAACAGTTTTTTATCTCAAACATAAGATAATTTTTACAGTGCTACTAGTCCAGTAGATGTTCTGTATATAAAAGTTCAGGATGTGGACAACTGAGACACACCACCATTTAGGATCTTTATTTTTGTAATCTTTTTATCAAAAATCAATTTTTATGGTCAGTTAAGCAGTTAGTCTAATTAACATTTTTAATCAGTATGTATTTTATTTGGGATCATCTATGTAAGATAGTGTTTAAAATAGACTACCTTTTTCATTAATTATTGTGTCATCTATTAGAAAAATTAATTATGATTCTAAAAATGATCAAGCTCAAGGATGTACTTCTCATTAATGAAGAAAGGGAAAATTCTGTTTTTTCTAAGGATAGCACTGTGTTTCTTAGGCTTGTTTTACTGGAGATGGATGACCAATCCTGTCATTGGGTAAGACTGATAATCGTGGAGATTATCTTGAACATTATTGTTGCTATTAAGCTCATCTGTATGTTTAGTAGTGTGACAGACTTGTTAACTGTGCAGCCAGACTGTTTTTAATCTGTATTCTGTGCATTGGGCCTAGTTTTGAACAACAGGGTAATTTATGAGGTTCTCTCTGGTGGAGAGTAGGGATAAAGTAACTAATCGTGTGGATACAAATTATTACTGAGATCTGCAACTCTTCTTTTCCAACCTCACTTGCTTAACCTTTGAAAGTCATCTCATGCTAATTAATACTAGGTAGGTGCCTAGTGAACCACCATAAAATAGGAGCCACTTGCATCTGTGAAATGTGGAGTTTGTTTGCTCTCTGTGACTATTAAAGTGAACCAGCTTTCAGTTCTCAGTGCCTTTAGAATTTTCAGTGTTTGAGTTGCCTTGGAGTACAGCGTTGTTCCCTTCTCTTGGGTATAAGGTTATGTGGTTTAGCTTTTTTTTCCTCCCTCTCTCTTTTTCTATCCTTTTTTTAAAGTATGAAAGCAATTTAAAACTTATTCTTTCTTGTCTTTGGAGTGAGAAAAGAGGTTGATATCAAAAACTTTGTCAAAGGGCTTTTAGTTGCTTATCTCAACCATTGCCTGCCCTCATTGAAAAGAAGACTCAAATATAACTAGTATGGGCACGGATAGTACCTCAGCAAGAGACTGAGACCCCAGATGGAGAGGAATCCTTTGTTCTGAAAAGAAGGATTCATTCTTAGAATTAAAGCTTAAAAATCTTAAGTGAACAAATTTCAATTAGAAATCTAAGTAGACTTCCTTTCTTGTAAAGATGTAGGTGGTAAGTTAAAGTGACCATAGTGTGTAAGTATGTGAGTGAATGAGCGTAGCTGGGCTTCAGTGAAGCTTTGCTGGTGACATGGAAATTAACAGGACAAGCAAGAGGCAGAGTGGTGGCCATGGGTCTTGGTTTCCAACACATGAAGGAAAGGATGGAACTTTTGTGTTTTTATTTGTAGGATATGAGGGGATTTCAGTACTTAAGAGAAAATGGATTATTCTCATTGTGCCTCAGACATCATACTAAAGAATGGCAAACATTTCACTGGTTTAAGCCTTTCAAAGTCATTTTCCAGAGAAAGACACATGCATAGGCAAAATATAGTGACCAAAGTTAATGATATTTCCTAACTGTGAAATCCTTGTGTTAGGGTGCTTTGAAGTGTTTCAGGTATAGCCAGATAAGTTATGGCTGATTTGGAGTTATGGTTCATTCTGATTTATGTTGCATTTGATGTACTTGAGCACTATGAATAAAATAAAAGTGACATTTATGCTCCAGGAAATACTTTGAACTCAACTCCAAAAACAGCCTGTTGTTAACATTTGTTAGACTTAATCTTAGGTTTGGCCTCGTGATTGTGGTTTCAGTGAGTGTATAGATCGAAAAATGCTGCCTTCTGCTTCACTTATTCTGAGTTTAATAATGTGGCCACCGGGTGGCATGGTTCCCTTACATACCTTGTTGTTGATAAAATGAAAGAAAGGAATAAAATGTAACTTAAATGATAATCTCCTCCTGATTTTTATGTTAAAATGGCCAGGTTTTCACTAAATTATTGTTTACATAGTTCATTATTAAGATTTGCAGAATATTAAATTCCAGTACTCCAAACTTTGATGTGTTAAAGTTTTTTGTTAGTTCGTGGTTATAAAATACATTATGTTTATAATTGAGAAGAATGGTAATTCTGGCTGTATTTCACAGGGTATGTTTAACTGTGAGCCTCATTTTATTTAAAAAAATCAACTAATATAAACTGATAGAAGAAAGAGTATTTGAAACCGGCAGACAAAGATGTTTTTCATCATAAATAATTACAAAGGTGTGTGCAGAGTTATTGGCATTGAAGTTACCTGATTATAAAGGCTCAGTGGAAGAATGACTAAAGGAAAACAGATCTCCAATGGTCAAGAGGCACAGGTTGTTTAAAAAGTGATGTTTTATCTTAATTGATGGAGAGTTCACTCTGTTCCATGAGTTTTTATATATCAACTCTGAATACAGAAGGGTTGCTTCCATTTATACAATCAAGGAAAGTTAATTTGAATGCACATTACTGTTTCATAGCATATCTAGATGCTCTCACTTTTGTTGAGGAATGGATAGACTTGGCAGTAATCCATAAGTTGAAGAATTTTGCAGGTTCCTAGGAACCTTACTAATGCAGATTTGTGGACTCTTTTCTATTCCTAGGGCGATTGTGTTGTTACAATACTGCTTGCTGAAGAGGACAAAGTTGAAGATGATGCTATTTTCTACTTGATATTTTCTGGTTCTACCCTCTATCACTGCACAAGTACCCGGAAGGTCAGTTCTGACAGGCTGGAGACAGTTGCTCCTGGTGAGTATCTGAGCAGAATCTTTTAGCCTTTAGGAGTTATTTGTTAGTTTGCTTTTTATTTTGAGGCAAGGATTAGCTGTGGATAGCTAAGGCTGGCTAAGAAATGGTCTGCTGCCTCAGTTTCCTGAGTGCTGGGATTGCTGGCCTGTCCTGGGCTTCCTTGTTAGTAGTGAATGTCAATCCACCACCCCTGTACCCCATAGGAGCAAACCAAAGTACTAACCCCTGTTGTTAGATCTTTAAGTACATTGATAGTGATTTTGTTTGTTCCATACATGTCTGAATCTAACTAGAGGTAAAGGAAATAAGGTGATGTTATAAATTGAGCAGTATCAGGATCTGCAAAAACAAAACAAAACAGAACCAATGTATTGAATGTTGAGAGTTGGAGAAAATTGAGAGATACATGAAAGGTATGCATCCTCATGATGATACTTCATATTTCATTCTAAATTTCATGGTGACAGAACAAAAAATGTTAAACCTGATTAGTAGTAAATACATCCTCCATGTCTGGGATACAAAAACTTACAGTTTTCTCATGAAGTCAGTTTCTCAGATTTACAAACCATAGGACACCACAGAATGCAGGGTTACTTACCATGTATTTGTAAATTTAAGCAAAAATTTAAAAAATCAGTTACAAGTCATTAGGGCAGTGCTATTGGATGATAATGTTTAACTTCTGAAGATGCGTTGATTAGTGTTTGGGGCAGAGTTTTTTTCTTAGTTTTCCTTTACATTAACAGTTGGGCCAGTTTTCACCAGAATTCAGAGGAGCATGCTTTGAAGAAAATTCCAAGTAATGCTGATAGTTTCATTATTTCTCATTAGAGAATAGAATGGATGTGCCAGCATTTTCTAGTAGTTGGCCTTTGTCGATAGAGATGCTGTTAAAATTACTGCTTTATGGAGCAGTTGGGATGTTGAATCTTATTGTGCCAGATAAGTCTGCCAATCTCTTATTCTTGTGCCATTTCCTATAAAGTACTTAATGTTTAGTAGCCATGAAATTATTGAAATTATGCCCCTCAGAGAACTGCTGTTGTAGCAGTTGTAGGTTGTTTTATTTTTACCCACTTTTGAGGTAAATATCTTATTTATAAATTTATAAATATCTCAGACAGTTTTTTAGGAATGTATTTCCCAAATATTAAGAGATGATTAAGAGAGATAGTGAGTTCTTTTCTAAAGAATATTAGGCATTCTTTTTTGTAACCAAAACCTCTAGCCATCTTGTTTTCTGTGATGTGTGTCATGTCAGAAAAGCTGACCTGAAACTTAAGGTCTATTCTTTAGCAGGTGCCATTCAGTATTGCCACTGCTTAACTTTTGTGTGCTGCTAAGGGGAGAAGGGTTCTCTAACCAGGAATTAGTTAGTCTCTGGGCAGACTAAGTAGTGAGATGAGCTTATGGATTCATTTCTTGTTAACTAGAATTTATGATTCACACCCAACACCCCAACTCTCCCCCGTGTTGGTGTGTGTGTTTGTGTTTTCCTGGAACACTCCAGCCACTCCCTCTGTGGGTGTCCATTTGTGTTTATTGGTTTTGAATGCTGTTGCCTTAGTGATCTAATCTAACCAGAATCAGCATGTACTCTGCTCCTAGTGTTGTCTTTCCTGACCCATTCATTCATTTGTAACCCAGAATACTTGATTTCTTGTCCCATTTCTGTTTGTCAGCTTTTTTTTTTTTTTTTTTTTTTTTTTTTTTTTTTTTTTTTTTTTTTTTTTTTTTTTTTTTTTTTTTTTTTTTACTTAAATCCTGTATTCTCCATTATGCTTACTGATTCACTTTCTACTCAATAGTGCCACTATTCCCCCACCCACTGAAGTTCATTATGATTTCTGGTAGGAAGTGCCTAATGACTGTAGAATTCGGAGATCTCGTGTCTCCGTGGGAGGGTAGTGACGATTGTGGCAATCATCACTCTACTGTATACTAGAGAATACTTTGGGTGGTGTACGAGAAACTGGCGGAAGCTCCCAACTGGATCCATCTGTTTTGAGACTTTTGTTTACTTGTCTCTTTCCACTACTATCATGTGGATCAATTCAGCATATTATATTGGATGAGTAGAGGCAGACATTCAAGGTGGCGTAGTAGCCAGACAACTTTAAATATCTTGTTTGTATCACAGGATTAACTTTTTAACCTAGGATCAAACTGGCTTCAGTCTGCTCTTGTGCTCATCTTAGACTTGTGTCTTTTCTTAGGTTCTTTCTTAGTATGCTTTTTCTTAAAAAAAAAAAAAAAAAAAAAAAAAAAAAGAGGAAGAAGAAAGAAAAGTAAAACTAACTATAGTGCCCTATTTCTTTGCCTCACTGTACATTAATTTATTCACTCCGCTTCTGATGCAGTTGTTCACTCTATATTTTTTCTATTTCCCTTTTATTTCAGCTTCTAAAGTGTTAGCTTCATGAGGCAAGGATTTTGTTTTCATTGGTGTATGCCGAGTAAGCTTTTCTAATAACCCCTGCTGCCTGGTGGGCATCGTTGCATATAGTTCTCAGAAGCAAACATTTTAAAAAGGTATACATGTTAATCCCCCCTTCCACTTTCCCTCTTTTTTGGGGTAATGCAAAAGGGGTTTCTGGCTTCTTGAGTTGAGTCCTTAGGCTGTCACTGTAGTCTCTGTTCTCTTTCCAGGGGTGACTTTGATGGTTTCAGTGTGTCAGTCAGTGGTAATGTTAGCCTCTCAGGGCCAGTGTCAGGTTAATCAAGATTCTTGGTGGAAAATAGTCACTGTCTTTTTTTTTTTTTTTTTTTTTTTTGGCAACAGGTGTTCCTGATAGGGATTTCTCTGTGCCCTTTCTGCTTATTTGAGGACTAGCTCTGCCATTTCCAGTGATCTGAGTTCTAAGAAGAAAAAGCTTTGTGCCTTGTTCTTCTTTTAATGTCATGATTTATTCAGATAGCTGGCTTTGGTTTTTCTTTGTATGATTCATTGTCTGTGTTATGCTACGTTTTAGTTCTTACTAAAACCAGATGATTGATTGACCTTCTGAAGGCAGCTACATTTTGATGTAACTTTTTATTAAATATTTTCTGCAAATAGGTTGGGAAAATGAGACATTTCTGAATTAGGGTTTAGAAAAAAAAATTCACATCATGTAATATAGTTATACCCATCCTAGATTTCTAATGTTTGCTTACTATGCAAGTCTGAAAATCTGTGTTTGATCTCCAATGGAATCCTGAATGAAAGGTTGGGTTCCAAATGTTGTCATTTGACCTCCATGTATATCCTGTTTTACTTGCCCCCTCTCTTCCAATAATAATAAACAAAACAAAATTGTAAAGCAACTTTTCAGATGGCTGGTTGAAGAATATAATTTGAATTTTATTGAACTATTTAACTCAAAGGTATTCTTAGAATATACAATACTATTTTGGGGGTTCACTTTTAGAAATCAGTTTGGACAAAACTGAATAATGAATTTATCATTTAAAAATGGAATGGAGATGTAGTATGTTGTGAAAGGCTTTGGTATATGCTATTAATTTACTTTTAGAATCCATGATAAAGCTTTTGTTTGGCAGTAAAATTATAAACCTTCATTGATGTCAAATTAGATTCAACACTTAAGTAGTTTTTTGTTGTTGGTTCATACTTACAAAAGATAGTTGACCATGTAAGGTAGTTTCATTGTGAAAAGAAAAAAAAATTGTGTTTACAAGTCCCCTTTGGCTAATGAAAACTTGAAGCTTAGACCTTATGAAGTATTCTATTCCTATACTTATAGTGCAGTGTATTTTTTTATTTCTTGTAAGCAAACACACTCTTTAACAGCAGAGGTTGATTATCAAATGAAGTAGTATTTTGGAAAAAAAAAAGCTATAAAAGAGTATTTAATTTGTGTAGTCAAAAGAATTCTTATAACTTCTCTACTAACAGTTATGAGTATTTTATAATGGTCTGTGTAAACTGTAAGGTTATGTCTTGACAGCTTTGAGTTCATCTGTTTTTGTTTTTGTTTTTTTTTTTTTTAAACTAGTTGATGCAGTCATATAATTGTTGTACTGGAAAAACAGACCAAGTAGTAGTTGAAGGAAAGAAAAAGTACCCCTATCTGTTGTTCACTATCCTAGTGGTAATGTTATAAAAATTATATACTTTATCATCTTGGGCCTGTGAACACAGCACTGTAATTGCAGGTATGTATTACAATAGAAATGGTATAATTTGGGAGTATAAATTGGATTTGGTGTGTGTGTTTGTGTGTGTGTGAGAACTTCTTAATCTTTGCATACAAAGTACATGTGCACATAAACCAGTATGTGGCATAGCAATGAAATTTAGATATTATGAGGTTGAGGTTGACTATGAAAAGCCAAAAAAGCTCTGGAGTAATGATGCTAAGAAGAAGGATTGAGAGGCACTACTGTAAAGGTTTTGGCTGGCATAGAGGAGGTCACAATTTCAGAACTCAGTAAGCTGCCCCTTTTACAATGCACACGATAGGGTTCTGGGTTTGCTGTTGTGTTGTTTGGGTTTTTTGGCTTGTTTGTTTCCCTTTTCTTTCTGTTTAATTATTCTTTTGTATTTACCATTAGTTGGCCAAGATCTGATAGTGTGAGAGTGCATGTTTCTCCATGTAGTCCTCTCTTTGGCTGGGGGGAGGGGTAAGTCTTCTGACTGAGCATTTCACTGTGCTGTTTCACACCACTTCTGAGGAAGAAAATCATACCAGGTTCTTAAACACTTCTGTAATAAACTGAGTAGTAAAGCTAGTTTATTTTCCATTGCTGAGTATTATAGTCTACTCTTTCTGTGTGAGATTGACCTGGGCTGGTCCAGCAAGTGCTTTTAGGGTTCATTTTTAGACTGCTGATAAAACAAAGGCCCGATTGTTTTAGTCTCAGAAGAGATGGCCCGGATGGGATGCGTTCCATTTTTAGCTTAACAGGAAATGAAGTAATTTTTTGGGTCATACTTTAGCACTTGTGTTTATCTGTAGCAGTTCTTGGTTTCTATGGGTACAGATGCTTTAGACAGTGATAAAAAGCTTAGAGGGAAAGAAGCCTGCAAGGAAGGTCTCTCAACCTCAGACATACATATTTCTGACCCACAGGCCCTAGAATTTAGAGTTTAAGTGTGCCATTAACCCTAGATAACTTGTTTCTTCTTATCTAGGTGCTTCTTGTGTTTTTGTTTAGTCTTTCATCCCTTTATTTTCTCAGTTCTGCACTGTCATGAGCATCCATTTGTCATAACAGGCTTGTTGTCCTGTGAAACTCTTTGTAAGTTTGGGGGATTTACCTTTCAGTGTATCACGGCAGCAGTGTTTCTGCTGCCTGTTTGCCATGTGCTTTGTGTGTAGCCTTCTGATATTTTCAGCAGTTTGTAAGGTTGGTGATATTATTTTATGATCAGAGAAACAGACTTCAAGGCTGAGTGTTAGGGTAACCACACCTATCTACAGTAGAACTTGGCACTCACATCTAGTTTGTCTATCAGTATGTCCTGTAGTTTACTTGGTAGGTAACATCTTTTATGCCTCATGACTTACCTTCTGTTTCTGTTGTAAAGGAAGTAGACTGTGTCAGTCTGAGGTGTTCTTAAAGTTAGAGCTTTTTCCTCTTAACAGTTTCTGGTGTTTTTGTTATGTTTTGTGTATTATTTGTGTTTTTTTTTTTTCTTTCTGAATCCTGTAGGATAGCTTCTTTTAGAAATTGAGTAGAATTTCAGTGCTTTTCCTTAAAAACAAAACAAAACAAAACAAAAAACTTTATGTTCCTCTCTTGTTACCAGGAAGTTGAGTGGAAACAAAAACACCATGGAAACTAATTGAAAATATTGCTACTGTGCTTCGTACCACAGCTTATGTTTTTATTGTTTTAAATTACGTAAGATTTCCCACCCTGCTTTTGTTGTATAGCAGCAGATCTGTATGTCTCCTCACTTTCTGTGCACAAAGGCGGACATAGACTACCACCTCTCCCCTAAGATCTCCTGTGCCGACAAAGTTAGCCAAAAACTCTCCAGTTTAGCCTCAGCCAGATTCTAGGACCAGAGCAAACAAAGCACTTATATTCTTTGCCACATTATCACAAAATGGTCTCTGTCCAGGCTGCTAATACTGTTCTCTGAAACCCCTTGAGCTGGGCCTCCATAGCCTATACTGCTCTTAGCACTGTTGCCTTCCAAATCTCCTACTAGAATGGCCTGTTAAACCCTGCTTACAGTATTACCCTCTTTCTGGTTCAAAGTCTTCCACATTCCTTCAAAACCAACATGGTCAGGGCTGTCACAGCCGTAGCCCCTTCCCTGATAGCAACTTGAGGGGGTATATAAAAATAGCCTGAATACCAGAGGCACCTACTTCTAATCCTAGCTTTAGGAATGTTGAATAAGGAAGTAACATAGCTGGGTGGGGAAAGAAATAAAAGTCAGGAGAAGGCATAACTTCTTCCCTTTTGCCTGCCTGCCTACTCAGTCTGAGGGCAGTGAGAGATAGAACCTACCCAGTTGAGCCTGAAGAGTTGACAGGGTAAGAATTGATTTTGGTTTGTTCCTTGTGTCTGATATTTCAGTCTTTCCCCAATATCTGGCTTTGGGTTTTATTATAATATTAAATAGAATCTGTTCAATAAACTGTTTTAGTTACTTTTTTGATTGCTATGAGATGAAGCCACAACCAAGGTAACTTACAGAAGAAAGAGTTTATTGGGGGCTTACAGTTTCTGAGGATGAGTCCATTTCACATCATGGCAGGAAACATGGCATTGGGCAGGCATGATGTTGAAGCAGCTGCCTGAGCTCACGTTTGATCTACAGGCAGAGAGGGTAGAGAGCGGACGTTGGGATGGTGTGGGCTTTTGAAACCTGAAAGCACACCATTAGTGGCATACTTCACTAGGGCTGTACTTCCTACTGCTCCTTAAACAGTTCCACCACCTGGGAACCAAGCAATATATGGGCCAATGGAGGCTATTCTCATTCATACCACAGGAAGTCAGAAAAGGTTGTCAAATCCATGGATGGTTGTAAGTCACTGTGTAGGTGTTAAGAACCAAACCTGGGCCCTCTGCAAGACCAGCCAGTGCTCTTTCTAAGCTCCAATCCAATTCTGCAACTCAGCCCTTTGTTCTTGATCTGTATGTACTAACTCTTACAGTTGATTCTAACAAAAACTTACCCAAGAAACTTTCCCTGTTGACGTTTAGTCAACAGTTTATTTTTAAAAATTAAGCCTGTAATCATACCAAACAATTTTCAGATTTATGCCACATTTTACTTAACTCTGATTAATAATTGATTCTTCAGATTGTGGATTTATGTTTGAAAGGAAAGTGGGTGCATTGGGCTGACATGGCTTAACATTTGAGAACTGTAGGAAAGTACCTTGACACTGCCGAGGAGGCCTGATACTGTTCTTCAGAGCCCCATCATGCTCTTGTCTAGTATCTGCTTGTCTCTCGCATTAATAACTTTTGTAGTAAAGTTACCACAACAATTGCCTCAATGTCTCTGTTAACCCATATCCAAAACCTTTCACAAATTCATTTTAGCTTTTCACAGCTAGAGCTGGCAATAGCTTACTTACACATTCTTTACCTACTCACAGATTCTTATAAGCATTATTGTGCTGTCTAATCAGTTCCTCTCTTCCCACCATCTCTCCTCCCTCCCCTCCATCTCACTTCCCTTCTCCCTTAATTCTATCTCTTCCCATCTCACTTCCCTTCTCCCTTCATTTTATCTCTCCCCCCCACCTTACCTCCTTCCCTCCTCACTCTCTTCCTTCCATCTCCCCCAGTTCACCTCCCTCCCCTTCCCTCCATTTCTTCTCCCATCTTATCTTCCTCCTCTCTTCCCTCCTTCCCTTCCCCTGTCTTCTCCCTCCTGTATTTCCTTATTTCTCTCTGGCTTTGCTTTTGCACAGGTGAGCAGTCATTTTGGCAGCCACAGATAGTTTTCTGTGCATATGTGCACATCTCACAACTTTGACTACAGTACTCTGACTTTATTGTAGTTGTTTGGTTTGTGTGTGTGTGTGTGTGTGTGTGTGTGTGTGTGTATGTATGTACATCCAGAAGGTGAGTATATAGACCAATAAATTATATTTACTTCTAGTACCATTGCAGTTGCCTTTGATTCAAGTTTCAATCTGTTCAAAGGTTGGGAAAGGGATTGGCAAGAAAAAAAATGATGTCTGTTTGCATGGAGTTAAGAGCATTGAGTTTCTTATTTTAGGATAATATAGTATTTTCTCTATGGCGGAACAAGCTTTAAAGTTTGAAGGTAGAATTGAATTTTTATTCATTATTAATAACATCACCCTTCAGTATACTTCTGAATGTTCACCTTCTTCAGGCAGTGGCTTACCTGGTGGTATTCTGTCTTCGTTAATAGCTTTTGGAACAAAGCTCTTGCTTGAGTAATAATAAATATAATAGGCCATGTCCTTTTGCATCAGCTTTGACTGTAAATAATGGATTCTGCTTTGTAGTATCTTGGGCCTTAGACATACTACTATTTTTTGAAGACTTGATAGATCATAAAATTGTTATATAGAGACAATGATATACCACATACCCACTATATAGTAGCTATTTGGTTACTAAGCACATCTTATTAATACAGACTCACACAGCAGTGAACTATGTTGTGTCATAAGGGCAAAGGATGTAAGGAACATTCTAGAAAAAGTAAATGAAAAAACAACTTTTCTGTGGTCTATGGAAAAAAAAATTTGCTCTTTCTTTCCCTTTCTCCCTCAAAGTGGTGATGGTAGGAACAGAATATAATAGCTAATTGAGAAAAAGCACTATATGCTTTGTTAAATATGATTGCCATGTTGGAAATACTTAATTCTGGAAGGGTACGAAAGTATGGAGAAGAAAGTCTTGTTCTGTAAGAATACCTACCTACCTACCGCACAGAAGTTTTGTGCTGCTATGTCTTAGAAATTTGGCTCTGATGGAGTTTGCAGTGGCTTGTAGGTGCTATTTAGCCTCAGGTCACGTGTTGTCTGCTGATCTGAAGCACAGACCGATTCATGTTTGCCTGTTCTGAGTTGGGCTTGTAGCCACAGCATTGCATCATCTTCATTTGAACCAGGTGATTTGATTGACATGCTTATTGCCTTGGTGGTTGAGACAGGTAAAAAGTTTTATGGAAGCAACAATGGTTATGTAACTTTTGGACCTTGACTTGCCTTAAACGCTTTTCTTTTGACTGAGATTTGCTGTGTGTTGTGCAAGGCTGTCTGTGCTGCTCCTCCCACTCCCTGCTCTTCCTGTTGTCTCAGATCTCACTCAGCTCAGTGAGCTTTAGACTGCCTACTGCATGCTAGACCTTATAGGATCCTAAAACTTTTATTCCTTAATTTGTTCAAATGTAACAACACTAGTTGATACAACCTATTCTGTGTTACCAGAATGGTGAAAGTAGAAATTCATGTTTGCTCAACATATGTTAAAAGATAACTATTCATATTTGCAAATAGCAATAAGAAAACTAAGAATAGAAGTTTAAGAAATTAGGAGAGGAATGTTTTCTTATAGGAGGAGAAATCTTGTGTGCTACTTAAAAAAAGCTGGATCTGCTCAGGGGTTCTTTTAATCAATACATTCAATTTTCTTTGCTACCTGTGCTTTCTTTAGGTCATGACTGCTGTGAGACAGTGAAGGTGCTGCTCTGTGCTTCCAAAGAGGGCTTGCCTGTATTTGTAGTAGCTGAAGAAGACTTCCATTTCATCCAGGATGAGGCCTATGATGCAGCTCAGTTCCTGGCAACCAGTGCTGGAAATCAGCAGGCTCTGAACTTCACTCGTTTCCTCGATCGATCAGGACCCCCTTCTGGAGATGTCAATTCTCTGGATGAGAGAGTAGCACTGGCATTCAGACACCTGAAACTGCCGGCAGAGTGGAATGTGTTAGGGACAGATCACACCTCACATGGTGAGAGTTTACATGACTCACAACCATTGTGTTCAAGTCTCCTGTATGGCTGAGTAAATTAGAAATCTGTACAGAGTATTCTCTTCTCCCAGACATAACCTAAGAAGACTGACACATCTTTGTGGATCTAGATTGACATTTTTCAAGCGAGGCAGGTGACTTACACTTCTTGAGGAGAATAGCAGAGTAATCTGCTGTTTATTCACAAAATTATAAGGGTTTTTGTTATTGCTTCTGGGGATCTGTAAAAATACTGTGAAGCTGTAGGAAAGCAGCTATAGGAGAGTGTATCATAGAAGCATGAGATCAAGATAATCATTGAGAAACTCCACAATTCTTTGACTACAGTATTGATTTTATGGCTCTTCATATAAAGTTTCTTAAAGGCTGCACTTTAAAAAAAAAACACTTTTGTTATAATAGTTACACGAACCCTCCTAATTAGATAAGAATTTCTCCCATAGAATTATTCTTAATATCAAGTGATAATCTAGATGTCATGATTGCAGGTAAATTTTTTTTATTAAAATGTTTCTGGGTTTATAAATAACATCCTGTTTCTATCCTTTGCAAATTCAGTTGAAAAAAAGATGTAGAAGTTTCCCAGGTAGCACTCAAAATGTTTGCTTTAATACTAATGAGTGCTCCATTGGAAGACTGGCAATTGGGCTCCTGACAGGATTTGCTTATGCTTTGAACTTATCTCTAAAAGAGCATATGATTTTACGTGGTGTCTGGAGTTTACTCAGCTTCAATTATAGTGTTATGTAGGGCAATTGGAGCAAAAGTCCTCTCCACTGATGAGGTATGGAATTAATTCCTGAGGACAGAAGCCATGCTTAGTTCTTGTTCTTCAGGCCAGTCAGATAAGTTGATTCTTCCTCCAGTGATTAAATGGTAAGGAAATATATACTGTCATTGATTCTATTAAATCGACTTTAAAGGTAAGTTGTGACCAATCAATAGAATGGTATGTCCTGTGCTTCAGAGACATACTGATGGTGGTAATAAATATTGCCCAAACTGGATTGTCTAGGTAAAAACAGGAAAAAAGTATGGACAGTCAAATCTAGAAGAAATTTTTTTTCCTGCTTTATCATTAGTACAGTATCGAAGAAACTTCTGTGCTGCTAAGATATTAAGGTCCAAATTTGTGACATTTACAGCCTGAATAGCTATTTATGGGTCCTGATTCTTCCTAATAGCTCTTAGCATTTTTGTATTAATGTGGGAACAATTATTTTTACAGTTTTATTCACAAAGGGCCCAGGACTTAGTTTGATCCTGTTCTGATGATTAAACAAAAACTGTTAGGGGAGCAAAAGTTAGCAGCTTTGGACCTCAGGCTTCCATGTCTTTTTGTTTTTAAACAATCCCGGAGCGCTGTGTGCGTGAGTGCGCAGTACGGGCAAAGATGAAAAGGAATTGTTGGAAATATTGCAAGAACATTCTGATTCCCTGATTAATTTCTGTTGTGAAGAAGGACCCAAATAACATTGTAGTAAATTTAGCTAGTAGCCTAAAAAGGAAGTTAAGAGCTGAGGAAGTGGCTTGGGGTACAGACCTTGCTGTACAAGAATGGCAATCTGAGTTTGGATCCCAGCACCCAATAAAAGCCAAGTGTGGTGGCTCACATTTCTGACCAGTGTTGTGGGTTGGAGACAAGCAGATCCTGGGAGCTCCTTGACCACTATATCCATAAGCAACTTTAACACTATAACATACACATGAGCACCCCACAGAAATTTAGTTAACTCCTGAAATATAGAGAAAGAAGACCAAGAGTCATGGTTAAGCAACCATAGCAAATGAAAATTGATTGTGAATTATTGGTACTCTGCAGTTAAACTTGAGATGAAAGGAAGAGAGGTATTCTGGGAGGAACAGGTTAAGGTTAGAGCTCTTATGCTATTATAGCAAAATAGCCTGGATGAAACTGCATTAATATTTTAATCTTTTCTCCCTTTTATCATTCCTTCTCTCTCTCTTTTTCTTAGACCTAATTTACATGCACATGTGAAGAACTAGTAAAATATGAAAAGAGTAGTCAATCTGAGATGCAAGCATGAGATGACTCTACTAAACAATAAAATGGAGCACCACATGGAGCTATGTGGGAAATCTCAGGAAGGGTAGAAGTAGCCTCATACCAGAACATCTGCTGTATCATTTCATTTATATAGACTCTGGATAGGCAAAACCCATGAAAAATTCAAAGGAGTGGTTGGCTGTAGTAATGAAGCTTTAACTGGAAAAAAAGCCATAAAGGAACTTTGCTTGGTGTTGATAATGATGTGAGTTTGACTTAATATGGTTATCAAATATGCCCAGTGTGGTGGCTCATGCTTTTAATCCCAGCGCTTGGAAAGCAGAGGCAGGCAGATCTCTCTGAGTTTGAGACCAGCCTGGTCTACAAAGTGAGTTCTAGAATACCTAGGGCTACATAATGAGGCCAGAAAACCAAAAACAGTTATAATGTACCACTTGTATTTTTCTATGTCGTAGTCATTTTAAACTTATAGCCATCGTGTATTGAATTCTAGTTTGTGGCACCCATCACCTTAGTCTGATGTCTTCAACTGTCCTTGTATAAAGGAACAGTTGAACAGTATGAACAGTAATGTATGAACAGTAAGATGGATTGCTGAGCAGCCAGGGTGGTAACAACACACTTACTTGGGAGACTGAGGCAAGCTCAAGGCCAGCCTAAGCAGTTTAGGAAGACCCTGTCTCAAAATTGGATCTTGTTTTGTTTGTGAGACAGGGATTCTGTATAGCCCTGGCTGTGCTGGAACTGAATCTGTAGCCTTGAACTCAGAGATCCTCTGGAGTGCTGAGATAAAAGACATTCCCTACCACCCACCATCACTTGGCGGGATTTCTTATTTTTATCTAACACTTCAGTCCCAACTCTGACATTCCTTTTGCTGTGAACCTGAGTCCACCTGTCATGTTCAGTGAGGAATACCAGATAGCTGTCCTGGAGAATTATCATTCTGGAAGGAAAGATAGTTGATAAAGCACATATACTGATGGGAGAACATTTAATGTAGGGCTTCTTTTAGCTTATAATATAGTTGAAATAATAAAAGGGGAGGGGTGGGATTGAAAAGTAGAAATGACATAAGACTCAAGATGCTTAGCCTTATGGGTAACCCACCTTCTGGTGACTCAGTGCAAAGGTACTAGAAAGAGTAGAGACTGAAAAGAAAGCTACTTTGAGGGCATAGTGTCCAATAAGGCTGGAATTAACTGGCTCTCAAAAAAATACCCACTTATTTCCTGGTCCATAAGTACTTAGTGCTTTGGTATTTTGATAAGGTTGCCAGAGTGTGAGTGGCATAAAGCACAAGTCAGCTGAGTTTAATCTTGATGAGCATTCTTTCTGCCCTTTTCCCCTGGCCTTGCCACTTCCTCAGACAGTGTTTATTAAATTTTTTACTTGGAAACAATGATTTGTTTAAGGACATTATTTTCTGTGGGCTTTTTAGAAATTGGAGTTCAGTTTTTAGAGTGCTGAGTATTAAATCCTGCCCCCATGTATGCTCAACTTTCTGCTCCAGGGCTTTTTCCCAATTTTGGGGTATTGATTTTTTTTTTTTTTTTTTTTAAAGTTTCTGTCCCTGCTTGAACTCATTGCAAGTCCTGAAATTCATCCCATGTACTAAAAAGACTAATTTGCTTTTAATGAAGTTGTTTTGGTCATAAAGTAACGTAAGTGACATTAGGAAACAATGCAGTTGGGACTGGAGAGATCTCTCAGTGATCAGGTGGTCATACTACTTTTGAAGAGGACCTGAGTTCAGTTCCCAGCACTCAAATCACAGCTCACAGTTGCCCATCACTCCAGTTTCATAGGATTTAACTCCTTGTTCTCTGATACAGTTCACTCACATGAAAAAAGTCCCAACCCAAAAGGAACAAAATCTTTTAAAAATGGATTATAAGAAACATTTCTTTTCATTGTAAAGAATGTATTCATTCCTGTGTTGGTATTCATATATAGAACCATCTGAAGATTTCAGATTTAAGGAAAATGCTGGAGTCCATCCAAAAAGTCTGAGAATACTAAGTAAACAAGTTGAGACCTAGAAACCATGGAAAATAAAAGATGAGAGCCAGGCTGAGGAAGAGGAGGAAATCTGATTAATGTCACAAGTGGAGCCCCAGGTGGCATCTGCTTTGGCCCTAATGCCTGTCTTTACATCCCAGCACAAGAGAATGAGCTAGAATTGTTGCTAGTGAAGTTAACACGTCATTTGAAACCCCAGAACGAACAGCAGCAGGGAAGTGGAAGAGAACTGGTATTAATGAGTTAGTCTAGCATTTCCTCTACCCCTCTCTGTTACAGCAGCTCTGAGAAGTGACGCTGTCTTACTCCACGGATGTGAAAGTGAAGCTGAGAGGCAAGGGAATCATGCTTAGTCACACTGATGCTTAAGACCAGGCTTGAACTCACTTTGCCTGATCTGACGCCCTTTCTCATCCTACCCACTTTCTAGTGACGTGGTATGCCAAAACGGACCCTTTATTTGCAGTGAAATAAACTCAAGCACATGGTGAAGTTATTAGTGTAGTCTTACAGTTCATCTCATTGTACCTGAAGATTCATTTCATTTCCTCATTAAACAAACACAAAGCTGGTAGTGCCAGCAATTTGATATGCCCTTAGTATGAGGGACTAAAGACCTGTGTGTACGTAACAAGTCTAACCTGTTTTTAGTGTTTAACTGGCTAACTCCTGTCTGAGTGTTCTTTAAAAAGTGATTATACCCTTCAGGATATACCCATCCAAGTCCTGACAGCTGTTCATGTTAGATTCCCATCATATGGAAGGACTTGCATTTACTTTGGTTATTGTTGTTCCTTTACATTATGTTAATAGGATTTAACTCCTTGGTCTCTGAGACAGTGGAAGAAACATAATGTAGTCACCTTTATTCATTTCTGAAAAAGTACAGAAATGACTTCGTTCTCTATGTGGATATTTGTCTCCTATGGAAGATTTTGCTTTGTACTGTTTTTTTCCAGCTTTGTTGTCTTTACTGGAAAGGGGATTTTACCTGAAATAAAGTTGTTTGCTGGGTGTTACCTTCAAGATCCTAGATACTTGGAGGCAATAGTATCTACCTAAACTTGTCTGTTTCTGTTGTGGTTTCTTTGGTCTTTGCTGGTGATTATTGTTATATATTCTTATTTTTATGTTCTTCCCCATTTACAGATGGTGCCCCCCGGGAAACATTGATGCATTTTGCTGTGCGGCTGGGGCTGTTGCGGTTGACATGGTTCTTGTTACAGAAACCAGGTGGCCGAGGAGCTCTCAGCATCCACAACAAGGAAGGGGCAACGCCTGTAAGCCTGGCTTTGGAACGAGGTTATCACAAGCTCCACCAGCTTCTGACTGAGTAAGTGTTCACTGCCGTTTCCCTCCTGTCACTAGCCCCACCCATATTTCATAGTAGAACAGCCCACTGGCCATGTACCTTACTTACTGCTGCGGAGGTCTGTAAGCTTGCTCCTGCTAACTGCTTCATTATTGAGAGACCAGTGTGAGTCATATTACCATTCTTCTTTCTCTTGTCTGTTTTTACTGCTTTTTATTGTTTGTTTTTTTATTGAAAGCTCAGAATGAAATCTTGTCTGTGTAGTCAGTATAATATTACTAGTGTATAGTTTATGTGATTGAGTAGAGGAAGAAACAGTTTGCCATGTTACACTTTTTTTTCTGCTGTGTCTTCAAGACATGAGTGAATAATTATAAATTAATAGTTGGGTGTCATAATTGTTTAAAATACCATAAAATGTTGAATTTTGGTTTGAATACAATTCTGTGAATAAAGTTAAGAGTGGTGGTTTCTTGTGAGTAGCAGTTAAAAGCAATTGCATTGTTGTGGAAATATGCAGAAGGAAATCCTGTTTGTCTTTTGAGTTCAGTTCCTTTGGAGGAAGACTAGTAGTCAAAACATTGAAGCCCCCCCTTTTAAATAAAAGAGTAAATAGAATAGTCAGTGCTTTTTTATTGAAATATTTTCTTTCTTAATATATTTTTACTAGTTTTATGATTATCATTTTTCTGTTCTATTATACAAACCAAACTATTGGTTTCCTATAATATTGGAAACCTAATAGTGTGAAAGATCCTTGTAAACTTTGGCAGTATTTTCAATTTCTCATGTCTTCCTTTGCTTGAGTTAGATTTAATTTAGGTGCATTTCATGTCATTATTAGTTGCATGTGTACAAGGTAGTCTGGAAGGACCAGGAAGAAAGCTTAGGATTTAAAACAGCTTACAGTTATGTTATATAAGCAGAATTCTCTCTCTCTCTCTCTCTCTCTCTCTCCCCCTCTCTCCCCCCCCTCCTCTCTCTCCCCTCTCTCTCTCTTCCCCCAGTCAAGTCAGGCAGAGAGGTCTTTGCAGACAGTCTTGGAGTGGGTGCTAGGATACAGCAGTGGAGGAGGGGCACCCTTCTTCTTGCTTCAGATACCTGAGCTCTCCTATGCCTGAATTCCAAAATGTGCTCTATTCTGTTCCTTCATACTTGCCTCTGGCCAGTGATCAGTTTCATTTTGTTGTTTGCCTCATGCTTTTAGGGAAGGAGGGACTGTTCTAAAAATTAAAACAATTAACTCAGAATAACTGTTAAGATTTCAAATATAGTTCCTCCAGATTTGATATTTCTGCTGAGTTTTTGCTGGGAAGCCAAGTTTGTTATGGAGTGCCATCCAAATGGGGAAATAAATGATTGCAACAGCTTCATTATATGATTTGACTAGTGTGTTACAAGACAGTTATTGCAGCATGACTTTAAGAAAGTTGGAATATATTTATTTTTGGAGATTTTTTGCTTACTTCAAAATCTAACCTCTGTTATTTACAGAAAAGTAAAAGTTACTAATGCTTCCTTTTAAAGAGAGAGTGGTGAGGGAAAAATCAACCTGAGAAATGGCAGTAGAGGACTTTGATGGACTTTGATAAGAGTGTGACCACCTTATTGCAGGTCCCCCTCCCTTAGCATGAATTCCTCTGGGCAGTTACTGTTTTGAAGCCAAGGAAAAGTGCTGAGTCACAGCTGGCAGTAGTTCTTTTAGTTGAGTACCAGCAGGCTTGGCTAGAATGCCCATGATGATGGCTCAGGAGAGATCATTGTTTTCTCATTTTCTTGTGGGGGGGGGGACACACAATCTAAAATGTACTCTTGGTTAGTTTTAATTATATAACTTGTGTTATGTAACCATTACCGCTATCAATTTTTAGAACCTACCATGAACTCATACATAAACCCTGTACACATGTAGCACTAACTCGGTATTCACTCTTGCCCCATCCTCTGGTAACCTCTGTTCTGCCTTCTTTCTCCAAGAATCTCCATTCTAGGTACCTCATAAAAGAGAATTGAGTATTCTTGCTTTTGTATCATCTGGTTTTTCCTTAAGATTCAAGTGTGGGGGGCTGGAGAAGTGGCTCAGAGGTTAAGAGCGCTGACTGTTCTTCCAGAGGTCTTGAGTTCAATTCCCAGCAACCATATATGGTTCACAACCATCTATAATGACATCTGGTACCCTAGTCTGTATACTGTATACATAATTAAAAAAAAAAAAAAAAGATTCAAGTGTGATCCGGGTGTGATGGTGGGGGCACACCTTTAATCAATCCTAGCACTTGGGAGGGGATTTCTGTGAGTTCAAGGGCAGTCACACCGAATAATAATGTTATTTTAAGATTTCTAGAAGAAATTTAGTAAATGGTCGCATACATTATGCACCATAAATATGCAGGCTGTTTGTTTGTTTGTTTTTCCAGTTTTTTAAAAGGCTATTAAATGAAGTTAAAATGTAGAAGTAACCTAAAAGTTGATCAACAGATGAATAAACAAATACTTATAAACAAAATGTGTATGCACAGAATGGATTATTTACTAGAGAGGAAACAGGCAAATCACCACCTCCAAAGAGGCAGATTAATTGATTTATGGTAAGAAGATATTGAGTCTGAAATAGGAGACAAATCTCCTAACAGGTTGTTCATTGCCTTCTCCTTGTGGGATCCTTATGAAGAAAGAGTCTGGGGAATAGACTTGATAAGATCTGTGGAGAATGCCAGTGAGCTTGTAGACATTACTGAGTAAAGGGTTTGTTTTAGAAGACTCATAAAAGTTTTTTTTGAAAGTTAAGAATTGCTGATTCTTCAGTGTCTAAAATCTTTAGACATTGACCCACATACTGTCTTCCCCTCACATTTTAATTTCCCTCTACACAGACTTGTGTCCTTCTTAGTCTCCATCATTCCCCCCCCCCCCCCCCTTTTTTTTTTTGTGGTACTGGGGATTGAGCTCAGGGCCTTAGGAATGATAAGCATGTGCCTTTGGCTGCTGAGCTCCATTCTTAGCTTTTGTGTTTATATTCTGCATGCTTACCAGGGAGGGTGGAGGGCAGCACATGGTGACTTCCTCTATTGCTCCACCTGAAAGGATTTTGTTTTTTGTCCTGAAACTAGAGTTTAGTTTGTTTTCAGTTGTGTGTGTGTGTGTGTGTGTGTGTGTCCGTCCATCTGTTCATCTCCTCTTTCTAGACTGGCTGGGCATCATCCTGATCCTCCTGTCTCTACCTAGCACTAGGGTGCCAGACCTGAGTCCATCATGCCCAGCTTTTTATGTGGGTGCTAGGAATAGGAACTCAGATCTCCTGCTTGCACAACAGGCACTTTGATGAAACATTTCTTAGCCAAGGCCTACTTCTTTCAAAATTGAGGAAGGATTATGCGCTTAAAAGAAAAATCCAAACAATCCAATAACTATTTACATCCTAGTCTGTGATGTTTAGTATAATTATTATCAGGAAAGATTTTATACCCAGCCTGAGAGATAAGTCTCTAGGCATGTCTAGAGGAGATTATCTTGACTGCATTTATTGAGGTAGAAAGATCTGCCCACTGTTGGTGGTACCATTTGCTACTTGGGGTCTTGGATTGTCTTAGTGGAGAAACGGAACTCCGTTTCCTGATTGTGAATGCAATATGACCAGCTATTTCATGTTTGTGCTTCCTTTATTTCCTTGCCAAGATGGACTGAACCTTGTGAGCATTTTATAAACCCTTAAGTTGCTTTTTTCAGTCTATTTCCTCACAGCAACAGGAAAATAGATGGTAAAGGATTCTTTACAAATACATTCTGGACAAAAGTAAAGATGTAAACAGAAATGACCACCAAGACAGCACCATTTCAAGCATAATTCTTTTGTAATGAATAATCGATGAAGTCAGTATTATTCATATAGGCTTAAGGGCATGCTGTGACTATATGATATCTTTTTGTATTTTCAAATCATTTCACAGTTTAGTTCAGTTCTCACAGCCCAACTTATTCTTAACAAATATTTTTTATTTTCATTCAGTTTTACATCTTTAAATTTTTAAAATTGTTTTTTAAAGATTTATTTTATGTGTATTAATGTTTTGCTTGTATGTATCTATGTGCTCTAACTATATGCATACCTGTGTGGAATCAAGAAGAGAGCATCAGGTCCTCTGGAATTGGAGTTATGAATGAATCTGAGACACCATGTGGATTCTGGAAACAGTACCTGGGTCCTCTGGAGGAACAACAAGTTCTCTTAATCTCTGAGCCATCTCTCTAGCCTTGATTTTTATACCTTTTGAGGATAATTCATTTGCAGTTAAGAGAAAGCATACACAAGTTCTTCATATCATGTATTCACATATGACACCCCCACCTCAATCTTCATATGCTGTCCAGTTTCTTTATGATGCTAGAGTGACTTCATATGAGAACCACATAGATGAGAGGTTCTGTGCTCAGAAGGTCATAACCTTGGGCGTCTTTCCTCTCCTCTCCTTTGAGTTGGCTTGAGAGTGAGACCACTGTGCCCTGCTGTCACCAGAGTCAAGGATATTTTTATCAGTCCTATCAAGGATATTTTTATCAGTCATCATCTTCTTTCTTTTCTTCCATTTCCTCCTCTTGCTCCTCCACTACTACTTCTTACTATTTCTTTTTCTTCTTCCTCCTCCTCCTTTTACACTTCTCCTCTTCCTCTTCTTCTCTCTTTTCCCTTTTCCTTCTCTTTCTTTTACCTCAGTAGCTTGTAGCTACTCTGCTGTAATCACAGAGTCACTATCAAGGATATTTTTGTCAATCTTCTTCCTCCTCTTTTATAATTATAATTATTACCTTTAACTTAGTATAGTGACAAGGAATGGCTTATTTATTGACTTGTTACTCTCATTTTGATCTTACACTATTACTGTGAGTATATTTATGATCTGAAAATTTATCTTCAATAAGACATTTTCAGTCTTGTGAGAAATCTTAGCCCCTGAGAAGTTCATATAGTCCTGCTCCAGCTTCAGGTAAAGCATAGTCATTTCTCCCATTTTATGTTTTCTACCTAATATCTCTTGTTTGTAGGTGATTGATAGAGTAGGTCAGAACTCCAGGTGGCAAGTCCTTGGTTTAATGAATACTAAGAAGTGGTAACCTTAGGTAAAGATGGCCTTGGAGAAGTCTGAGAAGAAAATTTTGAACCAGTTTTTATGAGATTTTAGTAATACTTCATATGTCATAAGGAAGGAATTTCAGAACCTGGATCATTTGTGGAAAACACAATACCAAGAGCAAGAGGCAGATCTAGGTAGCACCCAAGAATATAAACATGGTAGCAAGTTTGCTTTCTTCATCTGATAAACCATGGTACTGTCTCATCATCCTCAGAGGTTAGCTAGGAACCTGGACTGTTCAGTGCAAAAGTTACGACTTAGTGCTCAGATTCTAAATATTTTGTGGAATGAATAAAGGGTCCCTAAGCATTTGAGTTTAAAGAGAGATACTATGTCATGTGTTATTGCTAAGAGGTGAAGAGCTTCAGGAGAAACGTAGCTTCCTCACTCTAAATCCACTCTGAGCCTGTGTTTCATGTCTTTTATAAGTAAAAGTGTTCTACCTCTGTTGCTGTTTTGCTTCAGTCACGTTGTGATTTGAACCAGATGAAATTTGTGCAGATGCTTTGCTAAACTGTATGGTGATCTATTCGAAAGTTTTGTAAAGCTGTAGCAGCATAAGTAACATTAAGGCCACTAAACTGTATAACTCAAATTTGTTCGGTTGGTCTGCTGGGAATTCTTTTTAGCAACATATATCATGGTTTTTCTGGAAGTTAAAATTAGAGAAATGGAGAAAATTTCAGAGCAGCCACTTTCGATGTGAAGTTGTCCTTGAAGCAATATGGGAGGTTAATTTTAAAATGACATACATTGCCTCTATCTTTAGAAGAAAATAATTTTCTTTTAAGATTTTCAACTCTAGAGTGCTGACATATAGTACTGAGTTAGTTTAATTGCTAATAAGAGCCAGTTTACAAGTATTTATCTTTATAAGCTTTATCTAATTTTTACTATTGGTTCAAGAAATAATTATTTGTTGAATGCCTGTGTTGCACTAGAAGCCATAGTTAGTACATTGCATATATTATATTAGCCTTACAGTGACTTTTTTGAAAAAAATGTTATTTGTGATCTGTAGATGAAAAATGGGTGCTCACAGCACTAAACTACTGAAGGATACATAGTGGTTTTATATAATACCAGTAGAAGTACAAGGCCAACATTCTTCCCTTTATACAACTTGACAGAGAGAGAAGACATTCAGGGAGAGTCTGCTAGGATGCAGGATTACATAGTGTTTAACTGTGGAAGGGTCATCTGCTTTCCATTAGCCCCAGCCTTTGTATGGAGAACACAAGATCCTTACTGTAATAACGCTATAGTTAGAGGACTCAATTGTGATGGTATATCTAATAAAAGTAGCCTGAAGTATCAGAGGACAGAGCCAAGCCAGGAGGGTAAGGAGTTGGTGACCCAGACCTTTAATCTCAGCACTTGGGAGGCTGAGATTCTCTGGATCTCTGTGAGTGAGTTCAAGGCCAAACAGAGCCAGGCCATAATGGCACCTACTTTTAATTCTAACTCTAGGATAAGAAAAACTATACAATAGACATAATAACTATATACAATATATATAAGGAATAATGACATCAGTAATGTTGTTAAAAATTGACAAATTAAAAGAAAATATTTCATTATTTATCTTATTTTGGTGAGTCCAAAGGATTGTACCTAGTTCACTTTCTATCTAATTTGTATTATTAACTGAAAACTATCTTTTGACGTCTCAAACTTGTACACTTTACACCTCTTAATGAATTCATTTTCTGAAACTTAGTAGAAAACTGTAACTATCTCATTAGGATTTTTTAAAGTATGATTGGTTACTCTTGGGCTATTGTCCTCTTTTTGAGTCTCATAAAAGCCCGATGAATGTAGGATAAATACTATTTTCTCTATTCTATAGTTGTGGAATGTGAGGTAAAGGAAATGAAGTGATTTGCTCATAGTTACAGGCCCATATAGTAACAACTAAGCTTAGCCTGAAGTCTCCTGATGACATTTGTAAATGTGCAGCACACAGACCCAGACCCTTAGAATAACCAAGCACTCAGTCACGGGCTATTGTAGTAGGCAGTATTAGTCTTTTGCAGAGACTTTATGATTATAAGTTTTTGAGTTCTATCTTTAAGACATTTAGACATGAAACCTGAGTCCAGCCAGGCATTTTGAATAACTATGTGTACACATCTCACAGTAGAACCAAGGACTATTGTGCAAGATGTTCTGTCAACACTGTGATTGCCTTTTTGGGCACCACTTAAGGACTTAGCTTATCTATTACAAAACAAGTTTGGAGACTTTGCTTTTGCTTAAGTGTTGGTAGAAGGATAAAATAGATTTGTAAACTTAGCAATTCAGAGTGAAGGATCTAGAACGGCCTGACTCCCATCTATCTTGCGACTTGTTATTCCTCTGATTCCTTACTCAGTATGAGATCTGAGTCTTTGCGTTTTGTAAAGATGCAATCGTAGAGCTGGTTGGAACTTAGAGATGGGAAGGACACTAATATTGTCAAATGCAAGTAGCCACCCTGTCCTGTGCACAGTGCTGCTTTGGAGCTTTAATGACTTCTTACCTAAAGTATCTCAGCAAATATAAGGTGTGGTTCCTGGGTTATCTAAGTAGCTTGTCCAAGGCTATAGTCATAAGTCTGACTTTTGTAAAAAAAAAAAAAAAAATCTGGTAGCTATATTATATTTTTAATTGGCAGTGTTCTTGGAAAATTGCTAAGTGCACATCTTTTATGAAAATGATAAACTTTATTCAACAATAATTCCAATTATCTTATACAGTATTTGCATGGGCAGTTTTTCAGAAATACTCATCCTCTTTGTAACCTATGGGGGATGAGGACTTTCTCTTCATTTCACAAAGAAACAGAGAACAGTAAAAATGGATAGTAAAGCAGAAATTTATACAGCTTCAAAAGTTGAGTTTTAACATTGCTTTAAGCATTCTATAAAAGATTGGAATCATAAGACCTTCCCTAGTATCTTTTATTTATATTATTCCCCTGCTCAAGATGTCAAGTGGCCTGAGCAGTTGTTTCTTCTCTATTGCCATGTAACGTTTAGGCTAAAAGTTTCTCATATTTGTATAATTACAGAGCTTCATCTATACTAGCATTCTCTGAGGCAACAGCCTGTGTTTTAGCCTGGACTATGTCATTTAGTAGATACAGATCAGAAAATGAAGGATCACATAGAACATCTACTATATTAGTCTCTCTATATATATTCTATATGTATATATATTCTATATATATTATATATATACTACATATATTAGTATAAATAACATGCTAATAAAACATTTATAAAAATAGTTGTGTTGAACAACCATTTTGCAAATATATATACATATATATATGTGTGTGTGTGTGTTTGTGTATATGTATATATATGGCCCAAATTGAGTATCATTAGCATGGAATGAAGCTGTGTGATTAAAAAAATAATAATCCTGTGCGTTTATTACAGTTTAGTAATTACACTTTTGACAGCTTGTCCTTATACTAGAAGAACTTCTCTGTATTTTCATGCATTAGATTGTCCTTCAGTATTTAGCTTGTATGTACATTTTCATGTCACACCAATAATATTTATAATTAGTTGGATTATAAACAGTCAAGTCAGGAAAAGTTTTATGACATGTTTTCTTGAAAGCATTTGTATTAACATTTTTACTTAAGCCACTCACAAAATTCCTTTTACTGCCTAAATTGGCCATCATTATGACAAAATATTGTTTAAATGTTCAGTATTCATGGGCACAGCAAAGGGTTTATATTCTTTTAGTACTTTTCTTAAAGTTTTGCTTTGATATTAATTGGTGAAATTAACAAATTAGGTGCCTGATTTTTTTTTTTCTAGACACATTTATTTTTCTCAAGTTTTATTTGTAAAATGAGGATGAGTTATCCTAGTTAACATTTTCTTTTCTGTAAAATTTGGAGAGAACAGTATTGTTTTTCTGTTTTTAATTTTTTCTATAAAACATAATTTGTAAATAGAACTTTTTATTATATGGCAAATAGCCTGAGTAGGATGAGATAATTATAATTTAGAAATTTTTATAGTTTTTTATTTGCCTCAGTTTTATTCATGTAACATGTATTTATTTCCTTTGGGTACACTTTAGTGTACATGACTATGTGCTACACTGAGAGGCCAGAATTTGGTTCCTATTACCCTCCTTTATTGCTCTGTAGCTTATTTTTTGAGAGAGTCTCTCAGTGAACCAGGAAATGCTCAGTTGGCTAGATCAGTTCACCAGTGAGGTTCTAGGGTCTATCTGACCTGACTCCTCTGCTCTGCAGTTAATGGCTTATTATGCCCCTACCTCTGGCTTTTATGTTGACGCTGGGGATCTGAACACATTGGTTCATGCTTACATAGCAGTCGCTTTAGCCTTTAGCCTTTGAGCCTTTCCCCCAGCATACTTAATCTTTTTAAATGTTAATAAATGCTATTTTTAAATGCTCTAATGTTTGTAGTTCTTCCTTATGCCTTTAAGTTTTTATAATTATTTAGCTCAATATTGTAGAAACTATTAACTGGCAATTGATTATATAAAGAAAGGATTAATATTTATTAAGAGGTTATATAAACACTCACTTATATAAAATTAAACCTTAAGGCAATTTTTGGAGAGTTGAACTGTCCCACGCAGTGACACTGCCAATCCTCTCCCTGAGAACGCAAGAACAAACTGGAAGGGCAGGCAGTATGCAAAGGGGTTTTCAGTGGGGGCTGGCCACGCCCCATCCAGGGTCCTGAGACCCCAAAGCTATGCCTCTAGGTCTCCCTCAATAATGTCTGAATCCCACCACATCTCTCCCTTCTGTCTAACTAAGAAAGTTTTAAATCTAAGTATAAGACGAAATATAATAGAAATAATTGTAAGATGATGCTTAGGAGAGGGAAAGGCAAATAACATAAACAAGGTCAAAGATAAAATGTTCTTCCCAAGTTATCTAGCACCAGGATATTTTCTCCACACTGTAAAACTAGTTGTATTGTTCCTATGAAAATTTGTAGAAGCTCTGCAATTAAGGACAACAGTATTTATAGTTATGAATTATTGTAGCATTTTAATGTTATATTAAGTGTATATTTTATATTGTAGCCTGTAGAACTTTCATATTAGAAAGCATATAAGAAGGTCTTACTTTACAAGATGGAAAAAGTGCTTGGACAATGTTTGTTTCCTGTGTCAGAGGTGCAGCTTCACTGGTAGGATGATATAACTTCTGCATTTATTTGATCATTGACAACATAAACCTTCAGACATTTCGTGTTGCAAGTGGCAAAACTAGACTTGAATTTAGTATCCAACATAGGTCTATATTTCCTCTTGTATAAAATTGGGGTACGGGAGTTGTTAAGTTGTAAGTTTTTTAGGGTTAAAAGAAGTATGTTTTATAAATTTCCTAGAAACATAATGTAACTTTATCTGAGGGTTTAGGAAAGAAGGTTCCTTAGGAGTATATTAACTTTGAATATGACACTGCTTTTTTTGATCATCTACTTTTTTACTGTTTCTTCATTATACTTACTCTGAAAGTGTGACATCATACCTTAAACAGTAAAGCCCCCTCCTGCCCTCTGGATTTGGAAGGAAGGTTATTATTAGTGGTAGGTGTTATGAGGGTCATTGCCTGACAGACACTTTAAGATCTCTGTACTCACTAGTGGTATTGTATCATCATCATCTGATAGCACTCAGAAAGCCTCCTTCTAATTTTGTCCTTTGGAATTATACCAGTCCCTATGATATACCACATTTTGCTTTGTAGTTTGGGCTAACACTTTGTATTCTTGGTCATTGGAGCCCCAAAATGAACTTAGTGTTCCATCTTTATAGATGTGAAAAATGAAGTGCAGAGAAAATAGAGTCCCAAGATCACACAAGTGGTTCTATTGGAGTAAGGAAGCCAAACAAAGGCTGTCCTTTTTCTAATTATGTTCTAATTACTCCTTTGTAAATGTTTTCTTTTCTTAAGAAAATGTTTACAACATGGTACCGATGATAGATAATACTTGCTAAATTATGTGTCTTTTTGACTTTTCTTTTTCTTGACTTCTCCTGTGCTGTTTATTTAGGGGAGAGTAACAATTCTGTCTCCTGCTTTGATTTGGATAGGGTTTTGAGCTCATATTGCTTCTCAGTGCAGTGTTAATAGCTCTAAAGTCTGAGAGGACCACATTGGGAAAAGATGAAGGCAGTTCTTATAACTAGAACTTGATATAAAAGCCTAAACCTGACCCCAAGTCATTTTTTGGCTTTTGTCTAGTAATGTGGCACTGCTTCCATACATGCTTTGGAATTCTGTGCCATCCACCATAAATTGACACAGCCTGCGAGAGCCTTCCCCAGAGCCAATGCTTTCACCTTAACTTTTAGGCTCTAAACTAAGCTGACAAATCTCTTTCATCTATATCTATCTAGTATTTTATTATAGTAATAAAAATGGACCAGTACATCCCATACCTCCACCCTCAAAAAAAAGAAGAGGAAAGCCAATAAAATTTCTAGTGAATCTCTTTATATGTGGTTATTTATTTGAGAATACCTAGTTAAGGTGATAGCTTCATTTGGAGCAGAATAACTCTGTTCCCCTTGGTCTGCTTGCTCCTATTCTGGAGCTTAGACTTTTCAGCTCCCTTTCAGTGGAGTTGTGGTTGATTTTGTAAATACCATTGAGGTTTGGCAATGTTATAGTGATGTGGTTTCATGAAAGATATTGCAGTAGCTTTCAAATAAGGAACCAAATGTTGAAGTTCCTTGTCCAAAGTAGGTTCAGGGCAGTAAGCCCATTTACAAGGGGCTGGCCTGAGTGTTTTTGTCTTTTCTTAAGTGATAGTATGAGTCCAAAACCCAAATAGGATGGGCTTGAGATATTCATGGTGCTTGAGCAGACAAGTGTAAGTATCCGCTTCTAAACTGATGTATTATTAGTCTTCACTGATGTTTTTCACTAGATTTTTATTGTAATTGAACAAGAAGTAGCTTTGGACTTCCCCTGAATGACTAGTGTTACTAAGTCTGGAAAAGTGTTTTTCTTTGTAGTCCATTTTTTGGGGGCTTTTCTTGTATGTTGGCATTAAGCCTGATTTTTGTTTGTTTGTTTGTTTTTGAAGTTACAAGATGAGAAGGTAGAAAGATAAATTATTGACTATTGTGTAGCAGATAGTTTTCTCAGGATTAGTTAAAGTTTACTGTAGTTAAATTGAAATTTGTTGAACTGTGTATGTAAAGTCGAGGGTTTTGTGCCAGTTATAGATGCAGTTTGGATGCTATAACCCTATCTCTAGAGAATGATTTCTAATTTATATTATTGTACAATTTTAAAATGTGCTGTAGATTCTGTAAAATCTGTGAAGACATACCTAATATGCTCAATTGACTTATGTCACATATCAAATTTTTGTACAGTTTGGATGTTGTTAGAATTTGAAGTTACTACAGTGATAAGTAATGTTGGAAAGTAAAAAGGAGACACTCAGTTCTAGAATTGAGTCTGCATACTATTTATGACCTTTTGATTATTAGATGAGTATTCTGGACGCAAATTACCTCCCAAATCTAAATTTCCTTACCTGCAAAATGTGAATACAGTGAAGCTAGCACCAGAGTTATAAGGATTAAAGGTGACTAATGACATTTAGTTTCTTACTAAGCAGTAATATTGTTAATGGCATCCTTTGGTCTTTCTTCTTTTGTCTGTCTTCTCAATGTTTTGTCACCACCTCTAAGAATAAAGTACTACTTCCCATTAGTACCCATACTGCTTTCACACACAACTCGCAGACCTCATTTCATAAACAGTTTCCTGTTGCCGTTGCTTTCTCTGCCCAGTGACACAGGCTCTGGCCAGCTCATTTCCACCTCTGGTTCTTTACCCATTCTGTGCTGGCTGCCTGCAATTATCTGTTCCATTAACTCTACTTGCTGACTCTTTATCACTTAAACCACTTTTTATGGTTGCCTCTGAAAACTTTTCCTGGTGACTTATATGAAGAATCCAAATTATATCCTTCATTAAAAGAAGCTATGTTTCAGTAGGATCCTTGGATCTCTTAATTCTACATTAATATATAATGAGTATCTAGATTCATAGTAAGTATTAAATAAGTATTTGTTCAATGTTGGAATAAATACGTAATTTGACCTTTAAATGTCTAGAAATGTAGTACTTTGAGGTATCTTAATATTTGAATTTGAAAGCACTACAAAGAAAAAATAGGATTTAGGCCAGTGCATTTATTCATTCGTTCGTTCATTCATTCATTCATTCATTCATTTATTTAAAAAGGAATATAAAACTATTTTTTTTTTTTAAAAAAAAAAACTTTATTTATTTGCCTTGGTGTTTGCCTGGAACTGGAACTACAGACAGATGTTAGCTGCCATGTGGGTGCTGGGAATCGAACCCGGGTCCTCTGGAAGAGCAGATGGTGCTCTTAACCGCTGAGCCATCTCTCCAGCCCCCAGGAATATTAGTTCATCATTAGTTACAATAAAGTAAATATACAGTTGGATGACATTCTGATACTACAAAGTTACTTTTCTGGCTCATTGAACCAGAACCCAAATACTGAAACGATCCTACCAGTAAGGAATGAGTCAGGGTAAAGAAAAAAGGCATGCAAGTCATTAATTTATATTACCAAATTTTGTGCATTTATGTCAATGGGCCTGAAACAGCCAACATCATGTCTAACTATGATTCCATTTTCATAGCAAACGGATATTCCATGAATCATAACCTTTTAGTAGATGTCAACTTTCTACAAAGGAATGGTTCAGTAAAACCATTACATGGTTTTAAGTCTTTTTTAGGGACAGGAATTCTCTGTGTAGCCCTGACTGACTTAGTCTAAATCAGAGATGTCTGCCTTCAGAGTGCTGGGATTAAAGGCATGTACCACCACACCCAGCTTAAATCTTGTTATTAAATTATACCACTACTTGTCTAATTCCATTTTCTGAAGGGGAAGTTTTTAAGGACTACATTTTGTATATAAACTATTGTATTTATGGGATAATACATCAATTCTCATGTGGTTCTTTTAAAACTATCCAATAAATTACAGAATCATCTACTTAATCTGAAAGGTTATGGTCTCAGGAAAATGTTCACAATGATAGATTCTCACCAACACATTGTTTTCAGCTACGAGTTTTGTTTTTAAGTATTCAAAAACAAGACAAAACAAAAAAGTTACTTGTTTTATGCATACACACAAATACAAACAAAAAATCCAGAATGGTCCTTCTTTGTCCCAGTAAATTAAGTTCCAACTGAGTAATGACTGTCAATCTCCCCAGCATTCTGTTCTTCAAAGCCAAGGAAATACAACATGGCATCAAACATTCTATTGTTAAAGGAAGCAACTACAGAAAGCTTTTATTTGCTCAAAGGAATCAGTGCCTCTTGACGCAGAACAAAACCCAAAATATCTCTACTGTCAATACTTCAAAACCAGCATATCAAACTTGATTTTCATTAGAACCATTTTTTTCTCCACACTAGTAATTCCAAACAAGATCCAGATTTCATATATATTCTAGACAAGAATGCCAAGTCAGCCTCTCCTTATAAAAGGCAATGACAATCTGAGGACACTTCATATTTGCTTCCTTTGCCAGCACCAAGTCTGCCTCATCTGAGTCCTTTCACTTCATGAGGAACATTAATTCTCCACTGCTGTCTGTGGCATCTATTATTTGTTCAGGATCAAGACCTCTGGCAAAGCCCCTTGGCTTGTCAGCAGCATCTCTCTTCTTCTTTGATTTGCTATCATTAGATTCACTGTCAGATCATGATATCTTTTTTGTACCAGCTTTTTGAGAATTAAGAAATGCTTCAATTAATTCTGGACAATCTAAATTTTCTTCTGGTTCCCAAGTATTACCAGTATCTGTGAACCCCTTCCACTTGAGGAAATACTCCACTTTCCCATTCACTACACGCGGGTCCAGTACTTTTTCTACCACAAATTCTTCAGGCTCTGCCTCTTGAACTTTTTTACTCTTTCCATTCTGTTTCTTTCCCATTTTTTGCAATGCAGTTTTATTGGAGGCCATTTTTTTTTTTTTTTTTTTTTTTAATCGATGACTTGAAGAGTTCACCGCTCAGATGCTCCTGGGATCCTGCAGAGTCTCCCGACTGTGGGCCATAGCTCAGCCACATCCGAGGGGCGGGGTCGTGGGCAGCTCCGCCGAAGCAGGCCAGTGCACTTACATATAATAAAATGGTGTGCTCTTTGGTGTTTTCTTTTCAACAAAATTTTGGGAATTTATCCATAATAGAAAAAGATCATTATAAACATTTGAAACAAATATTCATATTAAACCTAATACATTTTCAAAGACTGAGGAGTAGTAATAGCTTTCTGTGGTGATCCAGCCTCCTCCTATTTCATAAGATTTATATTTGCATTTTATGGCTTACAGAGAGCAAGTCAACATTTTCTATGAATATCTTTTGAAACATTTGTATACACATTTTTTAGGGCAAATATGCTTTTGAAAATTTTAAAATTTGCACATTCACAACATCTCATTGTACCATTTTAAAATGAAATTTAAAATATTTTTATAATCTCATTAATTCACAAAAGCTACCAAATTGAGCAAATACTTTGCTGTAAATAAATTTTAAAAAATAGATGTTCGTCTTGCACTGTAGCTCTGTGAAACCTTAGTTTATTTTACATTTCATCTATATACAGAATATTGGTATTGTCACTTGGAAGATTAATTGTGGGTTTTGTTGTTGATCTTGTTATTGAGAACTAGGTAATCCTTTACGGTTGCATTGTGTTTATTGTGAGCTATAATTTATTACCAGAATTTCATATTTCAAAGGAATCATCTTGGTAAATTATAGAAGCTCTTAGTAACATGGATATTAAAGTTGATTTTAGGATACTTTTGATATAATAACCAGTTGTGAACTTGGCTTTTAAAATCTCCTGAATTCTATTCAGTTAAATGTTTAGCTTTGCCCTGGCTTATGTGAAGCATCACTTTGATGGAGTAATGAAACCTTTTCCCATCAGTCTCTAGCTGATAATACATGTGATGTGCCATCTAATGCTGCTTTTTTTTTTTTTTGTCTTGCTAGCACCCACTTTTCAGTATCTGTTTGTAATAAATTGGAAAGAAAAAATTGTGATTCTTTGTCATAAATAGAGAAGTTTTCTTCCTTTTCACTTACTCTGTTGTACATTGCTGTTGTTAGGGAGAATAATGTTACATGCTGCTGCAAAAATAGCAGGTTAGAAGAGATGAAAGTCACATTAGTTGCTGGGAGTTGAACTCAGGCCCCGTGGAAGAGCATCCGTGCAGGCATAACACTGTATGCATAATCAATCAATCAATCAATTAATCTTTTTTTCTAAAAAGGAAAAGTCACACTAGTGGATGAAAAATGAATTCTCTATTGTGATCTAATTTATTGGTCTAATTGATGGGCAAGGTAGTTTATTAATCAGGTGATTTTAATATTTAGTACAGTGATGTTAGCAAATTCATGCTTAGATTTGTTATTAAAAGTGAATTTCAGTAAGACTAGAAGAGATTGTACTTTTATTTCTCCATGAATAAACCATTTCAATTAGCAAACGATGTTTGCTGTTTGATTTTTTTAGGATTTTTACTACACACAAAAAACTAAGTTTTAAAGACTAGTCTGCCTGCTCTTTTCTCTGTCTATGCTTGTGCATTGGACTTTCCTGGTCTGTTTTATATCATCATTTTGAAATTGTTTTACTCATCTATATTTTTCTCTCATGCTTCAAGTATTTTTATAAGTATTTCTCTAACCTACAGTTTGCTTTTGGTCTGCATTGCTGATGTTCTCTTAAAATAATGTTTCAGATGTCCTTCACTGTGATGGATAGATAACACTGCAATGTGATATATCAAAGACTGAGCCCAAGTGTAGGCTCAGCTACATACTAGTTGGTGGTTTAGTTGCTTATAACTTAAAACTTTAGCATTCTTACCTGTTAATTGGGATAATAATAATCTTTGTGATGTGTGTGTGTGTGTTTATATTTATATGTGCTTACCTTTCTCTTTGTATGTCTTTAATTTTTAAGTTAACTTGATAAGAAAGCTACTGTTCTCATTTCTTTTGATTTTAAAAGTATTTTCAAAATAAATTTTATATAATGTTCTAGATATAATTACAACACTTATAAAAGTAATTTTCCCATCTACTTCCCATTTCTCCCACTTTTCTGGTACCTTCCCTCCAACTCTTGTGAGTTTTTTTTTTTTTTTAAATAACACGAGAAATCTTCCATATATAGAATCTAAATTATTCATCTTAGACCAGATTTAGTATATAAATGAAATTCTGCTCAAACATCATCACTCTGCATGTTCCTCTAACTGCCCTGTGGCTTAACCTTTAGGAAGCCCCAATTCAACAAGATAAGTGTAAGTAAGGTGAACTGATATAGCAAATAGAATGTTTTCCTCTTTTACAGTCAGGCAGGTAATGCTGGGTCAGCTTGTGGACTAGTTGGGTATGATGGGCTTCCAGCATAACAGTCTTTCTTGTTAGCTGCACTTTATTTGTTTTATTTGAGTAGAATATGCTCAGTTTGGACCATCTACAGGTAGTGAGAATTTGAGTTGCCCGTTTGTGCTACATTTTATTAGAATGTCATCAGTGCTTGAATTTGGCAGATGGACTTGAGAATTTTTTTTTTTTTTATAAGTCATAGAATGTTTGTGTGTTGGAAAGTGTTCTACCTGGAGAGGACATTGCTTTGACTCACAAGAGAATTTTTCCCCAAAGACATTGTTGCCTCATTCTGCCTTGGAATGACCCTGTATAATTTCCTTCTGTGGCATACTACAAAAACTCAGTCTTTTCTACCAAAAACACCATTATGTACAATAGGAGAGTGCAGGCTTTGGAGCCAGCCCACCTTGTATTCAGATGTATAATTCCCTTACTTATTGGTGATGCGCTGAGTAGGAAGGGTCTTAATTCTTACTGACTTAAGCTATATGCTAGATGTTTTTAGATAATATAAACTCTGTAATTGCCACAACTTTATAAAGAAATTATTACCATTTGTATGTTAAATTGTATGTTAAAAGAGGTAAACTTTTAGCCTGAGTTGTTCCTGTAAGTGGTACAGTTTGATCTGACACATAAATTAATAAATTAGTATATATACTTATGATATAATACCTTGAGTAAATGAATTAATACTTGAGCCTCAATTTCCTCACCATAAATAGGAATAAAATGTTTGCAAATGCTGATAGAAGATTAAACAATACACTTGAAATATTTATCAGGATCACTGCATCTTAGAAGTACCTAGTTTTTTCTAGAAATAGTATTTCCCCTTACCTTAAATAAATAAAAATCACAGGGGGGAAAAAACAAAAGAATTAATACTACCTTTGCTTGTTTTAAGTTGCTTGGTAATTTAACTTTTTGTGTTGATACTTTTAACCCAAAGGAAACATGGAACATTAATATAATGGACTTCTGTACATTATTCACCCTAAATTCACCATTCACTAACTTTTTGTTATAGTTGTTTTATTATGTATATTTTCATGTCTAGAAATGTTTTTACCAAACTCAATGAGAGTAGGTTACAGATATCACTATACTTTTGTCTCACTTTAAGAATAAGAACATTGGAGCTAGAGAGATGGCTCAGCAGTTAAGAGCAATGACTGTTCTTCTGGAGGACCTGAGGTCGATTCCCAGCACCCACATGGCAGCTAACAACTGTCTGTAATTCCAAGATCTGACACCCTTACACAGTTATACATGCAGGCAAAATACCAATTCACGTAAAATAAAAATAAATATTTTTAAAACAGAATAAGAACATTCTCTTATGTAATAGTCCATTTATCAGAGTGACATTTTATGATGGTGCATGGCTATAATCTCAGCATTATAGAAACCAAAGTAGAAAGATTATGAGTCCTGGGCCAGTCTGAGTGCTGTATTATAATTCAGAAAGAATGGGGAGGGGTGTAAGTTGCATTAATAGAACACTGTGATCTATTACAGGCTTATTGTCACTTTTTTTTTTTTTTTTTAATCAACCCAGTAGTCATCTTCTAAGTAATCTTCTCCCATGGGTTATTATGGCTTGGGAGTTTTATATTTTGCTTGTGGGTTTTAAACCATCACTACTTAATACACTGAGTTATTTTTTTCTTTAGGTTTTCTGTCCATCCCCAGAATCATAGTCTGAAACCATCTTACACATCTTGAGGAAAATAGAAGATAGTTCTACTTTTTTTCTGAAGTAGAATCCCAACAAACACCTGAGTACCTAAAATGTGCTGTGGGATTCTGTAGAACAGTGGAAACAGGATATTTAAAAGATACATGTACTTTGTTCTCAGATGAGATTACAGACATGTTACTAGACCACACAGTCTTGCTGAGCTCAGAAGAGCATTTAGAAACCACCATTTGGGGCTCACAGGAATGTTTGAAAACAGTATAAATCACCTTTGACAGGAAGATTTAAAGTTTGAAGTTTGTTTCAGGATGTGTTGAAATGTGACAATTTAAGACACTTAATACTGTCTAATGTAGTAATGAAATAATGTCTGCAATACATAAATGCAAGTTGGTAATTAAAAAAAAAACCCTTTGCTTTCATAATGGTACTTTTCTTGCTATGTTCTAAAAAGGGATGGAGGTAGAGGAAGTGGTAGAGATATCCTTAGACCTTTTTGTAGTATTTTAGTTCCTTTATTTACAGGTCTCCATTTCACTCATTTTAAAAAAGGTCTTAACCAGGGCATCCTAACTCATCAACTAAAGGAAACAGAATCTCTCTAGTGTATTTGTAGGTATGCTTTTGTGTCCTGCCAGCCTTACTTTAGTTATAATAAAATCGTTTCCGAAGTAAGCTTAGGTAGTAAGGAGGCAGAAGTTAAACCTAAGGGGCAACTTAGTCATTAATGGTCGATACAGGAAAGACTTCTACTCAAGACATTGCTAAGTAGTAACACTGCAAGTGAGAAGTAAACTGAGCAAAGGAAGTAACTTTAAAATGGAAAATGTGCTGACTACATATAAAGAGGGTCTATACTTTGAGAATGGTGGAATGTGGGGGTGACCTTCCATGTGGTAAGCCCTTCATGTTCATTTCATCCATTATTTGAACTAGTGATTGAACTGTCATATCCCTGTGCACAGATTATAGAGACAAGACCCAGAGAAGTGAAGACATTTTTTAATATTATATATCCAGGAAATTCAGTACTTGGATTTAAGTTCAGAAATCTCAATTTTGCATTATATATATTGTATCTGACTAACAAGAAAGACACAATGCCAAGGATTGGAGCTGCCAAGATGTACACCTGAAAATAGAAGAGGCTTCTTAACTTGAAGTGTGTGCCAAAATAGTTTTCAGTTGTGTGATACACTATATGTTTCATTTCTGTTTATTTAAAACTCATAAATCCCTTCGTCCAGCTTAAAACCAGTGTACCTGATGCATTGCAAGCAGACATGGACATTATTGACCTTGTGAGCCGAGGTAAAATTGGAAGTGCTGTGACTTTTATAGAAGAGGCCTACTTGTCTTGAATAAATCTAGTCGATATAGTGGCAAAACATGGATAAGAGAGGACTTTTTATCCCTTCTTGTGTTCACTGGTTTTAAAATGCTTTCAAGTAAACCCACCCTTCTTATTAAATCTGATGTTTGCTACATTTATTAGAAAAATAGTTTTGTGGTTTTACTCTTAGGCTAGACATTGTTCATGTCTGTACTTATCAGTGTTATTTGTATACCACATATGTTTGTAATATTATTTACTAAAGTTGAGTTTGTTTTGTGCTGGTAACCAAACCCAGGACCTTACAGAAAAATCAAAGCCAGGTGGTCTATCACTGAGCCACATAACTACATTACCAGTGTTTGGTTTCTAAGTTAAAAAAAAAAAAACAAAAACAAACAAACTTGAATTTCATAGAACCAGAGCTTCATTTAAAATAGGGTTTTATAAGTGTGTTGATGATAATAATATATACAACATTGTAGTCCTCCCTGTGTAGTTGATTTCAAGAATTTTGAAGGTGTCTTCTCTACCTAGTGATTGAAAGGAGTATCTGTCTTAATGGGGTTGAGGTTACTGGTTCTTTCCTTCTTAATGGAAGTGAAGTTTGTTGGCATGTAGGTGTAACCTATTTATAAGCTAATCTTAGTCTTAGTAACTTAGTTATAATAGTCTTGCTACTATTAAAGATCATGTTGAAGCCATCAGCCTTATTTGGTTATTGTTATTCTTATAGTTCATTATTTGATATAACTATTTGATATATATGATATCTAATATATAGTTATATCATACATATCAAATATATCAACAATTATATATCAAAGATATAGTTATTGTTATCCTTATAGTTTACTGCTTGATATATAAATTTAACTATTTAAAGATTCCAGACTTCCCTGTCTTGATCAAAAGGACATCATCAGGAAATTCTCTTAAGCCATTTCCGCTCTTTTCCAAAGAAAAAGAGGCTAGAGATACTTGATATATGGTTGAATCATTGGAGCATTTTCTGCTCTGATGGCTCAGGGAGCAGTCAGAAATATTACATCATACTTAGACTGTTAAGACTGTGCCTGGTAGTAGAATTTGTATATTAACAAGAGATCACTTACTTGCAGGGAAAATGCTGGTGAACCAGATTCCTGGAGCAGTTTATCATATGAAATCCCTTATGGAGACTGTTCAGTGAAGCACCATCGAGAATTGGACATCTATACATTGACTTCTGAATCTGAATCACATCATGAACCCCATGGAGACAGTTGTACTGGACATATTTTTAAACTTATGAATATCCAACAGCAGCTGATGGTAAGGGAAATTATCATTCTTAATTAGTTGTCTGCCTATCTTTGTCCCCCAGTGTAGTCTTTTTATTATTAGAATGTAAATTTTTAAAGCATTGTTAGTTTTTAGTGTTGCTGTGCTGGTTAGAATTTCATCAACTAGAGTCATTTTAGAAGAGGGGATCTCAGTTGAGAAACACCTGCATCAGACTGCAAGGGCTCAGCCCCTGGGTGGATAGTCTAGGGTTGTATGAGAAAGCTGAGCAATCTGTGGGAAGCAAGTCAGAAAGTAGTGTTCTCCATGGTCAGTCATCTCCTGCCCCCAGGTTCCTGTTTGAGTTTCTGCCCTTATATCTGCCCATATACAAATCTCAGGACTGTGCCTGAGATTTGTAAAATGTAACTGACCCTTTCCTTCTCAAGTTAGATTTGATCATGGTGTTTTTGGTTTTTTCCTATCTACCACTGTTCCCTCTCCGTGCCCTCCTCCCAGTCCCTCCTAGTCCTCCCTCAGCCTGCTCCCACCCCCTCCCCTCATTCATTCTCCGAGGCGGGCAAGGAGTTCCAAAGTGGATCAGTTCAGTCTGGCATATCCAGCTGAGGTAGATCTGAATCCCTTATCCCAGTATTAAGGCTGAGTTAGGTGTTCCTCTGTAGGAAATGGACTCTGAGATGTCAGTTGATCATAGTGTTTATAATAGCTATAAGAAGCAAACTTAGACAGTTGCTACTTAAGATACAAAATTGACATTCAGATTGTAGCAGTAGAGGACTGAGATTTCTTTTCTTTTTCCTTTCTTTTTTTTTTCCTTTTTCAATTTATAGAAGATTTTGTTTCCTTGGTGTCCTTATGCCCACTTCCTCTTCCACAGTTTCCTGAGCTGAGGGAAGGGATTTCATGGAGACTTGCTATTTAGAACTGAGTTGTTCCAAGGTCTCAAACTCTGCCCTTTGTTCTGTTTTGGTTCTCTGCTTTTGTTCATCTACTGCAGAAGGAAACTTCCTCTGATGATAGCTGAGAACGATACTGATCTGGGAGTGTAGCAGAATGTTGATAGGAGTCATTTTATTACCATATCCCTTTAGCCCATGGATACTTGAGCACAGGCTGGTGAGTTCCCTGTCACGAGTGGGTCTAAACCCCTTCAGAGAGTGGTTAGCTGTTCCTGCAACTTTTGTGCCACTGTTGCACCAGTGTGTCCTGCAGGCAGAGCGCCATTGTAGATTGAAGGATGTGTAGCTGTATAGGAACTCAGAAACACAATGTCCTCATGTGCAGGGCCTGCACAGATCTAAGCCAGTGGGATCTCAGCACCAAAAGGGAAATTGGACACAAGCCCCCATTTCTAATCCAGAAGCTATCTCCAATTGATAAACGGAAAAAATTAGTTGTTTCCAATAGAGTCTCAATCACACTTAAGAACATGCCTGTGTCCAGCAGTAGGTGGCCAACACAAAACAAACTCAATATTTATGTGCAAATGTTTGTATCCCTGCATCTGTGTTTCCAGTACTTTTTACTTTGGCTTCGTTTTTCTTTCTGTTTGTTTTGTCTTATTCTGGTTTCTTTGCTTTTATCCTGTTTCATATATTTTGTTTTAAGTGCCTGTTTTCTAATGAAAGAGAGAATGAAAGTGTGTGGATTTGGGGAGATAGGAAAGGGGAAACCATGATTAGAATATATTGTATAAAAAAACAATGTTTAATTTGCGTGCGTGCGCACACATATGTACTACTTGGCTTGTGTATGGAGATCAGAATACAATGTTTAGGAATCAGTTCTCCTTAGGTTCTGGGTTTGGGGATCAAACTCAGGTTCTCAGGTTTCCATGGCAATGGCTTTTACTTACTCATTGTGCCGTCTTGATGGCCCTCAGGGCTGTGATCTTTAATCTTGAAATTATTCCCGAATTTCTAAAGTAAAAGCACTACAGATGTGAAAGTATATAGAAAGTAAAACAAAATGTCATGAAAAGAATTTTTTTTAATGTTTTAGAACTATAGGCGATCAGAGTTGCTAGATTGTTGCCAAGAAGGGAATTGACTCCTTAGGAAAACCCTTTCACTGCTGTTCAGAGAATGATGATAGAGCTGCCATGTTTAATGAATAGTTGGCAGTTTAAAAGGTCATCTGAAAAATAAGGGTTTTATAATTCACTCAAGCACTGAAGACAAAATGGTTGCCAGACATAAAATCATTACAGACTCCTTGGTAGCATTTATTGTGGGTAATATAGACGTCATATGGCTGCATCTCTGGACTGCAGCCTTTGAAAAGCTAAGTTTAGATAATTTTCCACTCAGTTTATTTCAAATCTAATTTGATTTGGAAACAGCCTGATCATATTTTTATTTTAGGTCATTTATGGCCAGCTCGATGCCAAGAGGCTTCTTTGGGAGCAAGTATTATTTCTGAGACAAGCAAGCCAAAAAAATTCCACACTAGGATTGTATGAATTGGCTTACTTTGCCTTTCTTTTCTTTTTTGGAATTTTATTTGTTTTTATTTTTATGTGTGTCTATGTGTTTTGTGTGCTAGCATTGTGTATGTCTGTGCACCATGTGCATGCAGTTTGTATGTCTATGCATCATGTGCATGCAGGGTTATGTCTGTGCACTGTGTGAATGCAGTTCTCTCTAAGGTCAGATGAAGGCATTGAAGGCATTGTATCCCCTGGAACTGGAGTTACAGTCAGTTGTGAGCCATCATGTAAGTCCTGAGAATAGAGCCCTGTGCCTTTGGAAAAATAGCAGCCAGTGTTCTGAGCCATCTCTCCAGCACTCTTTTGCCTTTCTAAATGATACTTGTTTACAAATATCATTTGTTGCTGTTTTCCTTTGAATAGGCTGTTCTTAAGTTACTTTTTTCTCTTGAACTGTTATTTAATGGATTAAGAAAACTCAGCTTGTACATCCTTACTTTGACCATTCTTTAGGCAGCACTGCCTACTTGTTTATCTGGTCTGCACTATTCACCTTTCATCAAGCTGTCCTAACTTTTAGGCAAAGTGTTACTGGGCTAATTTTGAATATCTTAAGGAATAGAACATGTGAAAGGTCTGGTTTTTGGTATACTCTACTAAAAGGACTTTATCAAGGATCACACATTTTACTCTTATCTGTAAACTTTACAATAGCTTTAATGAGCAGGAACTATCTGATGATATACTTACTCAGTATATTTATAGACTAAGCAGATAAGTGAGACATGATAGTGGGTGTATATAAAATTATTTCAGTAGACAAATAATAAATGGAGAATAGATATTTTTAAGTAATTATGTACCAAATAAATTGTACTGTAACAGTCCCTGAATTTTGATATTATAAATTCATTAAATGTTCGACTCTGGTTGTTTTTATTTTTCTGAGTCTTGTCTGGATATCCATGATATGTTAATATTTATTTTTAAGGTTATTTTTAATGGGGGCACATGTTAGGGAATATGTGCAAATAAGTACAGGTGCACATGGAGGCCAGAGGAGGCATTTGAATTTCCTGGAGCTGTAGTTAGAAGTGGTTGCAAGCTGCTTGATGTAGGTAGGATGCTGGGAATAGAAATTTCAGGCCATCTGCAAGAGCAGTGTGCACTCTTAAACACTTAGCCATATCCCAAGTCTCCTTTTTGCTTACTTTATAACTTTTGATTTACTATAAATTTTATTTAGCTTTTCAACATTGGATCAAACACACATACAGACACACACATACACACACAAGTCTTTATATAACAGTGTTTTTTCTATGAACTGTTTTTGTTTTAGCTATTTCTTTTATATTTACTGAATTTATTTATAATAATATCTAAAACTTTTAAGTTATTCATGGTAATATGAGTTTATAATCCCGGTGGTCAGGAGGATTAAGCAACTTTGTAGCCAGCCTGTCTACATAGCAAGATTTCTCCTACATAATGAGGTCTTGTTTCCATAAGCAAATAAGCAAACAAAACTAAATTACCCCAAAATTTGAAGGTGACAAAAGCTATATTTTGATGAGATTTTTAATACCCTCCAGCTCATAGGACCCTTATTGGTAGTTGGTAGTATGTGCTCTTTTATTTAACATTTAGTATGGATACCACAAAAGCCACTTTTATCAAACGGATATATATTATCTCTGATTCTGAACCTACTTAGTTTAGGGATATCGGGTTGAGCATATTTTGAGGATTTGAATGTGTGACTGAATATTTGGATTGAAAGAAGTTTTTTTTTTTTTTTTTTTTTTTGGATTGAAAGAAGTTTTAAAACTGGTTAGGTTTTGATTTTACATTAATATTTAAGGCAAATGGAAGTGGACTCTGCTCCTATAAAGACCTAAGGATCCTCGTTGGCTGTTATTTGTAGATTGTCCATTGTGCTTTTTAAAAACAAGGCCTTTTTAGGCCTAGTTTTTAAAATCTATTTTTTTAAAAATGGAAATCAGTCACTGAGCATAATCTAAAGAAGTTTACATCCCATTGATTACACAGATGTGGGCAGAGGGTGTTGCATCATATGTTAACTGAGCAGGTGTAGAAAGACAATTCTGTTCAACAAGACTTTACCTCAGGTGTCACTGGCATCTTTTTCTAGTGGTCAGTTTTGTTTTGTCAAGTCTCTTTCTCCCATCTCCCGACTCCCTCAGTTGCCCCTTTATTTTCATGGTCAATTTTTTAAAAAAAGTGTCTTTGATTTCCTTCTAGAAGTCAAACTTGAAACAAATGGACAATCTTATGCCCTTAATGGTGACAACACAAGATTCTTCTAGTGTGCCCAGTGCACCAGAAGCAGATGGCCAATCCCTTTCCTGTGCACCAGAGGTTTCTGACCATCAGCAGCTTTCTGATGAAGAAACTGAAAGCACTCTGTGCTGCCTAGTGAGTCCCGTGAGGGAGGCTGAGAGTTCCTGTGATTTGTCAAGTGCGGCTGAGGAAGAAAATGTAGTCTGTTCTCATAAGAAAAATAAAGATGTGGGGAGGAAAGGGGAAGAGGAGGAGCCAGCATCTGCCCTGGACTCTGGGTCTGCATCTCATCAAGACAGCTGCCCTCAGAGTATACCGGACTATGGATTAAAGGGCACAGAAGACCTTCCATGTTCTGGAAACAGAAATGAAGTAACTGGAACAAAATATTCTGGAGTGGCCACAGTTGAGCAGTCCCTGAGCAGCAGGGGCAATGTGCTGCAGGAAGTCATGGTCACAGAACCAGGTATATGCCAGCATTCTTCTGGAAGGGAGCTACTAGACAATTCTTCAACAGATGCTGGTGCCCCAGAGAATGCAGGGGAACTAGAGCATGGTTTACTGAACCCAGATGCTACCATTGAGAAGAGTAAGCATCAAGTAGGGGAAGGCACAAAGGGAAAGTTTGAGAATTCTGATGTCAGCATGGCTGAGGCATCTGCTGTTCAAGCTTTAAGTGAACCTGTGGAGAATGCCAATATTACAAACCATGTCTTTGCCACCAGTGCCCTGGATGCCAACATGCCTGCTGAGTCTTCAGCTACATTGAGTCCTGGAGAAATCCCCTCTGAGAAAACAGGAAAGGAAACTCAGGAGAGAAGTTGTGAGGAGAGAACTGATGCTCTAAGTGGTCAGAGCTCGTTAGTGTTTCCAGCTGCTGTAGAAGACAAGATTCCAGGTGGACTAGCACCTGATACTCCCCTAGTAGGCATGTGTGAGACACCATCACCCTTAGCTTTAACAGTTTCTGGGCCAAAACCAGATGTGATGCCAAACCAGAAATCAGAATCTAATTCACGGCACACTCCAAGCCAAAATAAGCAGACACTGCTTTGTTCTACAACTGGGGCTGGTACATCTTGTGCTGAGTCTTCATGCCAGCAGAGCACAGTGCCTTCTAGTGGTGAGTCGGTTGTAAAACACTGCCATGGTGAAGTTGGTGTGTCTGAAAGCACAGTAACACAGCATCTGTGCACTGCCCTCTGCCCAGAAAACCCACAAGTGGATACAGTCACTTCTAACACTGTGAAAAATACCCAGGAATCGGTCGGGGGTTGTCCTCTATCTGTTTTAGATGCAGAGTGCCAGGGAAAAGATTTAAAACAGGATAAAACTTTAACAAATGTGCCTGAGGATGCTTCACATTTGCTTTCAGCTGTTCCCCAAACTGAGAAAGCACCAGTGCCAGAGCAGGTATCGCCACCAATCAGCAGTCCAGAGAGTGAATCAGTAACCAAAGATGACGCACTTGCTCTTGTCCCCTCCCAGAAAGAAAAGGGAACAGCAACTCAGCTCCATGGAGCTATAGTTTGTAGAGATGGCCCAAATGGAGGAGATTCGAATGATTCTGGTAAGCTAGGAGATGGGGTCACTGCCCTGCCTGTACCCTCTGCTATAGAGCGTCAGCCCAGCATGGGGAATACCAGCCCTGTAGGCCTTGGTGGAGAACATGAGGGCCCTGGGCCTACAGCAACACCTGAAGTTCTGAGCGACTCTTTACTACAAAGTATGGATAAAGCTGCTTTGGTCTCTGAATCTCTTTTGATTGAAGAAGGTGGGAGTCTGGTTACAAAAAGCTCAGCAGCTTTGGAGCAGAATGATGAGACTAAAGCAATGAGGATTTCTTCCCTTAAAGAAGACATGCATTCTTCAGAAACGTCAAAGAAAAACCAGCGAATTTCACCTCTTGGGCAGGAGATACCAAGATTATGTGAAAAACCTATGTCAACCGTCTGTGCCCAGGAGAAAGCACTGCAGCCCAGTAACTCACCAGGCACACCCTCTGCCTGTCTGAAAACAGAAACTAAGCATAACAAGGAAGTGGTCCTACAGGTCTCCCCACTGACTGAAGTTGGAGCTGTAAAGAGCCTGGTGCCACCAGAAGCAGGTCTGGCTGCAGATTCAAAGCAGGAAGCTTCGGGTGCAGAGCAGAGCAGCTCATCTCTGTTGCCAAGTATGCTGCCAGGAGGATCTGAGGCACCTCATTGTAATCATCTTTCTGCTCTGGGTGTTGGTGTAAATACTCAGTTCCAAGGGAAAACCAGTGCTTGTGAGGTAAGCAGAAACGTGATGGAGGATGTTACAGTGGCTAGTGCTCTATCAGCTGTTGCTGAGCCCAGAAGAAAGGATATATCACATGATGTCAAAGACAGTCCAGCAGACTCGTTAAACCAAGAGAACAAAATGACGCTAAGTTTGCCGGAAGCTTTATCAGATAAAGGTGTCACTGGCTCACAGGAAGTCATATCCCCAGAGATAGTACCACTTGATGGCAAGAGAGAGAAACTGGAGGGAACAGACCTCAGCCATACTATGAGTAACTCCAAAGAGGCCCCAAATGATGAAGAGACAGTGCAGCCTGTTGCCAGGGACCTCCCCACAGAGATAGGACTCTCAGCTATCAATGACGGTACCCTCCTAGCTGGCATGAACCAAGTCACACAGACTCCAGTACAGGGAGAGGGAATCCACGTTACACACGTGCCTGTGGGAGCAGACCCCATAGAGGAGATTGCCACTCGTATAGTGGAGAGCATCATCAAACAAGTCAGGGCTTCCTGCACACTGTTGACCAAGGGAGAAGTCAGCAACCCATCACTGTTCGTCCCAGAGACTAAGCAGCAACAGAATGTTTGCACAGAGAGTCCATGGACTTTCCTACCAGGGGAGACCCTGCAAACCGATGATACTCGTGAAGAAATCACTGCGAGCTATGTTGTTGAAACACAGGAACCAAAGAAAATTGTTCCACTCCTTAGCAGGCCTGAGCCAGCTCCAGGTAAGATAATCAGTTTATAAAATTAACTGCTTCAGAAGCATGTTTCTGTTATGTCCTAGTAAGAATATGGATGCCATTACTGTTTTAAGGTCTTGCTTGCTCAGTAGTGTAAGCTGCCACGTTAATAGTCACTACTGTCAGGAAACACGTGTCATCTTGGGTTGGACAGATTTTACTTCCTGTATTATAGACGCAAAACTTGGTTAGTTTTTTCTTTTTTAAAAAAAGCTTACCCTCTCTGTCACACGGGAGCCATTACAGTTTCTAAATCCGGAAGACAGTACCTGGATCTGAGATGGTATTAATCAAGCAATTTAGTTCTTTTCTTTAGAGCCACAGAACATAGTGCTGAAATAATGTGCTCTGTTTACAAGTTGGAAACTCTCCCAAGTCATTGTCTGTATGTATCGGAAGAGTCAGGCTGGTTTCACAAACAGCTGTCTTTGAAAAGTACTCTAAAATGGTGATATTAGGTCATCGGTTAAGTCGGGGGTGTGTGCTCCCTCCTTTTCCTGTCTGAGGAACAGACCTCCAGGTTTGCCCCCTTTGCTTTTGGGCAGAGTCTGGGAATTCAGGTCCTGCACAGCACAGGGACTAGGATACAGGATTTCCGCCCAAGCCCAGTCTGCCGTGTTGTAGTCACTGGGCAGACCTTGTGCCTGCTTATCTTGGTGAAGCAGCTGCACTGAGCAGATTGCTCAACACAAGCAGCCTGTTCATCTGTGGGTAGCCATGTCCAGAGAGAGCACAGAGAAACCACCATTGCTCAGCTGAATGAACTTGCTGAATGGAACTTCCTACGGTGTTTGAGACCGAAGCTGAAACTGGAGTCACAATGGCTGTCAGTCTTGTCTTCTGAAGCCCGTGAAGGTCAGTTGGAAGCAGACATTTATGCACCACCTGCTACCAGCTGCACCATGCATGCCTCTCTGATGCTTTTTTGATAGATTTTTTTTTTTTTTTAAACTGTTGGCAATGCTTTTAAGTGTAATGCATTTTAGAATTGTGGGTATGAGGTTTGTAGAGAAATGAACGAAAAATAAAGAAATTCTTTTGGAAGACGGGATTAAAACACATTGTCTGTGCCCTGATGAAGGGCTTTTTGGTTGTTTTAAAGTCCAGCTGTGGTTAAGTGATTTAAGGAAACTGAGGTGGGACTTTTGGTTTTTAAATTTAGTGCTGTTTTAGGTTGACGTCTATCTCAATATTGAAATGAGGTCTTTAATTCTTAAGGCAAGACACCAGGACAAGTCTATTTTGGGGGCCTTGACAGGTTCACATTTCAGAAGCTTGGGAGTGGCTGTAAGTTGATGCCTGCCTGTTTTCCTTTCTTTGGGTGCTCTGTCCTTGGCCACCATAGGTGGGATCATTTACCCTTCTTGTTCTGTGATCACAGTTTGACCATAGCAACTGTGAACTATGAGGTTTGTGTCTGTATCACTGGATCAGAAAAGGTTAAGGGAAAAAAAAACCTGGCATAACCTTGGACTTTAGTTTTTAAGTATATACAACTGTAGTAAAGATATTAAGAAATGGTGTAAAGTTTTGAAGAAGGAAGTTAGTGATTGATGATTGGTGTATTTTGTGTAGATGTGTTACTTTGTTTTGTTACCAAAAGAACTCCTAACAGAGTTACTGCTTATCCTCCCACTACAAAAAACCTGTAGCCAGTGGTAAAGAAATTGGTGCTTTTTTCAAGAAATAGCCAGGGTTGAGGAAAGTCCCTGGTTAACATTGTTTTAGAAAAGAGCACCTGAATGTGATCTCATAGCCAAGGGTATCTTTTTGTAAAGGTTGCATTCCATTCATGAGTTGTTTTATAGGTCAGGTTTAGCTGTTGATTTGGAAGGAGCCTTTAAGAAGGGAATGCGATCCCTGCCTCACCAAAAGCATTGATTGATTGCTGTGTTCAGAAAGTTGGTGGTGGCTTGACCAAACCAAGTTACTCTTGCAGTCTCAGTAATCAGTGGTCACTGTTGTGCCTGGTCCATATTTTCCATTGATTGTATATAGGAAAGTTAAAATTATGCTAAAAATCACATTTCTGGATAAAATATAAACCATATTCCCCTTCACATACCACACAGTTCTCTCCCTCCCTCCATTCCTCCATCCTTCCCTCTCTCAGAAGTGTTTTCCTTGAGGGACTTTTGTAAAAGAATTTTTTTTTAAAAAAAAAAATAAAACTTGATTGAAAGCTAACAGATTTTAGTTCTCTGAACAAGCAAACTTGGCTATCTATTTTAAATTGCTAGTAAGAGTGTATAATTAGAAAAGACAGTAGAAAGAATTACAAATTTTCTTTTGTTAGGTATGTGATTTTCCCAATTAAAGATTTTTGGAGGGTCACACATGCTGTTATTGAATTTTAATGTGATTTATTCTTTGATGAAAGAAACATCAGTCTTTTAGATGCGGATTGTTTTTATTGCCAGAGCAGTGGCATTGCTAGATTATTAACAATCACATGGAAATTCCACAATGGCAGAATTTCCATTTATACTTGGAAAATTAAGGTAAATTTTGACTATTCAATCAATATTTCCCATTTAAAGAAGTGTCAGTGTCTAAATTTGCCGTGAACATCATTATTATCACTTCCTGCTTTTGCTTTGACCAAATGGGGCCAGTAAGAGAAACTTGTTACCATTGGTTCTGATGCTCTCATGGTCAGTATAGGGATAGACTATTTAATCATAAAACAACATTAGAAAAATTTAAAAAGCTTTTTTTCCAGAAGGAAAAGAGCATCTTATTCTCTACTATATTTTGCTTTTGGTAGAAATAATAGTTTAAAAAATAATTTATTGAAATTGTACAGTCTTATTGATTAAATTGACAGTATAGATCAGGATTTGTAATATCTTTTTTAAGTGATTCTTATCCCAGAGGCTGTCATCTTATTTTCAGTGACTTACCATTTTTTCTGTACAAATGTATTTTGCTACAATGGTGTGCAAAATGTACTGCCTTATTTTAGATATTAGTCTACACCCTTGTAGTTTTTTTAATTTATTAACACACAAGTTTTCATAGATTTTCATGAAGAGTTATTAATGAAATGGACACTCAGTAGACAATGAGTCGAAACTTCTTTAGCTCTAAACTCATTTAAAGCCTGAGAACCAGTCACAGAACCATGTCATAAGTAGTAGTTCAGCGTAGAGTCATAAATGGCACCAGCTCCTGCCATTTAATGGAATAACAAGCAAAACAGATGAAACCTGGAGTTTGTTGTGTAAATACTAAGGCGCGTAGGAACCTTTAGGAAAAAAGTCAAATGCACTCTCTCTGAATAGCCCATATTCTCTTCAGAAATGCCAGACACTAAAGCTGAAGATGAAACAGATTTTCTGAGTAAGACCGGAGCTCCTGAGGAGGAGGCTGTAGGAAATGGAGCCACCACACCCAAGATGAAGCAAGGCCCTGGGACCCAGGTGGTAAGTGACATCTGCAGGCCTGTATGGACAGAGCATCTTGACTTGGTCTGCTTGTGTGAGCTATAGCTTTAGTTTTTGCCATAGGTTGGGATATATCTATCAGTGTTTTTGACCCTTTCTTTCTTGTTCTGCTTTTGAGTGAAGGGTATGTTTTTGTTAAACTTGTGTTTAGCTTTGGAACCGGCTCTTCTACATGAATCCTTTGGAGATTACAATGAAAACATTTTTTTTTCCTGTGATCACAAGACTTCGAAACTGGTTGATATATTTACAGTGACAAAGTGAAGATCTGCATAAAGTATCTAAAATATGAAGAATGTCATTATTAGCAAAGAAGAAAAGCTGAGTAACTTTCCTTAGCAGCCTCATGAGGATTCATATATTTAGCAAAACCACTCTATGCTTGGAGCTCTTTATATTTATAGAATTGTATACTTGACACTGCCTGTATTTTATTTTTTGAGACTTATTCATGTATATGCAGTGTGTGCAGTACCCACAGAGCCCAGAAGAGAGCATCTTGAGAGCAGTCAGTGCTTTTTAACCACTGATTCTTCCTCTATCTAGCCTGACTATGTTCTTAATGTGACATCGTCATGTCAAAACCCCAGGCTTCCTAGCAGCCGGCCCTGCCTTTCTTTCTTCCATTCACCTGCTGGCCGTCAGGAATCTAATTTCTCAGTATAGACATTTGAATTTTCTTGATTTTTATATAAATGGAATCATGGAGCATAATGTTCATGCTGACTGGCTTCAGTGGGTTAACATGGTATTTTGACATTTTACTTATGTTGTAGCATTGATTATTGCCAGATAGTATTTCATTGTAAAGATCTACCATTGTAAAGAAGGTGTGTGTTTTGGAATGATTTATGTTTGAGGCTCTTAAAAATCACAGGACTTCTGTTGATAAGGTTTTGTATATGGAGTTATTGGACCAGGTAGTCATTCAAAATTTAGTGTTCAAAGGTTTTTTTTTTTAAAAAAAAATTATTATTTTAATTATTGGGAGAGGAGTGTGTAAGCATGAATGCAGGTACCTCCAGAGGCCAGAAGAGAGTATAGGATTCTCTGGAGCTAGAGTGATGTGGGTGCTGTGAATGGAACTTGGTTCTTTTGGAAGAGCAGCATATGCTCCTAACTACCAAGCCATCTATCACTTCAGCCCCTCCAGTGGGTTTTTAAAAACATTTTCTTCTTGTTTAAAGTTACTAACTTTCAGATCAAGGAAATTTGCTGAGAAGACCTGGTACTCTGTGCTGATTTTGTGCTTGTCAAAGAGAGACTTTTAGAAAGCTGACCAACAAGTTAATGTGCTCACATACACTGCCCTTAGAAAGTCGATGTTCCTTGGCTAGACGTGACAGTGTACTATTTTTGCCTTTTGAAAGCCAGGATGGCATTTTTTCACTAAAATTACCACAGTAGGTAAACAGAACTGTATCATCCCAAACTGCTTGACGTTATGAGATGATAACGAAGCCTCATTTTATTGGAGTATGGTGCTAAGAAGGTGCTGGCTGTTCCAACCCACCCTTTGTTGAAGATAATTTTCATGGCTAGTACCTGGGTGTTTACTTGTATAGCAAGCATTTTTAAGATAATGTTGATTTGTGGGTGCATGTGTCTTTGTTTGAGAAGCCCCTCAAAAGGGAAGGAACAAACTCAACTTGAATTTAGATGCCTCTAGTTTAGTTCTTTTCTAGTTCTTCTTGTTTCCTCCTGCAGTTTTAGGAGTTGAAAGGAAGAGTACACTTTCTGGCTGCTCTGCATACCTCATTTTCATGAAAAGAATCTTGTAACTGGCATCAGAAGCAGATGGAATCTGGGGCCATTCTTCTAATTTAGGATGTAGCAATCTCTTGGCTTATACTTTGTCTCCACTTCTACCTGGTACAGAAAATACACCAATACAATTTTCAGTTCTTGAAAATTTTTCAGGTGTAAAGGAAGTTTTTGTGTTAGAACATTATTAAGATGATTAAAATCTGGCCACCACTCAGCCATCCCCTTGGTGTTGTGCCAGACTTGTTGTCTCTACTGTGAACTGAAAGGAAAACCCGTGGACACAGACTTCAGTGTTTCCTGTGCTTTATTTTCTTTTTTAATTTAATTTTTAAAATCTATTAGCTATATTTTCACTGTGTTAGAAGAGAACAGAGACTGTAGAGACGTTTTCCTCTCTTTGGGACATATGTGACATTGTCATGTCAAACCCCATGTTGTCACCTTTGCTGTTATTGTGGGAGAGCTACAGTAGATGGAATGTCTCCGTGCTTCAGTGGACCCAGTGGTAGACACTGAACTTTGAATTCTATGTGATGTTTACAGCATTAAATTTTTTCAGGCATTAAAAAAAATACAAAATCTACTCTTAGATTTCTTGTTTTTCAAGGACTACATAAAACCAGTAGGCTGTTGACAGGTAGTGTGAAAACTTCTGGCAAAAAGAACACTGTGTACCAGTGAAAGTTGAGTGAACAAGCAGATTTCTTTATTTTTTCATTTCTTTCTCTTTCCTTGATTTACTTCTTAGGAAACACTAAATTATACATAGTGTACTACATCCATGTAACCCTAGTACTTGGGAAACTGAGGCAGAAGAATTACCATGAATTCAAGGCCAGCCCAGGCTGTGTATATCAAGAATTGGTCTTAACAAAACAACAACAACAGTAACAAAATTGTTCTCTTATATAATCTCTAATACACTATACGGTAAATTGGATAAGAGCTCTAGCTAGATTTTTGGATTAGCCTCTGTATAATTCAATTCTCTCATCTCTGTTCATCTTCTTAGCCTTAACATTTTAGTGTCTGTATTTAGGAAAGAGTTGACTGAGTTTGTGATTATAGTTGTGTGTGGGGGAAGTGGCATTTGTTTAATGTTATTTAATCCAAACTTTGTGACACATACCCAGGCTTTGTTTTGACCTTGGGGATGGGCCAGTCATTGCTTCATTGACTCATTTTCTTCCAAATAGAAGACAGAACAAATGCATTGTCTTGATGACCAGCGCGACTAGAATGATAGGGAATTTGTGGTAGTTTACTCATAAGTATTAATACAGAATTGATTTGAAGAGAAATCTGCGGTTGGTTTCTTGTTTTCTTAGTCCAGTAATCTGATGCTTGATGTGCCAACCAAGCTGTCCAGGTTTCTTTCTCTTTAAGGCAACTCAGCATGTTCCAGAAAGTCTGACTTTAGAGAACAAATGTTTTAAATCATGGTATGCACAGGAATTAGGCAATAGGAAATTTGATGTTTCCCTGTAGTCTCAGGAAAAAGTTGTTTGTTAAATTCCACAAAGTTCTCAAAATCTATAGGTTGAATATTGTTCACAGTCCAGGAGGCAAAGCTATTAATGAGTATAAGGTTCCCTCACATATAGTACTTTATGATTGTTATTTGTTAAGTATTGGTAAAGTTTTTTTTAGTAGTTATAATTCAGTATTAAACATAGCTTCCTCTTACATCCTTGTCTAATTTCAGAGGTTTCTAGATTGTCTTCTGTGGCCTTTTTTCCCTTGGTGGGAGGATGCTCAGAAATGTCTAGTGTACAAGCACAACTCCAGTTGAACATTACTTCATTACTTAATAACTTCAGATTTGATGTCTTTATCATTTAAATAAGGAATCGATAAGGATTCAGGCTCGGTTTCTGCCTCCTCAACTTACATAATAAAGGCTTCAGGAATAGCATCATGCAATAAGTTTGAATTGGGAGATACGAAACTTGCTTTGTTTCTGAAATCTTGAAAATGTGAATGAACTTTAAAGATTATGAAACATTTTCATCTTATAGAGGTGAATCTGAGTAATTAAATGCCTTGTTTCAGCATTAAACTGTCATCTGAATTGTAACCCAAGTTTGTGCTGTTAAATATTTCTATTACCCTGTTGCTCTTTCCTAAGAGCCACCCTGAGGGTATTCACTTAGTTTAGCATGAATTTTTCAAGTGTCCCTAAATGGTGCTTTATTACCTATTCCAGTTCTAACCCACTACATTAACTATGTTTTCTGTTACAATAGGAGGAATTTCTGTTTTAGTATTAAAGTTGATTCTTTTTTTAATATCGTGTGTTCTTATTATTTAATTTAAGTAACATCAGGATAGTATTTATCTTAATATTTCTCTATATTTACATTTTTCTGCTCCATTAAGAATAGGGTGAAAAGGTATAGTGTTTCATGTCAAATTGGAAGCAGGAGAGATGGTACTGTGTTTGTACTTGAAGTGGAAGCCTGGGACCATTTACCTTGAGAGTATAATCCACTGGAGTCAGGGAAACATTTTAGATTCAGCTTTCCTTCTTTTTTTTCTGTGATCTAAAATCTCCTTGTGTAACAGTAGTCTTTTATTTGTAAGATGTGGCCTTGTTAATTCAGAAAGTGTTTGCTTCACTACAGTACCTGTTCATTGACGGCTCTCTGAAATAATTCATTTCCCAAATGCTCATTGCATAAGCTTATTAGCCATGTGGAACAGTTAATCCCGAAAGCCAGTGTGTCTTGTCAGGATGCCCATGGGTCCAGCAGCCAGACACTCTAGAGCAAATACATCCAAAGACAAGTATAAAATCGCATATGTTGAGGATTAGGTTACTGGGAAACTATTCTTTTGTTTAATGTGTTTCCCAAATCAAGAAAGCATTTTCAGTCAGAACTTCTTTTTTGTAGTTATTCACCTAGATATAAGATTAACTGAATTTCTAGTCTTAGTTATTTTTATGATATTAATTGTAATGTTCAAAGCTATGATCACTACTACAGTCTTGTTCTTGGATTGCCTCCTATTAACATCATCTAGAATTCTCTGTTCTTTTATTATTTTTAATGGGAACACCGTGTTTTCTTTCTCATCTTGAGGGGTAAGCTTTTATTTCCACATGTCCAGGAGTTGAATTAAAAACATATCACTGCTTCTTGTTGGCTCTTCCCAGCCTTCAAGCTCAGTTGTAAGAGGAACTTACTATAGTTGCTGGACTATTGGTGATTTAGCTAGAGGGCCAATAACATATTTAAGATGGCTTTCCACCAAGCCCACTCTTATACTAAGAGTTTTCAGGTTTTAAAAAGGACCTTTAAAGAACATGTCTGCCATCACATTACATATATGTTGTTGGTCTTTTTTGTCCCCCCAGAAAAAGGCAATCTGGTCTTTTCTGAGTGCCAATAAATTTTCTCTACACGCGTTTGACATTTAAGAAAACCAATTCTCTCTTCCTTAATTATTCCTTTTGTTTACAATGCTATAGCCAGTATCAGCCACAGGGAAGCTTACCCCTGAGTTTTGGGGCAATTTTCTCTAACTCTTAAACTGGAGAATTTTCAGGAAAATTTTTCAGTCATGGTTTTCAGTGTATTTCCTGAAGACAGGCTTCTAGAAGATCTCAGCCTGTAAAACTACAATGGCAGAGCACTTGCCTTGTGGAGAATTCTCCAGAGATAACATGTATAAGGAGAGAACTTAATGATTGGGCTATATATTTTCAAATAACCTTGACTGTTAATTTCTTAGTCTTCATTTTCTAATGTATACTGGTCTCTGATAATCTCTGGTATTTGTTCTAACTCTTAATTTTTGACCAGCATATGCTTCTGACAAAATTGGAATAAGTTCACAAGTGTTGGGGTAGATCTTGTGTGTTGAGCCAAAGGGCAATCCTGATGGATGTATAAAGATCAGACTTTGGCTAACAACCAGATATTTAACAGGTTACTTTTTCCTTAAATGTTTTTCAAGTTTTTTTGCTTTGGAGTCTTTAGTTCTACATCAACACAATGTTTTATTTCGGTTTTGGAACAGGGTTTTACTATGTACCCATGTCTGACCTAGAGCTTGGTGTACAAGTGGTTCTGACCTGGAATGCAGAGATCCAAGTGTTTCAAGGAGTTGTGTTCATCCTAACATTGCCTCCTCTTGAGACAAAAGAACAAGATGTAAATCTCATCACTCTGCCCATGTCACACAATCTCAATTTCCCTTTCTTCATCCTTACTTCATTAAATTGACAGTGAAGATTAGTAATTAACCATAAAGAAAAGTAAATTTGGCTCAGTAAACTGAGGACTTAATCACAGTTCTGTTTACCTGAGTGACTGCTTATCTGTGGAGAGGCTCGGTTTCCTTGTATACCTATGGGGTTTTGATGCCTTCTCAGTTATTTGCACTGACAGGAATCAACATAGTTCTAGCATATAATGTAGGTATTTTATAAGCTGTAGATTATTTATTGCCTCATTTCAGTTAACTCAAGCATCACACCTACTGTTAAGACAGTGAATTTTTAAAAACCTTTTTGAAAGAAACTACCAAATTTTGCCATGCTCTAGTGGTGATCAGTTGGATTTTTTGTGTCACTTCATGCTTATCCTGTAGGTACCCAGTAATTTGTTCAGGGCCTGGTTCAACTCATGTTCCCTGAGTTCTGTTTTTGTATGAAAATAGCTACTCTTCATTATCAGGCTCATGCAGTAGCAGAAATAGAGAATTATTAAACCAATAAATAAGACCAAGTTTGTGTGCTAAAATACAGTTCTAGAATTATTTATTAAAAACCAACCTTTCAGCTGGGAAAGATGACTCAGTGATTAAGAGCTCTGGCTGCTCTTTCAAAGGGTCTGAGTTTAATTCCCAGCACCCACATGATAACTCACAAACTGTAACACCTATTCTAGAGGACCTCTGACACCCTCACACAGGCACATGCATGCAGTCGAGATACCAATGCACCTAAAATAAAATAGTAAAGTAATTAAAAACAGCAACAACAACCATCACAAACAAACTCCCCCCAAATCCAACCTTTCAACTCTAAATTCTCCCCTCTGAGGACATTTTACTTTTAAAGACTAATGTTTTATTTTTATGTAGTATGTGCTAGAAATACAGTCTTTGGTGTAATTTTATTTTTTTTAAAGTACACTTAGAGAAGCCATCTTGGGGAGATCTTAGGAAGCTCTGCAACCACTTTTAAAGTAGAGATAGCTTCTAACTGCTTACAGCAGTGCACCATGTAATCTCTCAAATCAATCAATCAATCAGCTAATGGGGACTTGCAAGACAGTGTAGTGGATAAGGGCACCTGTAGCAACCCTGCAGGCCTAAATTCCACTCCTGGGAACTCATAACTCCCCAGAGTTCCTCTTGGACTTCCACATGAGTGCACATTTACACACACATGGGGTGACGGGAGTAAATAATAGGTACATATATAAATAAAAGAAAATCAAATTAGCTGTTGTTGAAATGCTATTAACAAACTTTATGTAAAGAATATTTTTAGAAGCACATGTAAATACTCCAAGCTTATATGTAGCTCAAAAAATAAGATTTAGGCAAAATACACATTGTGCTGGTTTTACTGTCCAAATTGTAGGTTGTTATATATACTCTGAGGAATGGTACATATTTTTCAGAATATTAAGTAAGATTATTTTTCATTTTTTTCTACCCAATTTTTCTTCTCATCTAAGAAGCAAAACAAAGCAGTTCTAAGTTACACTACATCAATAAGTTTAACAGTTAGGAAGCAGTTTTCCTAAAACCACCTCATGATGACTTTTCTAGATTAACTAAAGTATATTCTGATTTAGTGTGAATTGGTACCTACCTAATGAATCTTTGAAAGACTTGTTCTATCTTAGCATGTAATCTTGGAAAAGGTTTTGCTTTAGATGTTACAGTAGCTGAAAGAAATTTTTGAAACTATTTGACCTAATTGTAATAGGAATAATTAGACAAAGTGTAGCTTCAAGTGGATACTTTGGAAAATATTTGAATATATAAATCTGACTTTGAATTTCCAGAAATTTGTTATATCTATGCTTACCTTGCATGCATGCACAAATATGCATGAATATGCACATTTCTCTTACATAGAATCTAAGATAACTTGAGTGTGGTGGCCTTATATCTGGAGAACTTATACTCAATCAAAGAAACTGTACAAAGGTAGAGGGTGAACAGTAAAATGTAAGAATTATACTGCCTAGAGAGTCTAGTAGAAATATTTACTGAAACTGGAGACACTCCCCCTTTTGATTTTCTTTTTATTAAATAGAGCATAAAACTAAATAAAAAAGTAAGTATCTAAGGATCTTTGTATTCCAGATTCTGTAACTATAGGCCTCTAAAATGTTCAAGAAATAATTGTTCTCATGTCATCTGGATGTAAAGAATTTTTAATGGTCATAAGGTATACTGTTAAAATCAAGAAGGTATGAATGAATTTGTACCCTAGAAACTCCAGCATGCCAACCATTGTCTGCCCAGCTAACTAGTGGTCTAACTTCTTCCTTCTGGCCTACCTTAGAAATCATCTCCTGTCACTGAAATAAGCCAAGGTTTTTCAGAAACCTCCCCAGAAAAATTTCTTCAAGGACACTATTTGTTCATCAAGGAGATCCATAGATAAGTTTATCTCTACTGCTCAGTTACCCTCCTTTACCTCACTTAATTTTTTTTTTTAAGCCCTTGCTCCCACTGCCTGCTTGGGGGGAAATTATGGGAAGGATACAGCTGAACATGTACTCTTAATTCCTTTTATTGCTACTAAGCCTTGCATCTGCAACACTATTTCTTTAGAATACTTTCTTTTTATCAAATTGGCATCTGAGAACAGCTTCTTGGAGGCTTGTGGCTGGACCATATGCAAATCACCCTGTGGATTGATCTAGATACATTTGAAATTCCATCCACATTATCTTCCTAGAGTACAGTGTCTTTCTTTTTAATATGCTTATTATTATTGCCATCCTTGAAATCTAACAAAAATAGCTATCTGCCTTGAAGGCACCATTGATTCCAAATGAGCAGCCTGCATGAGTCACATAGCAATCTGATTTGCTTACTGATGTTTTCTAACAATGTGAGAAGAGAAAACAGACTTATCTTTCCATTTCTGTCGCTCAGGATATCTCCTGGTAGGCCTGGACAAAGCAGAAGCATAGGCTCCCTTTTCCAATAACCTGTTTTCTTGTGCTGCTATGAAAATAATAACTTTTGAGAAATATGCTTTGGACAGCTTTATTTCTATGTGTTTGTAAGTATTTGTGCATGCACATTTTAAGGGTAGAGGTTAACCTCAGATGTCATTCCTCAGACCACCCCCCCCCCCCTTTTTGAGATAGGTACTCTCAGCGGCTTGGAATTTATCAAGTAGACAAGGCTGACTGACTAGCAAATATAGAGATCTGCCTTTCTCTATCTCTCTGGTACTGATAAAAGTACGTGTACAGGTGGGTTTTTTTGATGTTGTTTGGTTTTGTTTTTAATTAAAAAATGAACACACACACACACCAAACAAACAAGCATAGATTCTGTGCAGTCAGACTCACATCTTGATGTAAAGCACTTTACCTAATGATTTGTCTCTCTCAACCCAGTCTGTTCTGTTTTGAACTCATTAATTTGTTTATTAACCATCCTTTCTTGTATTGTATCTTGTTTTTTTCTCCTGAACTTTTTAAAGGCCAATATCTTTGTAAGCAAAAGGGCTTATAAACAAGAGGGTTAAGCTTTGGTCTCACTGAGCTAACAAAACAGGTCATTGAATAACTCCTGGCTTCAGAGATTGGACCAGAGCATGGGCCATTTTAGAGATAGGGACTGTATGATAAGAAGCCCCAGAACTCATGCAGTGTGCAGTCTTTACTTGAAGGCTGAAATATTTATTCTAAAGACCGTATGGTTATTTTCTTCTTATTCTATTCCTGTGAGACCAGAGGTTATGAAAAGCCCTAGAACATCACATTGACAGTTGTGAAGAGAGAAACTATATATGTCAATAAGGAGTCCTTCACTTTAGACACTCAGAATGACATTACAACAATAAATTGTTATGTTGAAGTATGTCTCTTCATTTAAGTGATGCTGCTGCTGTTGTATAGTTACCAGATACATTTGCCTTTTACTGATCTCTACTGTTTTTGTGTGCTGAACATTGTAATAGAAACTAAAAATGGGTAAAGTAAGATTTGCATTGTCGCTCAAGATTTGCTAGGGAAAACCAATGTGACACTGACATATGGACCAGGGGGACCATGCCCCGTATACTTTTTGAATTATGCTGTCAGATATTAAGTGGAATCCTGTGGAAATGTTTCAATCACGATTTTCTGTATTGATAACATTTTTCTTGAAATAGGGAGTCAGTATTTTCATTACAATTCTAGAAGATGATGTGCGTATCATGTATTTCTTTCTTGTTTTTGTTTGCCCTTGAGCAGTTCCTGTCTATAATTCCTATGTGTACAACACAATAGGCTGTGTTTCTCCTTAGCAGTGATTAGATTTCCCTAATAGAATGATGGAAATAGTTATTGGAGATCTGGCCATTCTCTTATTAGTGCTGAACCCTACTGCTGAGTCTGTTTCACATCAAGCCCAGTGAATTGAGTGTCTTCTCTGAGACTGTGCTTTCTTCTTGGAGTCAAGAAAGGGATGAAATATTTAGTTGGTCCTTTTATAATTGCTGCTGCAGCTGAACCCATTAAAAGGACTACCCTGCAGTAGGGGAGTGCATGTATATTCTAGTTAAGGCTGTAATCTATAGAAGTTTGTCTCCGGCCCGCCCTTACCCCTCTCCTACAATCCTTTAGGCTCTTGTGAAATCCCAGAGATGCTTGAAATTGGTGAGATGTGGTGGGACACACTTTTAATCCTAGTAGTCAAGGGGCAGGTGCAGGTATATCTGTGACTTCCAGACCAACCTGGTCTGCTTAGTGAAACCTAGGCCAGCAGGATCATGGTCTCCCCACCCCCCCCCAAAAAAAAAAAAAAGTACCAAGTTACCTTTGCTTGCCTAGTTTGGGGCTCATGCTTGAAAGCTTGAAGATACTGGTATTTTAATGAATAAGACCTTCGGTTCAGTCTTGCTGGGGGTGGTGTGTGTGTGTGTGTGTGTCTGTCTGTCTGTCTGTGTCTCTCTGTGTGTTGTTAAGATAGGGTCTCACATAGCCTAAATTGAAACTTGATCTGAAGGTGAGAGTGATATTGAGCTTTGGATTCTCCTGCCTGTACTGGAATTACAGATCTGCATTAACCAAGCTCAGCTGAGCTAGTCTTGCTGTTCTTTTAGCCTTGAACTCTTCCCTACTGATTATTTGATACCACTCTGCAGAAACTGACTGATGTAAAAAGCTACCTTGATGCTTTTTTTAAGTTTCTATGGAGTAGTTTGTAGGCACCTGGGGGAATAGGAAGGAAAGAAGCAAAAAATGGAAGAGGAAAATTGAGAAATTAGTGTGAGGATGGGAAAGAGGAAGGTAACTGAAGAATTTACATTGCTGTGAAGTATCTGAGGCTGACCACATTCCACATGTGTAAGATGGGAGCTGCCAAGGAGTGATCTGGATTGTTTAACCTGGAGGCTCAGCAAGCTCTTTGTCAGTTTTTCTTACAGTTTCATACAGTTCCCAGCAGAGAACGAGCATGATGGGAATCGGTGCACTTATAAAAAGAAGAAAGGGCTAGCAAACTCCTATCTAAACAGCATTTACCACATAGCCAGCTAGGGTAGTGTAATAAAGAGTAACTGCAAAACTCTGAAGTTTAAAGTAGCAGTCAGCAAATGCCTTCAAAGCTAGTCTATGGTTAAAACAGACACAATGAGTACATTTCAGCAGCTGTTGCTAAATGGAGGAACTGTTGGGCCATCTTTACTGTAGTAGAACTGTAAATACTGACATACATTTTCACAAAATAAGCATTCACTTTGGCTATTCTTTGTTTAAAATAAGCATTTGTTGATTCTTTGAGAATTTTGTACAATGTATTTTGGTAAAGCGCTTTATCAGCTGTACTACCTCCCTCATCTTCTTGATGTCAGCATTATCAAGGCCATCATTGACGATTAAGTGTGTTAATACTACTAGCAGTACAGGGACTTGCATGAAAGAGTCACTTATGCTAGTTTACTTTTCTATTGTTTGTTGGTTTCAAGAGTGAACGGAGAAGTTTCAGATGGTTATAAACTACCCTGTGGGTGCTGGGAGCTGAAGCTGAGTTCTTTGGAAGAACAGTCAGTACTCTTAACTGCTGTGCCCTTCTGACTATACACACACACACACAAACACAACACGCACAGATATGCATGTATGTGTGTATTTTAGGAAGTTTCTACAGTAATACAAATGACTTTTTAAAATGTCTTCTGTATTAGTTGTTTTTTTTCATAGTCCTTATCTACCTTACCCTCCTAGCCTCCTTCCTTTAAAGAAATCTTTCAAATACCATTATTCCCCTTTAGCCTATTGTATCCCTGCATTCTATCTCCCTTCCCTTACAGCACACATTTACAATAGCTGGCTTAAGGTTGAGTGTCTTAAAAAAAAAAAAAGAATACAGGAAATCCTAGCAAGGCAGAGACCTAGTTAGTTTCTGTACTGCTTTGCTGAACTCTACATATAAAATGTATTTAATGCATCCCTTTCTTTTACAATCTTATTTGCTAATTTCATAAAGAACAAAGCTTTAAGTGATGTTGGCTGGAGTACAAAATTAATACCTTGGCAGGGGCAGGTACTAAAACAGACTGGGTGCTGGAGATAGGGCTCATTGGTTTAGAGCACTTGTTGCTCTTGCAGGGGGCCAGGCTTGGGTTCCCAGCACCCACGTGAACATCTATTACTCCAATTCCAGGGAATCTGACACTCTCTTCTGACCTCCTTGGGCAACCAGGCATGTATGCTGCACATGTATACATGCAGACAAAACACTAAGCACTCATATATAAAATAAATACATCTAAAAAAATTTAAAAATCAAGAAACAGTAGAATGCTCTTTGCTGGTAAATATTACTTTGAATATTTAGATTGAACCAAGAAAACTTGTAACTTTTCTGTTTGTACTTTTTGAATAATTGCCTTTGTAATAAAACAGAATAGTTTAAAGATGTTTTAAAATTTATCATAAAATCTGAAGACACAAAGCTGTTAAGTATTAAAACCCAGGATTAAAACCTGAAATGAAAATACAATAATGTTGCCCATGAAATGTAAAACAATAAGCCAGTTAAATAATCCTACATTCTTTTGACTATAAGTGGTGTTTTATTATAATGTTTTCATAGGGGAGGTGAAGAAGGGTGTTAACTATGGTCTTAGAGATGGCAAGTTGGAAGGACAGACCAGAAACCTTACATATGACCCTGTCCATACTATATTAGGAGTTCAGAGGTCCATGGAACTCACTTGATAGTACAGCTATCCTGAAGCTTGGGGTAACCCTCCTTCCTCAACTTCCCAAGTGGCATAGGTTATCTGTATATATGACTCTGTTTTTTTTACTGAGGGTAAAGGGGGCTATTCAAAACATGCAGAGAGTTTATTGATTAATATTTCTTTATGGTAATTTATCAGTAAGGTGTGAGTGCTAATGTCATTATTTTTTAGAACCAAGTAAATACCTTTTTCTTAGTGCCTCTCTCTTTATCCAAAATCCTTGAAATATGTAAGGGTTTTGTTGTTGTTTTGTTTTGTTTTTAAAAATGGCTTCTGGGTTTGGCGAGATGGTTCAGTGAGCAAAAGCACTTGTGCAAACCTGGCAGCCTGATTTTTTTAAAATATTTATTTTTATTTTATATGAATTGATGTTTTGCCTGCATGTATAACTGTAAAGGTGTTAGATCTTGGAATTACAGACAGTTGCTAGCTGCCATGTGGGTGCTGGGAATCGAACTCAGGTCCTCCGGAAGAATAGTCAGTGCTCTTAACCACTGAGCCATCTCTCCAGCCCCTGATATTTATTTCAGAATGGACATGAAGATGAAAAGAAAATGGACTCCATAAAATTGAACATACACACTGTGGCATGCACACCCACAAACATACACACATATACATATGTAAAAAGCAATACATTATTTTAAAAATCCTAGAATACCTATACAGTTTGATCTATTCCTAAGAATAGAACTCCTACCCGAAAGGCTAACATTTGTGGTGTGTGGTCTTTTTTTTTTTTTAAAGATTTATTTATTTATTTATTATGTATACAGTGCTTTGCCTGCATATATGCCTGTACCCAGAGGAGGGCACCAGATCTCATTATAGATGGTTGTGAGCCACCATGTGGTTGCTGGGAATTGAACTCAGGACCTCTTGAAAAACAGTTAGTGCTCTTAACTGCTGAGCCATCTCTCCAGCCTGTGGTGTGTGGTCTTAATGCTCAAGTTAATTGATGTAGGGAAGAACAGTCAACTGGGGGCAGCAGCATTCCCTGTGCATTGGGCCCTGAACTGTATGACAGTGGAGAAATGAAAGCACAAGAATGTGAACAAGTGAACATGTATGTATTTATTTTTCTCTTTGTGACTTTGGATGCAATATGACTAGGTGATGATGTTTCTCTCCTGAATTCCCAATAACAGTAGACTATGGCCTGGAATTGTAAGCTGTAATACACCAATCCCCTTTCTCCTGAGTTGCTTTTTGTTAAGATATTTTTTTCAGAACAACAGAAACAAAACTAGGACATGTGCTGTACAAGTTTAACAGTTAGAGGGTGGACAAGCCATGTGTTTCCACTTAGGTGTTTGGTGGATGCATTATGGATGTGATAGACTTTGAAGGAGACTTAAATGTGTCACTTTTCCATACATGGGGGAAAATATGGCTGCATTACAGGCATGTGGGTGGCGTCTGGATGTAAAATCTAATATGAGAGCCAATTGATCTGTATGACTGCAGGTTAGAAGACTTGCAAGTAGAGGTGAGGTGAAAGAGCAAAAAGATAATTACAGTGATAGGCTTCTCTCCCAGACTCAACCTTTTTATTGCCAAATGTCCTTTTTCCCACTGGGTCACACTGATATTTAGTCTTCTGAATAGGGGTTGTTGCAGGGACATTTTAAGTTCAGTCCAAATTAGGCACTTGGAGATTGGCCAGGGGGAAAAAATAAGCTATAAATATCTATTATTTCTTCTTTCCCTTTGCCTTGGTTGAAAAAGCTTTTTTCTTAAAACTTAACTCTTTCATCGATGCTTTCAGTTTTGTCCTAACTTTTTGGAAAACAAAACAAAACAAACAAACAAACAAAAAACCGTATCTTACTAAGCAGATCCCCTGGCACTTCTCCAATTATCAGGGTTGACTTTTTTTTTTTTTTTTTTTTTTTTTTGAGACAGGGTCTTACTATATAGCCCTAGCTGTCCTGGAATTCACCATGAAAACCAGGATGGCTTGGAACTCACTGAGATCCATCCACCTGCACCTGCTATTCAAGTGCTGGGATTAAAGTTCTGCATTAACATGCCCTAAAGAAATACCATCTGATGCTCTCTTGTTTAAAACCTATCCAGTGAGAGGAGCATGGTCTGATTTCAGCAAAGATGTTTATTAGTCAGGATTTTTTACAGGAACAGAACAGATAGAATGGATACAAACACACATACAGAATTTGTTAGAGTGATTTTCAAGCTGTGGTCTAAGTAGACCAGCTATGGCTGTCTCTTCATGGAAAGGCCAAGGATCTGGTAGTTGTTCAGTGCACAAGACTGGTTATCTCAGCATTCCTAGTCTGGTTCTGGTGTCCCAGAGAGTCCTAGAGAGCTGTTGGTCTGCAGGCTACATTGGAATTCTAAAGAAGTAGATTCTAACAAGAGTGAAGAAATGCCCCAGCAGCAGGACAGATGAGCTTGCCAGTGAAAGTGAGCACAAGCAGGCAAAAAGCAAAAGCTTCTTTCTTTCCTGTTCTTTTGTGTGGTCTGCCACCAGAAGGTGTGGCCCAGATTTAGGATTGATTCTGGCTTCAAATGATCTGGATTTAGAGTGGGTCTTCCACCTCAGATTATTCAATCAAGAAAAATACCTTTGCTTAAATATGTGGTCAGATTACAGATGCTCTGTTCTTTTAATTCTAATTTATTGTAATTTATCATTAATTGACTTTAACATATATATCTTCTTGTAGGCTGGCTTATTGTTACATGTATATATAAATTCATAACTATGTAAGTACAACCTGCCAAGTCTTGTATGTATATAATTTCAGAGCAAACTGACCCCATACCCAGTTGTTCTCTGTATTTTGGCCAGTTGTAGATTTCTGTAATGGTTTCCAAAACAGGTTTCTTTGATGCCTAGTGAGGGCTACATTTATTCGAGGACATAGGAACAAGTATTTAGGGTGCACTTGGGACTGTATTGACTTAAGAAAGTGACAATAGGAGGTTTGCTTCTAAAATCTATGACATCACTAGCCCTGGGTAAGTTGGCTAGGTTTATAGTACCAGGAATGGTTTCTTTTTGATGAACTAGCCTTAAGTCCAGTTAGACAGCTGTTGGCCAAGATATAAGTATCATGCTGGTCATTGTTGTGGATCATAAGTGTCACAGCTGGGCAAAACTATTGATTTCTTTCCTCCTTGGCACCTTTGATAGTATCTTCTAGCACTATGAATGCTAGTCCATGAGGAGTAGGCTTTTATGTCATTTCCAAAGGAAAATCAGTTTTTTTGTGTGTGTGTTTGTTTGGAGGATACATTAATGCCACTGTGAACCTGACAGTAAAGTCACACAATGAGTTTTTGTGTCATTTTTCCCATGGAGGACTTTCCTTTTTGCTTTGTGTTTTGGACCTTGATAAAAAAGAGCATGATGTACTTCTGCACTTTGGAAAGCATGACTGTACTGTGGTGTGTTTGTCTGGAATGAGGAAAGTCTTCCATGGGAAGCTGAATCATTTCTTGGCTTCTCTTATGGAATGACTATACCAGAGTTATTCCTTCTTGCTATGAGGAGAAAAATCAGAAGAACGAGTCATTTCCTAAAGAAATACATACTGATTTTATATGGGATTCAGTTTTTCCTAAACTTACAGTTATTTTGGAGTTTTTATTGTGTGTGTTTGTGGGTCTGTTCATAACTTATGCTTGTAAATTTAAACTTATTTGTTTATGCTAGAACTGATATTCTGTCTCTGCCCCCGCCCCTTTCTCTTTGTGTATGTATGTATGTGTAGATTTACAAGCTTCTGCAGGAGAATTCCATGGGGATTACAGATACTTGTGCTCTAATTTTTACATGGATTCTAGGGATCCAAGCTTGGGTTGTCCATCTTGGAAGGCAAGCAGTCATTTTACCTACTGAGCCATCTCTCCAGCCCTAGCCTAACATTTTTTTCTCTTTCATAGTCTGTTAACTGATTTTGGTTACCTATTAAGGGAGCCTTGGGATTATGCTATAGTAATGAACAAAGACATAATCTGGCCTTGTTATGGTGCACCTGGGCACTATAAAGAAAAATTTAAGAAGCAGCTGTTGCTTTGAAAGTGCTCATCTTTTATTTTAGAGGCAGATCAGGCAGGTAGTACCCATGATTATAGGGGAAGCTACTATAGAGCCAGTGCATCATTTTAAGGGCCATACTACTTCAAAGAAGAGCTGTAGGAATGGCCAACTGTAGATAAAGAGAACTGAATTAGTAAAATGTGATTTGAGAGGTAGATTTTGATAAAGGTATTCAGAAAGAGCAGAGAATCCTAGAAGTTAAAATGAGCTGGGAAATTAAGGTTGGGTGAATCACATTCTAATTTTGGAGCTTGGAGATAACAACCTTTCATTTCATACACTTACCTTGCAGAATAGTGAGAAGTAAGATGCAATGAAGAACATGGAGTGGTATGTGATTTGGACAAGGATGATTAGACTGAATGAAGCTGAAAATTTCTTTTTGTATTAAAACACAAATCAAATCACTTTTGAAAAGCTCTCACTGATACCATATGCTTCCATGTTGTAGGTTCTTAGTGTTCTCTTATGAGTTAAATGCATGTAGCTAGCTAGATGTTTTAGTCTGTGTTCTGCGGCTGTGAAGAGACACTGAACACAGCAACTCTTCTAAAGGAAAGTATGTAAAATTTAGTTCAGAGCTTTAGTCTATTATTATCATGGCAGGAAGTATGGTGGCATGCAGGAGACATGAGCCTGGAGAGGAGCTGAGAGTTATACATCTAGATCTGCGGGCAGCAGGAAGAGAGAGACACTGGGCCTGGCTTGAGCATTTGAAATCCCAAAGCCCACTCCTAGTGACATACTTTCTCCAACAAGTCTACACTTCCTCCAACAAGGCCACACCTAATGGTGCCATTCCCTGGTGACCAAGCATTCAAATCTATGAGTCTGTAGGGGCCATTCTTATTCAGACCACCACAGTAGACATCTTGGTTTTCATTTTACTTGATACTCATTAATACCCATACCTTCACTCACTGTTAATATACAATGTATATCTTCTTGCTCCCAGTTTTTCTTTCTCTGTTTGACTCTCATCTTTATGAGACTGTTTTCTTATCAAAGCTCTTCATTTATGAGTAGCTGAAATTCTACTATTCATTGACACTGCCTGCCTCTATAGTCTTGTGTTTTTATTTTGCACAGTTACTACTGCCATAGTATTTGAAGACCCAGAAATATCACATATTTTTATGTCTCTCATAACACCTACAAGGCAGCTAACCTAATTGTTTTTTGAACTAGTATAAGATCTCTATATGTACTCTCAGCCGGTGTGCACTCAAGTGTTTGCCTTTGATTCTATATGTCAGAATTACTTTGGCAGGATTAAAAGGGCATCATTGTACTTGTAGTATAGTGAGTACCTCACGCTCCTTATCCTTTTCCTTTGTTCTACTTTATTGAATTACCAACCAAGAGCACAGTCATATAGCAGCTAGCATATAAGGCTTTGTAGACATCCTAAAACAAGACCATCAAGAGTTCAGTGTATTTCTTTCCAAGAGGCCAAACTTGAATTTTTATCCCTGGAACATTTAAATCTAACCCTATAGCTATACCAAAGAATGTATATAATATGTGTGCATCTGAAATGTCTCCTTCCCCAAAGATTTAATAACTTGTTCCCTAGCTTGTGGTGATAGTTTTTTTATTAATATTTAAAACAATTGTTTCAGGTGTAAACCCGGCTGGCCTTAAGTCAGTCTTTCCGCTTACACTCCTGAGTGCTGGCGTTATGGACATATGCCATGTGTCCAGTTTACAATGTGTTTTGAAGGCTGTGGATGACTTTAGGATAGTGGTTCTGAACTTTCCTAATGCTGCGACCCTTTAATACAGTTCCTCATGTTGTGGTGACCCCAACCATAAAATAACTTCATTACTGTAACTTTGTTACTATTATGATTTGTAATGTAAATAAATGATATACAAGATACATGATATATGATCTCTGTGAAAGGGTCATGACCCACACGTTGAGATCCTTTGCTTTGAGGGTAAGGACAGGCTGACAGAAGTAGGCTTTTATTAGGACAGGCCTTTGAAGTTGTAGTACAGCCACTCCATTCCTGGCTCTGGTCAGTTCTGTCCACTACCATGTAAATCTGCAGCCTCATACTCCCATTACTGCAGTTGAAGCCTTTCTGCCTTGCTTTCCCTACCATAGTGTATTGTAAATCCACTGAACTGTGGGTAAAACAACCCTTTTCTCCCTTACATTGTCTCTGTCAGCTATTTTGGTCACTATCATGAAAAAAATAACTAGCATAGCCTATAAAACATTTACACTGCAAAATCTGTCTCCCTAATGGTCTTGCTTTTTCATAGCATTTGGCACTGCTTACCATTCTTGCTGTGGAATACTTTTTTTCTTTGACTTTGCTCAATTTTTAATCTCTGTTTTGATTTCCAAATCTATATACCTAATTCTTAACCATTCTCCTGAGTTCCAGACTTAAACATTACTTCCATTGCTTATCACAGCTCCTCTTGAATGTATCTCTGCTCTGAAACTGAACTTAGCATCTTCCCCTGCTGTCAATTCTCCTACTTTAAGCCATTTTTTAATTTGTTGCCCAGGCAGAAATATACTCAAATGTGATACTTGGTTCTCTTCATTTTCTGGTTTTCAGTGTTTAGAAGCATAATATTGTTTAAAATGTTTAACCCTATTTTCTTTCTTGTTCTCCACTCACTTGAATGTAAACCATGTTTGTCTTTCATCTAACTGCTATAACAATGGTATAATAAGCGTTTCTAGTGCTAGTTTGTCAGTGTGTATCTAGAAACCCAGAAAACCAGTGTGGAATGCGTTTGAAAGGACCATTTAAAATTTGGAGAGAGCACGCCCTTATTAATTATTAATACCTTAGAGGGGAAAAGGAAAGGGAGTAAATTTATAGTTACCTAAAGTCACATTTCTTTATCGGAGAAGAAATTCATGTCACTATTACCACTGGGAAGTGGGGTTGACATAGGAAAATAGGTTTTGCTGTTTTGGTCAGTGCTAGATTGTCTTGTGTGATGCTCTTATGGTCAGGCCTTAAAGGAACACTGCTAGAAACCTAAAAAGTACTATCAGTACAGTTTGTGGCTGATCTGGTAGGCAGACTTTGGCATCTGGTTTCAGATAAAGTTAATACTAGATAGAGAAATTGCCAAGCAACATTTCTTTCTTTCTTCTTGTTTTTCCTGTCTTCTTGATTTTCCTGTCGAAGATTTTTTTTTAATTTTTAATTTTTTATTTTATTTTATTTTATTTTATTTTATTTTATTTTATTTTTTACTATGTTACCAAGCTCACCTCAAAATCCTGACCTTAAAGTTTCCTTCTGCTTATGTCTCCAGAATAGTTGAGGTTGCAGATGTCTTTTAGCATGCCTGACCACTTTATAGGTCTTTCTTAGGAATATACAAAATGCATATGCAGAAACAAGAGCCATCCAGCAGGTATTGTATTAGTATAATGTTTGTTCTGAAAACACGCTCTACAAACTGAGCTGTGAGGTGTTTTAGTTAAAATCCCATCTTCCTCCCTTCTTTTTCCTCCTCTCCCACTTTTCCTGGGCTGTCTCTTCCTCCCCGTTCATTCTCCCTCCTCTCCCTTCTTCCCATTTCTTTATCTTTAGGACAGGATCGTTTATATGCAGTACTGACCTTGAACTCCTGATCGGACACTCTCCAGTTCCCCAAGTGCTGCTTTTACAGACCTCTTCCCTCTTTATTTCAGAAAGCTGCTGGTTGATTTAACATTTGTGTGCTTTATTCCATGAGACTTCATCCTGCTAAAGAACATTTATTTGTGAAGACTTTTCTGTGAACCATCTACCTTTTGGTAGTTATTTCAGTTGTTGATGTTAGACAGTTTGCTGCTTTTGACCAAACCGTGTATGCCATGATTTACCCGCCTTGCAGAGGCGGTAAAAAGTTAGAGCAAAGGAGGTATTTTCTGATACTTGCTTGTAATTTCCTTTATTTTACTGATTGACTCTTTCTGCACCTTACGCCTGTGTTCAGTGAAGTGCCAAGAGAAAAGAGTAGAGCTCTTCTTGTTGCCTTAAACACTGCAGCCTTTGCAGCCTTTCTAAATAATTCTCTTTTCACTCACATATTCTCATAGCTCAGTGGAAGGAATCTTTATTCTAATCAGACAAGTGTTCTTCAACAAAAAAGTAATGCATAGAAAAGTGTAAACTGTAGTAAAACCTTTTCTTCCTATCTTATTTGAAGACTAACGGTGGAAAATATAATATGCAATGATAATGGTTTTTTAGAAAATGTCTGGATTTTCTTTAATTTGCTGTTCATCCACACTCTTCTGAATTTCTGTATCAGAAGTGGCAGAAAAAAAAAAAACCTTAGTGTCCAAATAACAGTACGTAGTAATGGAGAAGAATGAACTTTGGGTGGTTCTGCATTGAACCACTTTGTTTTGTACATTCTGGAATTCTGAATCTAGATTATCAGACTGATACTTTGTAACTTGCTCAGGGAAACTGACTCATGTGAAGAAGAAAGGACCCTGATTTTTACTTCAGTATTCTTTGTTCCATGCCAGGCTGAATTGATTTTTGTGTGTCAGGCATTATTACTTTATGTTCAGTTAGGGCTTTCAGAAAAATACTTAAGTGTCCTGAGAGACTTTTTTTTAGCTTTTAGTTTTAAGATTTCCTCTAGGTGGCATCCTAATTCAGAAGCTTTGCTGTAGACTTCCTGCAAACTTCTACCCTAACTAGAACCAAAGAACTGCACAGTGTTGGTCCCTAAATTCTAAACAATCTGGATAAAGTATTTAATCCCGAAATAAAAAAAAATTAGCTGATGAGCAGAAATGCGGTAAAGTGTGTGAAAATTTTTAGTAGATTCTTGTGTTAGGCCCATGGCATGCAATAATATAAGAACACTTTTACATCTCTTGAAGGGGTTGGTGCCCCTTGTAGATAGAGGGTGGGCTGACAGTCACAGTGAGGAGAGAGGGTATTGATGCTGTAAATAATTCCCATTGTAGATGATTACAAACAGTCTTGAGTTTTTCTGCAAGTTCCCAAACTTGAAGGAACTTACAATCTTCTTTAAATTTGAGGCTTTGAGCTCTGGTTTAAATGTGAAATGATTGGTTGCTGGGTTTCAAAATCCTAACAGAATAACTGTTCAGTGGTTGCAGATGTTTTTGATAAAAAACTTGGAATGGTAGCATCAGCAGCAAAAGCACAGACTACAGATCCTGTCTTCCATGGGGAGTGCTTAGCAGATCCAAAGGGGAAAGCAAACAGACTTCCCGCCCCACCCAGAGCATTTGTTCTCTGAGAAGAAGCAGATTAGCAAGGTCAATTTTAAATTGTCCTTTTAATATGTTTATCTGTGCAGGAAGGAGAGAAAAACACTATATTTCTAGCACAAAGCTACCAGACAAAAAAGTTAATCTACATATTTCAAACAAGTACTCTAGTGTAGTTCAGAAAATTGTAATGGTTTTGAAACATTTCACTCTGGTTATGTAAAGTTTCCAAGGACAAAGATCTTGGTTTTTATTTGTTTGCTTCTTTGCAAGGCACAGAATGTCTATTGAATTGATATATATTATCTTTATTTAGTTTGATAGAGTTGATATAGAAAAGCTTTCCAGTTATTAAACATCTCCTATTCCCTAGAGAGATGCCTGGGAACTTGCAAGAGGAAACATTTGATTCTAATTAGAACAGAAGGGAGAGGCTGTGTGGGACAAACCATGTTGAGAGCAGAGGGGAGGCAGCTTTGAATCCATTAGGAACAGGGGGTTCTAAATTACACCTTGGTGAAAGTTGATACATAAAAAAATAGGCAGTCGATTTTCTGTACAATAAAGCCTGCCCCTCCAGGACTGTCTAGTCTGTGCTCTTAAATTATAGCATAGGATAAAAATATTTGTAAATTCCTGGCCAGACTCCAGTGCTTTTTGGTTAGCTTAAGAAAGAATTTTATTTACAACTTCTCAATCTCTTTGTCTTTGTTTCTACTGTATTTAGCATTGTCTGTACTAGAAAGCAGCATATATATTATATATTATATTAATATATTTATATTTATTTATGGTGGTGACATGGGAACATGGGGCTTGTTCTCTCCAGGTATCAGAAAGCGAACATTGCCCACCTTCACACTTTGAATATAGCTATGAGGGGGTCAGAGAAGATGAGGCCTATGTTAGACAGGAGTTGGGACTGTGACTTCTGAGTACACAATTGGATAAGAGAGAACGTTAGTAACCTTAAACACTTGGCCTGAGGAAATGATGAATCATTGGCCCTTCTTTACCCGTTAACAACTTCCAAAAGAAAATACCTCTCACCAACTTTGCTTGCAATATTGACAGAAACTGGGATGTTCAATGTCTTGCTTTCATTCTGTTGTTGTATTTAAAACTGTACATTCACATTCTCCACAACTGTGTAAGGGACTGCTCTCTGTCCAGCTCAAAGAGAATATAGGACAGTTTCTCCTAGAAAGAGTTAATATGCCTTCTTTTCCTTTTTTTTGGT